>JAEBUQ010000017.1:600000-1106968 GCA_023014435.1 Amanita fuliginea | reverse complement strand
TAAATGTAGGTCCCGTGGTTGCCGAACTAACAGTCACGTGCCCGGAACCGGCTAGTCATGGTGCCGACCGGGCCGTCACGTGCTTGTTTAGATCGCGTGACATAGGTCACATGTTCATGCCTAGGCCCCAAGGGGCCTAGGCGAGTCCAGGTGCGCTTATGTCAGTATCCCATTGGAGTTAATACCCCTTTAGGAATCATTGTGTGTTCACATGGCACAGCAACCGCGTTTGGTAGTAGGCCCCGGCCCGGAGTGTTTCCGGACCGTGTTCCGATGTCGCTACGTGGCAACGGTCATCCAGCCCCCAGCGCCCATGAGTGTCTGGGGTATCGATGCCTCCCACGCACTGCCAACACAACAGCAATTTCGCCAAATTCAGTGGAGCCGGGATATCGGTTTGAATTCAAACCCAGCTCTGCAAGGTATATAAGTCGCATGAGAGAACTGATGAGCTCTAGCGAAACTTGATCCACAACCGCCACCACAGCGGTTACAAGTTTTCTCTTCGACTCTTCAACGTCGCCCGCCTCGTCACCAACTTCGTCGGTGACTCGCCCACCCTAAACCCTAAACCCTAAACCCAGCAGGCTATGTTCCTAAACCAAATAATGGAACAGCAACTTCTCAGCAGAGAAGCCATTATCAATCCATAATTGGATCCTTATTATATCTGACACTTGGAACTCGTCCAGATATTGCTTATGCAGTAATCATGATGTCACAATTCATGGTTAATCCTTCTGAAGAACACATTCAGAAAGCATTATATATTGTCAAATATGTTGCCACTAATCTTAATGGCAAAATAATATATAATGGTAAACAAAAAGAAGGTTTTGTTGCATATTGTGATGCAGACTGGGCAGGTGACCAGATTAATTGAAAATCAGTCACTGGTTACATTGTAAAGTTAGCTGGAGGACCAGTTAGCTGGGTTTCAAGAAAACAGAAAACTGTTGCTTTGTCTTCAACAGAAGCAGAGTATATGAGTTTGTCAGATACATCTAGACAGTTAGTCTGGATAGAATCCTTATTTTATGAAATAGGGATATATTTAAGAAACATCCAATTAGGTGTTGATAATCAAGGAGCTATATTTTTAGCATCCAATCCTGCTCAAGAGCATAGATCTAAACATATTGATATCTGCTACCACTATGTGAGAAATTGCGTAGAGGAAGGAAAAGTGGAATTAATATATATTCCCACAGATGAGCAACTTGCTGATATCTTAACTAAAAACTTGTCTTTTGATAAGTTTGCACAGTTAAGATCTAAAATTGGATTAGTGATTTATTAGCGAGGGGGAGTGTCGAATTAATAATGATCTGGAGCTAAGGGGATTGAACCCACAGCTTCATGTATTACAATATCATTATTAATGAGACGCTAAATAATCCCTTATTATAATCATTGACAGAAATTATAGAGTTTGACAGAAATTATAGAGTTCATACTCAGAGTAGAGACGCCAGCAAAGCGCCACCTGGCGCTACCCACAGTGCCACCTGGTGCTACACCCAGTTGCCACCTGGCGCTACCCTCTGTAGCGCTCTGCTGGCATTACCTTAGGTAGTCTTAATGTACTCTGGCCCACATGTATATAAGGAGGGCCTTATGCCCTCGTTTCAATAACATTGTATCGCCTCTGTTATCTGTTAGTTGAGCCTCTAGCTCCTAAACAGCCTTCAACAACTACAAACAGTATTAAGTAAGTCTCCCGCTTACTAAGCCTCGGTCTGCGCCGCCGTCATTAGATTTCAACATGTAATCCCTAAAGTGTATGGCTTCTATGAAATTTGGGGGATGCTGTGCCTCATTGCTATGGAACCTGTTGGTAACGCCATTCCTGAGGACAAACAAATCAACCAGACACTTCGCATGAGGATGAAGACGGCTCTCCAACACATTCACGCTGCTGGGTTTATCCATGGTGACATCACATGTCGTAACTTTTGTAGGAGGGAAGACGGTGCCATATTCTTGGTGGACTTGGAGAGATGTCGGCCTTCTAGGAACCAATCTGAGCTGGACGATGAAATGAATGAAGTAGACGGGTTGTAGGTTCTACCCTCCTCATGAGTTTGAGTCTGTTTTGTATTGTAGCAATGTGACTTCTCAGTAAGCGCTCCATGGGAAAAACTGGGGCGCATTATGCACCCTTACCTCATCATTTGCAAGACCACGAGGGGTCGACTGCTATTCACGATGAATGATGAATGACAATGAAATCTGCATGAATTGACATATATCTAAGAAGGCTTGTACATGTTGTCCAAAATCTTCATCATCATCTCTTCATCATGTTCAGGACGTATTGCTGCAAAATCCTCCACTCCACTGGCCCACTTGATATTACTTGACAACCCAGACGGATAATAGGCGTAATTCCAATCAACATGGCCATGTTCATCAGAAGCTACTTGTTCACCTTGCTTGTACCTGCCTGCCCAGTCGAAATCAATCAGGTTAACTTTCCCACTTTCTGTGAACAGTACGTTGGGTTCTCGAAGGTCGCCAAAGACACATTCACGAGAATGTAAGAAGCTCAACGCGTCTTTTAACTGCTTCTCAGCAATGTCTCGAGTGGCTGGCCATGCACCCTGCTTGACATATTCCATGACAACCACGTTCATGAGTGGGAGAAGGCGTTGGGATTGCGCGCCTTGGTCCTCTGACACAGGTAGGGCATCGAGAATATTGCCGGCCGTAGGAATCGGGCCGCAATAAAAGAGCTCGGGTGCATATCCCTCCTGATGGAGCAATTTGTGGACATCGGCATCGTAGGTTGTGACAAATTTGACAACTATCTGTTTCTCGGAACCATCCATCAGTTGTGCGAGGAACGTGACACAGGTTGGGTCGTCCTGCAGCCGTCGGAGATATCGAAATTGGATGGGTCCCAACGTTGTAGTATCGATAGACGTGATGTAGGGAAAGAAACGGGGATGAGGTTCATTCGACGCAGTATTAAATGCTGGCGTGCCCTGGTCATTGGCAATGGTCTGGTAATAGCCTTCGAGGTCTTTAATGCTGTCTCGTAGAGCGAGAAACACGCGTGCGAGATGCAAAAGTCGGTCCTCTCTGTGCGTCGTAGCATTCCCCATCCACAACATGTCCGTGAGTCGCTGGACGACAGGCCTATCGGTAAATACAGCGCCAAGGACAGTTAGCCAGGCGCCACCGCCGGCGAGCAAGAATGTTGGACAACATGTTTTATCCCGAATAGGAAAAAACTGCACAATAATTAATGAAACGGAGTATTAGGACAGAGATAAACTACTCACATTCTCCTGAGTAACCCAGAAACGTCTGATGCTCAAACCCGCTTGGATAGATGGGTCGCCCCCTTCAGTACCCTCGACTTTTATCTCCATCATACAAATAGGGACACGAGAGTCGCCGACCTCAATGACGATGCTACCATCCGAACAGGTCTGATCGTCATTAGTTTCCAAGATAATGCTGTGGCCGAGCACTTCTTTCAGCGCCTTTCGAAACTCGCGACCTCGCTTCCATTCTGGGCGTTGAATTTGCGTCAGTAGGTCCATGATTTCCCTAACCAATTTCAGATATCTGCGGGTCGGCTCCGGCGTGAGACGATGGAGACGGCGGATGAAAGCTTCAAAAATAGGATGAAAGATGTTAATCGGTGCTGCCGTCGTGGGCTTGCCGTTGTACGGGTATCGACCATCGTAGATGGCTCCGTCTGATTGTTTCTGAATGTCAGCATAAATTTGGGACCTAGCACCTTGTGAAGGAGCCGGTCCATCATAATTGAGGTTGTTACAAAAGTCTGCCTTTGATTGAGCGATGTGAGGAAGACAATGACGGATGGATACGCACGAATGATTTCAGGAAGACTGGTAATCTCATCGCGCGCTTCTTGCTGTATTTCCGCCCCTTCTGCAGTGACAATTAAATGCACAACCCGATGGTCCAGGTCTCCTTGGAACACGTCACAGGGGAGTTCTGCTCCATGGACCACTTTGGCGATGGCAGCTACGTTCGTAAAGGGTTCTGGCCATTCGCATTCGCCAAAGATGCTAAGACCAATCTGCTCACGTGGCTACTTGCTTTCAGAAAGATAGCACATGGAAGGCACAATGATTGAAGGACGTACCTTCCAAAATTTTACAGAATAAAGGTTGGCTTCAAAGCGATGCTCATTTCCAAGCTCTCGGACAAAAAGATCTCTACAATAATTGAAAGGTTGGTCAAATAGTCTATAGGCCATCTTGACAGGGAGACATATTGGTGGACGCGACTTGTCAAAGAATAACCAGTTGATCGTAACGGGTTTTGGGTCTTGTTCAACTGCAACGCCGGCAGCCTGGAGCTGTGCAGCTCGAGAACGTGTAACACGAGTCGTTTGAGAACCTGTAGCGCGAGTTGATTTATCGGACTTATTAGAGCGAGGCATTGCCAGGATCCGTGGGAAAAACTGGGGAGGTCAACGTCAATGTTGGGTCTGGCCCTCAAGGCCTCAACGTTGATTGAGCACCCATCTGCCTCCAATCCGCACATGGGCACGTTCCCATCCCTTGCCCTTCTTTCTTTGTCTCTGCTGTAGCTCATGCCCAGAACATCTCATGGGACAAGCAGGAGCCAATCATACCTTTCCAAACCACTCTTGACGTATGCCTTTTCAACCTCCGCATTATCCACCCTTACTTACATTACATTAGAACATCTCATCATTAGCAAGACCACGCAAGTATCTTGCTACTCACGGGTTTGCGTCGTATCACTGACAAGCCACGCCAGCGAAATGTCCCCCGTGTTTCAACTGTCTGCTTCCGGCTTTCAATTGTGGACAATATGGTGAATGCGACCCGTATAACGGTCAATGCAAATGCCCAGCAGGATAGGGTGGAATCGATTGTTTGACACCCCGTACGTTTCTAATTTCCTCGATGAGGAGCATTTCTCTGACGTGGACGCGTTTGCAGAATGTGATTCGTTGGCGGACGGAGAACACAGGCGACTACGAGAAGATGGCAAGTCGTGTGAATGCTGGGGTGGTGTCAACTGCAACGGTGCGTCCAAGAATCCGCTGAATGCCCTCATTTGACGGAGGGCTAGTATGCAAGAACGATGACTCATGCAGGGGGTTCCCCCTCATGGGCGGTATGCCCTCGAATAACCTAGACGGCGCTACCAACATGACTTGCTACAAGGGTGGCGAAACAGTTTTCAACAATCACCAAATGTGTAACGTGACAAGTGAGTATGCTTCATCGTCTTCTAGAGACAATAATATATATGAGTGTGTGTGTAGACCGCAAGATTCCAGATATGCTTCCCGACCGGCCACCTCAAGTGACATTCAGCTGTGATATCCGCGACGACACGTGCGCGTTCCAGTTCTGGACCGCCGAAGTCGAATCATTCTTTTGTTCCTTAGAAAAGTGCGAATCCAAGGCGAAGCGGGGGTATGATGTTGATACTATAACTTACTCATGCGAGAAGATTAAGTGCAGCTGCGTACCGGGTCGCTTTATATGTGGAGAGGATGGAAGCGTCGGTGAGTACAGCTGTGAATCGATGGCATTATCTTGACGAGCCCCATACTCTAGATATTGGCGAGTTTTTGGAAGAGAAAATCAAGGGACCGGGAACGTTTAGCTGTAAAACCGGTCGAGGTTGTCGATTTGAAGAACCAGCCATGAATGAATTGATCGACAGCATCTTTGGTGACTCATATATTACCCTCGAATGCGACGGTGGTGAATGCTTGCATTATTCCCAAGTTCCCGGCTACGTGGTATGCGTATTTCATTCATGTTGCATTATCTCTTATGTATGTATGTATTATCTAGCGATCGCCGAAACCGGATCATACCAAGTGGGTGGCCCTTAGTGCTGCAAGTGCAGGATTGATTGTCGTTCTTTCCTTTTTGCGTAAGTGGCTGCTTCTTCGGTCTAATCAAAATACTGTTCTTAATGACAAAATAGTGTTATGGTACGCCGGCCGCGCTAGGAAGGGTGGTGACTTTGGCCAAATCCGCTTACCTGAGAATGAGGCTGCAAAACTGGTGACGGACCACGTACCCGCATCACTTTACTTCTCCAATCTTACCTACAATCTTGGCTCGCGCACAATTCTCGACGGTGTCTCTGGCTCTGTAAAGCCTGGCCAAGTCATGGCCGTCATGGGCGCTTTCGGTGCCGGCAAGTCTACCCTACTGGATATCCTAGCTAGGAAGCGTAAGCGGGGTGCTGTGAGTGGGACGATCTTGGTCAATGGTCGGGAGTGGTAAACCATCAATATCTGTCTGTTCGCATCTCACGCTTCGTTAGGTTTGGACTCTTTCAATGCGTACAACGTGATTGAGAGTCTAGTATCCCTCGCTCGGAACTACAACCGGACTGTCGTCTTTACGATCCACCAACCTCGGGGCAATATTGTCGCGTTGTTTGACCAACTTGTTGTATTGGCTTCGGGAAAACTGGCGTACTCGGGAGATTACTCCAAATGCCAAGGATACTTCCAATCCATTGGACACCCTTGTCCGCCTGGATTCAATATTGCCGATTTTTTGAGTGCGTTTCCCCTCTCATTGTGAATAACGCTAAGGGTGTCGTAGTTGATTTGACCATGAACGCAGCATGGACACAGGGACGAATGACGCTACAGAGTACAATGCCTCTCCTTCGGAAGGTGCAACGAATGTAGGAGATGAAGAGCGAGGTCTGGCCACGGATTATCCCCTTGTCCATCCGGTCACACGTTTCGACATCCAGCAATGGAAACGGCGACGAAACGCAGCAGCAGATGCGACGACAAGTCGAGTCGACCGTTGGCTTTATCAAACGCAAGACTTCCCAGTTTTTTGAGGGTGTCACGTCTTCGTCCACAGCGACGAGGGCAGATCCTGCAGCTATGACGCCGAAATTGGCGGAATTATTGCAGGCCTATGCAAAGAGCACTGTTGCGCTTGGTATTCGCGAGGAAGGGGAGGCTTTGGGGAGGCGTGTTGACGGAATCGGGAGGGAATGGGATCTGGACATCAACTCCCTGATGTCGCAGAAGAGACGACATTATTGAGGGGACGCAAGAGGGCCAGCTGGGTTAGGATTTTGAGTGGACGGGCGTTCAAGAACCTGTATCGAGATCCGGCGTTGTTGACGGCGCATTACATGCCCTCGATCACACTTGCCGGTGCGTCGCTTATCTAGTTTGACTGGGCGATTATTGATGCTTTTTGCAGTCATCTGCGGTCTGCTCTTCCGGAATGTGACGTGAGTGTAGTTCGCGGCCGGTGAGAGTTTCAAGTTTGATTTTATTTTTTTTAGGAATGATATTGCTGGCTTCCAGAACAGGCTGGGTAAGTTAGTGTGTTAGTCAAGGGTAGTGCTCATGTACAATGATAGGCTTATTCTTCTTCACATTGGCTCTGTTTGGATTCTCTTGTCCTTCGAGCCTTGGGTTGTTTGCGAACAAGTGGATTTTGTTTATGCGAGAGCGGTACGTTTGCGGCAAGTAATCCTAACTAACATACTGATATTGACACCAAGCGCGAACGGGTATTACTCCTCCTTTACGTATTTCTCCTCCAAGGCAGGTCGAAGCATGTCACCAGACAAATAACCTGTATAACGTAAATACAGGTACTCTTCGACATACTCCCTTTGCGACTAGTTCCACCCTTGATGTTCGGCGGAATCATATATGGCCTCGTCGGATTTGTGCCGACTGTTGGGGGATTTTGGAAGTTCAGGTTGACCCTCGTGCTGTTCAATCTCACGACAGCGGCGGTTGTGCCGTGGTTATCCATTGCGTTTGAGAGTATCAGCGTTGCGAGTTTGGTTGGAACCTTGGTTATGTTATACAAGTACGTGATGAATCCTATTTGAAGGATCGCCCTCTTACACTTTGCGTTTAAAGCCTGCTGTTCACGGGCTTGTTGATAAATCGGGATACAGTGATCAAGCCTTTGCAGTTTCCGCATACGCTGTCGTTCTTCCACACCGCGTTTGAAGCGTAGCCGTGAATGAGCTGAGGTATTTGCAGCTCAAGAAGTGAAGGTGTGGATCTTGATGTTGTTATGCTTCATCCCTCTAACTTTGGAAATCAGTATGGTGTAGAACTAGACGTTCCAGCAGCTACTATCTTATCTACGTTTGGGCTGCATGCACAGGTGAGTCTGCCGAGCGTTCATATAACACTTTCTGAGAGCAACCTCAGGCGTTCTGGTGGCCAGATATATCCCTTCTCGGTATCTTTTTCGTCGTGTTCACGGCAGGAAGCTATATCACATTGCATTTCTACGTACCAACTTTTTTACAGAAAACATTGAAGTCTTCAAAAAGCATCATTGGAAGACCATACTCGACAATGCGCTATGCCTCATGCCAGAGAAGTCGAAAAGGAAACGGGGTATTGTCATCGTTGTCGATTGAAGTGGTTTGGTTTATTATCTCTCGTGCGCATTTTCATTGATTGATTATTAACCAGGGTTTCTCACTCCCCGTCGCCCGACTATTGCACCTTTTTATTTGCTTTGTTTTCAATTCCGTTACCAAGTCTCAACTGCTCAAAATTCCTCGAGTGTGCTATTCTCCACTATTGCCAAACGGTTATACCAAGATTCAAGTATCCGCCCATCATGTATTTGCACTGTCGCATCCAAGTTTTGTCTCGTGTACTAATTGCATCCGCATCGCATTGTCTCATGTATCGCATCGCATCGTCTTACGTGTCACACTGTATTGTCTCGTATATTGCCCTGCTGGTCTGTTTTCTCGTCTAGTAGACCAATGTATCAGTGCCAAAAATAGAATATGCTTTTGGGCTTCAAAGATTGCTGTGGCACATGGGATACTTTCAAAGTATGAAATGTCGGTAAGCTCGGTAAAGGATACAGTTTGTATGGAATCAGACCTTTCATAGAAAGGCCAAATCTCCTTTTCCATTGGCAACTCCAAAAGTGCCTAAAGCCGCCAAACTGAACTTTGACAGATTGCTGATGTGATATGAGCATATTTTTCGCAGGAACAAGGCGTCGACACGGACCCATGACTCGAGTCGAGTGTTCTTGCTCGCGCGTTTTCCGTTTATTTGACCAGAATGTGACTATCGACACGATGACGCGCGCCTGGGCAGGAAACGCGATATGGTACTAAATAACTTCATCTTCTCACAAAGACCCATTCAGTTCAACAGCATTCGAATCGAATTATCAACTCGGAACTTAGCGTGGAATGGGAAAAGCGTCAACGTGACGTTACCCAGGTCACAAATGAGTGTCACGGGCCAGATCCCCTGCGATATCTGGAGTATCTCGCGGCTCGTTATCTGCCTAATGACCCTCCTGTCCGCGCCGCCTTTCTGTCGTGCTACAAGTTGGCCCGTCTGTTTCCAAACGGTATCACAGGCTGATGCTCTTGTGGGCCGCGTCTGGAATCCTTGCGGTGCGAACTCTGACCCAGTTCGTCACGCGTCCGAACTACTCACTCTCATCCAAATTGGGCCCGCCATTGCACTCTCGCCGTCGCCGTCACCCCCCCCATCCGCAACTGCACCCCTCGCCCCGCCGTTGCCCTCTCTGTCGTCACCCCGCCCTCGCCCTTGCCCTTGCTCAGCCCACTTATCTAAGCTGAATAGCCGCTGTGCACGTTTTGCTAATGAGCCGGGAAGAGCGCACATCGCTGTCTTCGACTGGCACAATGGCAAGGCGAAAGAGGCTCAGTGAGTGTCATTTCTCTGCTTAACGCAAAAGGATCCAAGATCCCAACTCAATAATACTCCCTTCACAGGCCCAACACCACAAACGTCAATCTCTGAACCTTGTAAGTCACCGTGCGCTACTTTTAGTATCTTTGATTGATTTTCGGTCCGTTGTCGCGTTCGGCACCCAAAATACAGATTGTGTGATCGATAAGAACTGCTAACCCCATGAACATGTTGAACCCATACATTTGGCGCGTTTTCTTTGTCTTCATCTCCGGGTATCGCCATTTTTTGACCGATACGCTCGTACCCCAGTTTTTGTTGATATCCACTTGTGATGAAGCACACGTTTGCGATGGAATCCATGGGCTGACAATTCAGTTGAGGGATGCTTCAGACGACGAGGCAGTGGCGGTAGGAGATAATGCGACCGTTTCTGCCAGACCGTGATAGAAAATGTGTTTGTGCGACTGCGGATGTGAGATAAAGACAATAAAAGCGCTGCATGACGGCACAACAAGGTTTAGAGACATGTGGCCTGTCAACTTGACTTGAAATTTGAAAGGCGGGACTTTCCAGTGACATCACGCATCAAGTCCCGTCCGTTTCGCCCGAATACGGTTTCTGTTCCCATTGAATTGTTTCGTGACCGCTATTGATTGCGTGGGTGGAGTACTCAACACTTTTTTGGATGGATACATTGGTGAGGTAGTACTATGCGGCGACACTGCAACTTTACTGAGGGTAATTACACAACAGGTGCCCGAGGGCCCCGCGTGGAATGGTAAGTGGGTAACCAACATAACAAAAGGGAGTAACATAACTCGCGGAACACTACTCAGTCCGGTAACTAAATTTGAACACGCACCCCTTCACACAATACTTAATTTTCCGCGCAATCTCCCTTTCCATTTGACATGCCATTCACAAAGCGTCAAAATGGGGTACAAGAGTTGTACGACATTCCTGGCTTCCGTATTTGCCTTGTCACATGTCATGAATTCATTTCTCAATGGAGTAAATTCTTTGAGACCCGGTCGCATCTTGGCCTCATTGAACTCTATCGGACTTCAATTGAAGGTAAGTATAACTTCATCGGATATAGACTGATTAGTAGAGGGTTCTTGGTATTGAACCGATGGACGATAAGCAGGCATCAGTTTGGTCATGCCGTCCTGCCCTCACCGAGTTTGGTATCTACACTTATCGATATATCTACCTTATCGATATATCTACCCTCAGGCTTGATTCCTACCTTCATCCGCCGACACCAGTGGAAAGCTTAACAAAGTAGGCCAGCTCTCTATATCTCTAGAATCTATATTCAACCTTTCTGATCGTTGCAGAGTCTAATAAGATTATTGATTGCCAGAGATCGCCATGGGATTATTTAATGAAGCTAGTGGCTTTACTATTGAAGGCGCGAACTTCACCGAAGTTCATGGCAACTCTTCAACCATCGTCTACAATGTACACTTTGCAACTGGGGTCAACAACACATCAAGTCAACTGGTGGACAACGAGAAATGGAAAGAGCTGGTTGCCGACATCGAGAAAATAGTTGCCAAGCGACGGGATGGCGAATTCCCAGATGAAGAAGATACAAGGTCTGATTGGCATATACTTGGGCGACAATATCTATATCCTCACCATCTGAACGCAGCGCTGATGAATTGATTACGAAGCGTCTCAGTATTTACACTAACGTGGACATTGCCAAGAAAAAACTGAAGATGGCCGTCGAGGTAGGAGCTTGCACTATCACTGAGATAGATCCTCATTCGTTTATACAAGATCATTTTTACGCTTACGCCTGCAGGATCACCGCCTTCGGGACACTGGCCCACCATAGTGTGGAAGGTATGGATATTTATGCCGTGACATCATTTCTACATTCTCGTCACGTTTCTAGACTCTCAGGTTCCAGCCTAATAGTGAGTAGTTTCCCGCTCCTTCTGGTTTAACAGGGAATTTAACTGGAGCCAATCCTAGACACAATTCGGCATGATTTATGTTGGTATAACAAGTGCGTTATGCACAGACCTGGTCTATACATTCTGACAAATTCAAACCCTAGGGCTGGATTTTGTGTCTTAGAAGAGCAGAATGATACCACTCTCAAGCCTGGTGACATGTCCGCTATTGTTGAGGTCGGCATCCATCCAAGCATTTTACTTCTTCCAAGCCGCTGAATATCCTTAGTCGAAACACCTTGCTATTTTACAAGATATCGATGAAAGCCCCGACTTCTCTTCGCACACTGAAATACCTCTTGAGACGACTGATATTGCCGTAATCAATAAGCTGTCTTCTGGCCAACGCTTTGCTTTGTGTGAGCCTCGTTACATTCTGTAATATCGCGTCCACTAACGTGATCATTCAAATTAGGCACTATCGACCCAAGCAGGCCAGAGACTGACCAGTTCCTTCCAGTTATCGACATCGGCTCCGTAAGGTACTACTCTTCATTGTCACATAATGTCTTCAAACAGTGAATATGCCCGCTAGTTCTAATGATATATTCCTGAGTGGGTTTCCTGTCATGCTTCAAGCCTATGTCGTGCGCGGGTTTACAGGTGAGAGTATTGTAGCAATAATGAGCCAGAGTCTAAATTATTGTCGCAGAGCGGAAGCCCATCGATACCAGCAGCCTATTACGCCCCCTCTTCGTCGATAGTGCAGGCAAACCCAATCCAATGGACATTAGGACGATGAGATCGGTTTGTTCTTCTTGTTCAAGCCCGGTCCCCAATATTGAGAATACGACGTTAGCCTACTCAGGCATTCCGCCTATATTCCAATCAATCGGGTAAGATTATTCTTGAAAAGGATTAGCCTGATTCGCCCCAACTGTTCAAATTGTTGTAATTGTGTGTACATAATAATGACCATGCATGTTTAACACGCCTGCACCAAAAATCGCCAAGCAATGTTGCTGTTTCGAATGTGATGTTGATTAGTTGTTCGCTTGAGATCATGGTGTCTCCCTCCACTGCCTTGAACATGGAGAAGCAGAGATTTGCCGAGACACGTGTTGAACGTAACCCCGGGATCATCTACGTATATGACTAGAGTGTATAGTTAGCCTCGGATTTCAGCGGCGTTGGCCGGACAAGACGATCTGTATCTCCATTTGTCGCACGGCAATGAGATGATGCACTTACGTAAAAGGTATATATATCTGAGTGCTTTACAGTGCACATCGAGTTAGCCGGCACCCACGATCACTTCTACTAGTGTTCCAACGGCTTGGGTCGCTGGAGCTGGTTATCTATGATTATATCATATAAGCGCTTGTAGGCCCGGGACCTCCTATCAGCACCGTCTGCGGAGCTTACCTTTCCTCGTGCATTGCCACCCGGCCCCTTCCCCACTACCCATCTACTATCGCCTCATCCCTGGCCCAGCCTGCTCCCTCGTTCAATTCCAGCCTCGCCCTATGCCTCTCTGTCTCTCCGAATCGACTGCTTTCCTGCCCGACCCCTGCCGCTCTCAGCATTCGTAGCCCTGCCTGTTGTCTGCACGACGCAAACTTGAAGCTGCTAATTCCCTCTGCTCTCTCCCGCGTCATTTTTCAATGTCAAAGTGGGCTCAGTGAGTTTCACGCCGTTTGTGCCATTCGCAAAGTCCCCTGACGCATTAGATCTATGCGTTCCCTCAGGCAAAAAGTCACAGTTGGCTTGATTCGCGAAGATCGTTAAGTCTTCCTGTGGCCAGATCGTACACCCAGCCGTGAATCCACAGCCTTTGCAACCCCACTACTGTCCGTGCCTGCCCACCGACGCAAATTGTCTAGCTGCTGTCTCAAGATCTTACGTTCTGCCCGACAACTTTCTGAATTGTCCTATCTTCGGGAGGCAGGGACACGACAATCCCCATCGAGCCATCGATCCAGTGGATGGTCCCTTCATGCGCCGAGACACCGGGCCGCCCCGCTTCCACGAGGCCTTCCCTCCCGCCGCTGCCCTTGCGACTTCTTCCTCAGCCGGCCTCCAAGAAGGCCTATCCTTGTGCTGCTGCCCTCTCGTCGATCAACCAGCCTCAGACGACCCAAAATTCCCATCCAGCCCAATGGCAGCGAGTCATCACGGGCGATGGTGGCTGCGGACCAAGAACCACCACATCCAGATATACGATCTCTCGATTGGTGATGGGCCCGTGATCACGATCGACACGGATTTGCGAATGGGGCCAGGGTGACGTGTATGGACTCGGATGAGTTGAAAACGGTACAAACTTTCCGCCCCGAGCACAAGACGGACAATGCTCTCTCCGATTCGGACGTTCACCTGGGTTTCATTACCATGTCCTAAACTAACGTACAGACGTTATACTTGAGATGTTTTTTCGCGATCTAACCTCATGTTTTGTGGCGGAACCTCTCAGCCTGTCGAGTGTTGGAAGGGTAAGGTTCAAGGCAGGCATACAGTTAATGTATCAATACTTTCCAAACCAGATGAAATAGTATAAATGAAATATTAATTTATGGTCTGGCCTGCCACGCAAAGCGGTGGCCCGCAATCCACAAGTTTTCTAAATCACTTACTAAGCGAGGTTAGCCGACATCCGCACCATGCAACGCTCTTCTATATCAATATCCCCTCCCCTCCCTTGATCCATGCAGT
Organism: Amanita fuliginea; assembly: GCA_023014435.1. NCBI lineage: Eukaryota > Fungi > Basidiomycota > Agaricomycetes > Agaricales > Amanitaceae > Amanita > Amanita fuliginea. The sequence continues at coordinate 1,092,667 of JAEBUQ010000017.1, read as the reverse complement.
CCCTCGGAGCTGGGGCGCCGAGCCTCCAGTGTGCTATGTGTGCAAGTGATTGCAAGTCACGATTCTGGATCTGGTGAATGCGGATAGGGATATCATCGTTGGTGCCATTCACGAGGTCTGCTATTGTTCCTAGTACTACATATGTAAGGCTGAAGCGAAACTCTATTCGACGCTATATGAGTGTCGCCGTCCATCACGTCACAAAGACACAAGTTTAAGGTCTGACTAGGACTACCGGGGATCATGCAATCATGATTCTTCTCGCATACACAACAAGCCCGCATTATTGCGAAACACAGTGGTCTATGTGCGGAGATTGTTACCATTCCTCTGCCGCCCGCACATTGAATGTAATCAATACGCTTTTCCCCATTCCGCTATTCAATGTATTCATTCAGTCGTACCGTTCAAGAGACGGATGGATGATCGATGGTTGATGATGACAAGGAAGGCATCCGACTTATTTACGGCAACACTTATTCGGATCCGTTGCGCTGGGTAGCGGTGTGGCAAGCTTCCTAAACCGCTTTGCAATTATATGCGTGAGAGTTTCGCTTAGTTCTTGGCTTCTATCTTTCCAATCCATACCATCTCAGTATAACAAAACTGCCATCAGGTATGCCATTTCTCAAGTCACCTGGCCGTCCATGTCGGAGTACTATTCAGTACCCTTGCCACCAACTTTGTCATCAAGCCACAGCCAAAAGACCATTGCCAGCGCCTTATGCCAGTCACGAAATGAAATAAAACTACAATAAGAAGTCGGGTGCGGGTGGGAGCGCTGCAGTAAGTCCTTTGCCGAAAATACGTTACCACTCAAAGTACTCAACGCCACTATGCGCTTCCCGTCTTAGGTATATTAAAAATCAAGATCTAGGGGTGATAGGGTTCAAAAAATATTGATCTGCCATAACGTGTATTAGGGATGTACATATGTTTATAGCGCCCAGAGGACAACACCTCAATCGCTCGCTGCGACCACATCAACTTCTATCGCCTGGAAGCTGAACATCCCTCGGTGTTCTCAGCCAGACTTCAGACGACTACGATGTCTCTAGCGAAGTACTGTCTTGTCACTCTTGTGTACTTACTTGCGTTCTTCTCCCCTGTGGGTGTCTTTGCGTTGCAGGCAATTAGTACTCTGGACATCAATTGGACTCATAGAACGACCGACCTGGGAATTGTATATGCCGGGACCAACGTCAATATTGTTTGGGACGTTTCTGGCAATCCTGATAATCTCACCCTTTCAGTTCTGCTCAAGCGGAATACTACGACGAGTACGGAAGTGGTCGCAGTTGCTGCCACTGGACGTGTTCCGAACCGCGGATCATTCCTTTGGGATGTGCCCGACACTCTCGTGTTTGGTGATGGCTACTATATTCGCTTGCAAACAGGAAATTCAAGTGATTGGGGAAATGGTCTCAATGATTCCCCGCCCACGCCTGGAGGCATATATGGTCTGGCAGGCTTTTTCACAATCGAACCCCGTACCACTACGACCACTACGACCACTACGACCCACTCCCGTCCTGCTAGCCATACTACGTCCCCCGCCGTTCCCCCCACCAGTTCTCCCATTCGTACTCTGGACATCAATTGGGATCATAGAACGACCAGTCTTGGAATCGTATACGCTGGGTCGCATGTTAACATTATTTGGGACGTTTCCAGAAATCCTGATGATCTCACCCTTTCAGTTCTGCTCAAGCGAAATACTACGACGAGTTCAGAAGTGGTTGCAATTGCTGCCACTGGACGTGTTCCGAACCGTGGATCATTCCTTTGGCATGTGCCCGACACTCTCGTGTTTGGTGGTGGTTACTATATTCGCTTGCAAACAGGAAATTCAAGTGATTGGGGAAATGGTCTCAACGATTCCCCACCCACGCCTGGAGGTATATATGGTCTGGCAGGCTTTTTCAAGATCGAAGCCCCGCCTATTTTCCCAACCACTACGACCCGCTCTCGCCACACCACCATGACCCGCTCTCATCACACCACTACGACCCACTCTCGTCATACCACTACGACCCATTTTCGTACTACTACTAGCCATACTACGTCCCCCGCCGTCCCCCCTACCAGTTCGCCTGCTCCTATTCGTACTCTGGACATCAATTGGGATCATAGAACGACCAATCTTGGGATCGTATACTCTGGGTCGCATGTTAATATTGTCTGGGACGTTTCCAGAAATCCTGATGATCTCACCCTTTCAGTTCTGCTCAAGCGGAATACTACGACAAGTTCCGAAGTGGTTGCAATCGCCGCCACTGGACGTGTTCCGAACCGTGGATCATTCCTTTGGGATGTGCCCGACAATCTCGTGTTTGGTGGTGGTTACTATATTCGCTTGCAAACGGGGAAGTCAAGTGATTGGGGAAATGGTCTCAACGATTCCCCACCCACGCCTGGAGGTATATATGGTCTGGCAGGCTTTTTCAAGATCGAAGCCCCGCCTATTTTCCCAACCACTACGACCCGCTCTCGTCCTACCACTACGACCCGCTCTCGCCATACCACGACCCGCTCTCATCATACCACTACGACCCAATCTCGTACTACTAGCCATACTACGTCCCCCGCCGTCCCTACCAGTTCGCCTGCTCCCATTCGTACTCTGGACATCAATTGGGATCATAGAACGACCAATCTTGGGATCGTATACGCTGGGTCACATGTTAATATTGTTTGGGACGTTTCCAGGAATCTTGATGATCTCGCCCTTTCGGTTCTGCTCAAGCGGAATACTACGACGAGTTCCGAAGTAGTTGCAATCGCTGCCACTGGACGTGTTCCGAATCATGGATCGTTCCTTTGGGATGTACCAGACACTCTTGAATTTGGCGGTGGTTACTATATTCGCTTGCAAACAGGGAAGTCAAGCGATTGGGGAAATGGTACCAACAATTCCCCACCCACGCCTGGAGGTATATATGGTCTGGCAGGTTTTTTCAAGATCGAAGCCCCGCCTATTTTCCCAACCACTACGACCCGCTCTCGTCCTACCACCACGACCCACTCTCGTCCTGTAACTACAACCAACTCTCGTCCGACAACTAAGACCAACTCTCGTCCTGTAACTACAACCAACTCTCGTCCTACCAGTGCGACCAACTCTCGTCCTATAACTACAACCAACTCTCGTCCTACCAGTGCGACCCGCTCTCGTCCGACAACTACGACCAACTCTCGTCCTATAACTACAACTAACTCTCGTCCTACCAGTGCGACCCGCTCTCGTCCTATAACTACAACCAACTCTCGTCCTACCAGTGCGACCCACTCTCGTCCGACGACTACGACCAACTCTCGTCCTATAACTACAACTAACTCTCGTCCTACCAGTGCGACCCGCTCTCGTCCGACAACTACGACCAACTCTCGTCCTATAACTACAACCAACTCTCGTCCTACCAGTGCGACCCGCTCTCGTCCTGCTAGCCCTACTACGTCCCCCGCTGTCCCCCCCTCCAGTTCGCCTGCTCCCATTCGTACTCTGGACATCAATTGGGATCACAGAACGACCAATCTTGGAATCTTATACGCTGGGTCGCATGTTAATATTGTTTGGGACGTTTCCGGCAATCGTGATGATCTCGCCCTTTCAGTTCTGCTCAAGCGGAATACTACGACGAGTTCCGAAGTAGTTGCAATCGCTGCCGCTGGAGGTGTTCCGAACCGTGGATCATTTCTTTGGGATGTACCAGACACTCTCGTGCTTGGCGGTGGTTACTATATTCGCTTGCAAACAGGGAAATCAAGTGATTGGGGAAATGGTCTTAACAATTCCCCGCCCACGCCTGGGGGTATATATGGTCTGGCAGGCTTTTTCACGATCGAAACCCCGACTAAAGTTCCCCAAACCACTTCATCGACTTCGTCTCGTTCTACCAGTGCGACCCGCTCTCGTCCTGCTAGCTCTGCTACGTCCCCCGTTGTCCCCCCTGCCGTCCCTCCTACTACTACGTATAGTCCTGGTTTTACTCAAATTCTAACGACACTTCCCGTCAACTGGCGCGCTTCTAGTCTGAACGGTACCTTAGGGCCCGTTATACCAGGCACAAATGTCAGCATCGTCTGGGATCCCACTCAAAACTCGGATAACATCCCTCTCTCGGTGTTACTCAAGCAAGGCAATAGCAGTGAGGGAGGACGAGTCGTGAGTATCCCCGCATCCAAGAATGTCCCCAACAATGGCTTGTTTGTATGGCGCGTCGAGCCCTCGCTTCCGCCGGGGAGTGTCTATTATATCCGTGTGCAAACAGGGACTTCTGACGATTGGAGTGGTGGCATAGATTCGTCATCGCCTACACCCGGTGCGATCTACGGGCTTGCAGGTTTCTTCACCATCAACTCTACGTTCGGTTCTGCTGTCGCGGATAGGGTGGTTGCGACGCACTTCGTCACTTGCTGTAAGAGTCGTTCCAACCCCCGTAGATCTGGGATAATCGCCGGATCTGTGTTGGGTGGTCTCATAGCTCTGGCATCCCTTGCGAGGCTTGGTTGGCGCGTTACCAAGAAGAAGGTATTCACAACAGTGCAATTACACAACACGTCCGTTTCTGATTCAGTTTCCCTTTCAGCCACCGGTTCTCCGTGCCAACCCGGGGGAAAACCGGGAATTTAGATTTGAAATACCTCCGCCGATTTTAGCGATGGCAGCAGCCGGAGCTGAGCAAGGGTTCGATCCAGCTCAGGTTGGTTTACGTTTGTAGAATTCTTTTTATCTGCTGACCAGCTCTGCGTCGTAGTTAACACTTATCCTCAGGCCAGAAAAGTTCCCTGGCATCAAACCAATTGCATGGCAAGTAAGTTACTGTTAGCGGTATAGTGGTGGCTGCCCTTCGCTAATAGACCCTCAGGTATTTACGGTCGATGAGAGGCGTAAGAATCAATCATCCTCCAAATAGAAAGTATCTCATTTTCATTTTCTAACAGAATCGTCGTTCTCAGCTATACTACCCCCGGCGTAAGACCTCCTTTCGAATTCTTCGATTTTTATTGACTATTTTACAGCCGAGGATTTGGAGATGTGATCGTAGAAGCAGATCCCAATGTTATAGGTGGTATAGTTCACGCTCGACATGACCAACTGCGCAAATTCGCCCCTGTGAGTCGTGCATGCTATACCAGTACTATTCAATAATTGGTATAAAGCCTGGTTGGCTTATGGAAGTTGCTCCGAATGATGATGGTATACTATCGTTCACAGAGCCCTCCAAATTTTCTAAGAAGCGGTCTAATCTCATCGCGATCGAAAACCGTAGCGAAATGCCTCAGAGCTTTACGTTAGGTCTAAACCTTTTATTGACTTGATGCTATTGGCAGTGTTAATGACCCGGTATTTCTTCAGGTTCTTTTCATGTGGCGCTTAACAAAGATGATGAAGATGAAGATGTGCCCTTCCAACCCTTTGCGATGATAGAGAGTGTTAAGCATGGGTATGTCTTAAATCAATGAAACGGTCTTATCCACTGACATGTCTAATGATTTGGTAGGGATAAGTTGGTTGTACCGCATGCCTTGGATCTTCAGATATATCTCACGTACAATGTCCGAGGTTCGTCGATCTTGTTTCTTACTAAATATTATGTTAACAATCAGGTATCTTTAGTGGGACAAGTGATGACAGACGACCAGCTTACGATTCCATTGCTCCGTCCTGTGGAAGGAATAAAAGTCGCGAGGCTTGACCCGGTACGTCTTGACTTCTTTAAGTAAAAACGACCCATGATATATTTCGCTCTTTTTTCTAGGGGTCGGTAACAACATGGACCGTGAGGGAAGCGGCTAACTCCCAGCCTGGCATATCTCTCGATGGGCCGCAGGCGGCCCAAGACCGATGACATGGCTTTGGATGCCGGTCATTGGAAGACGTTACGACCTCCCACGTGATTCATGGACCTTATCAGACTTTTGGCAATACGGCGGTTGTATCGGTGCTTTGCCAGTGTACTCTTGACCCTGTACAGTGATGATACATCAGTCTAGTAGTAGTAGCCTTTTCAAGTTGACATGACTTTTAACGTTGACGTTGAGTACTTGAGTGCTGAGCGCTGAGCTTGAAATTGTTGACCCTTTGCGCCGTTTCGGAGTTACGAGGATCCGTCTTTGGCCCAGGCTGGCTTGCGGCTTGGAGCCGAGCCGTTGGCAACACTACCCTCTGGCCTCACTGGCGCTTGAGTCAGCTGGCACATGATTATCAATGTTCTTCAAATCAATGTCGATGTCCGATTGGAAACGATGAAGGCGGCTCCAATGCTCATATCAGACGTAGCTCTACCTTGTTCGTGTCCAATCTGCCCTACAACACGACGTCCACAGACCTGCAAACCCTCTTCTCCGACATCGCTCCTGTGCGTAATACATTCGTAGTATGTGAATTGGGAACGGGTGTGTCCAAAGGCGTTGGTTATATCTCTTTTTCGATGCGTGAAGACGCGCAATTGGCAGTCGACAAGATCAGGGCTCGACCCTTGTAGGCCGCAAGTTCAAGCGGATTCAATGGGCGGATAACAAGGTATGTATCCGGTGAACTTATGTCGCCTGAAATTTTCATCTGGTGTTGCTCCATGCAACAGGCCAAAGTGAAAAAAGACAGAAGTGATACAAACGATCAAAAAAAGCCACGGCCACAACCGCGGATCAATAGGACAAGCCAGGATCCCCTGGCTATCCGCACCGTTATCATCTCTGGTCTGCCACCTTCCGTAGACTCCAGGTGGCTGTGGAAGAAGATCCGCAAATACGAGGGTGCTGAAAAGATCGAATGGCCCGTATTGGGTGACGATAGAGTTGAAAATTCATCCTCAGGCAAGTCACCATACCCCTTGCGTCCACTCTGAATGAGAATGTTCAAAAGCCCATGCCCTCTTCTCCACGCCCGCCTTGGCACCTGACGCCGTCAACAAGTTGCACACCCATGTCTTCAAAGGCTCTCTACTCTCCGTCACGCCCCCAAAACGGCTCGATACTCTTGTATCCCACAAGACGCCGTCAGCGAACCTCCACACTACTCCCAGTCACGCACACCGCCTCATTGTCCGTAACATTCCCTTTTCCGCTGCAGCTCAAGACCTCCAGTCGGTATTCCTCCCCTACGGACCCATTTACTCCATCAATGTTTCCCTGAAAGACCCAGTACCTCCTAGTTCAGAACAGGCCAACAAGGCGCAGAAGGACTCTCAAGACGACGACGATGTCCCGCAGATGACCAGGCCAGAACGGAACAAGGGCTTTGCATTCGTCTGGTTCTACTCTCGTAGGGATGCTGCAAAAGCGATGCAATAGCGCAACGGCACCGTCCTCCGTGCGGGTGTGGCGGAGGAGTTCGTCAAGGGCAAGCAGAAAAGGAAGAAGGAGAGGAGAATGGAGCTGAAACGTGCAAAGGCAAAGGCTAAAGTCTCTGTCAATGGGGAGAGGATAGTGGCGAGGATGAAGAAGCGAAGGGCAAGGACAAGAATGAACGCACGATTGCGGTTGATTGGACACTGAGTAAAGATAGGTGGGAGGAAGCTAAAGCCAAAATCGAGCAGGCGATGACGGACGAGGATGGAAACGACGGCGACGACGTTCAATCCGAGTTGGATGAAGAAGAGTCGGATTGGGAATCCACGATCACAAGGAGGGGAGGAAGAGGAGCGGAACCACGATGATAAGCCTGTCAAACCACAGCTACCTCAAACTGATATTGATACAACCTTGTTCATCCGGAACATACCATACGATGCTACTGAGGATCAACTTCGGACACTGTAAGCATCCCTTTTTTTTCGTCGTCTATAACTCAAAGTATATGTGAAGGTTTCGTGCATTTGGCCCGCTCCGATATGCTCGAATCACAATCGACCATGCAACCGGCCGATCTCGCGGAACTGGATTCGCCTGTTCTGGAGCAAAGAAGATGCGGACAGAGTTATCGAGCAGAGCGAACTTTTCAAAGCCGAAACGATGGGCAGTAACACGATGATTGTGGTGCGTTGACAAGTATCATTGCCAAGGAGTGACGACTGATTCATTCAACAAAGCCAAAAAATAACCCATTCGCTCTTCCCTCTATCCTGACGCCCGATCCGTCTGCTTCTCTCGCCCAAAACCTTGTTCTGCACGGCCGTGCACTCGACGTCGTATGCGCCGTGACGCGAGACGAAGCAGGGAGAAGAATTGGGCGAGCGCGCTCGCGAAAAGGCAGACAAGCAACATGTAGTTGTTGCGCGAAGGAGGTAACACTGCCCTTTTTACGTCTCCGTTGTTTTTGGCTCACCACAGAACGCATCTTATACTAGTCGTCTTGCCCAACAGCCCATCGGCAGCCCACGTTTCTCCCACCGATCTTGAACGGAGGACTAACTCGTTCAACGCCCGCCGCGCTCTCCTCAAATCCAACCCTTCGCTGTACATATCCAAAACATGGCTTAGAGTCCGGCAGATTCCCTTGTACGTCACAGAACGGGTGCTGAAACGGCTCGCCGCGTATGCCGTACACGCTTTCGAAAAGGATGTGGCAGCCGGCGCAAGGGACCGGTTGTCTGAAGACGAGTTGAGAGGTGCTGCAGGGCAGTCTGGCGTGGAGAGGGAGGAAGAAGCCGATGCGAGCGAGGCCGGCGACGAGAGCGATTCTCCTTCCACTGCCACCACCACGAGGATATCGAGCAAGCTCAAAGCAAAGCGGGTCCAAAAACTCACCCGGGTCCGGCACAGCGATAGTTCTACCAACGCCAAACAGACCAAAATCGTGCGTCAGGCGGACCGCGTTGATGCCATCACAGGAAAAGGTCGTAGTCGCGGCTACGGGTTTATTGAGATGCATACGCACGCGGATACTCTGCGCGTGTTGAGATGGACGAACGGGAATTCGGATGTGGAGGGGTTGCTCAGGGCGTGGTGGAAGGAAGAACTGGAACGGCTCATCAAAGTGGAACGGGGTAAGCAGGGCAAGGCGAGCGATGGTGGGGAAGAAGAAGAGAAACAAAGGGACGCGAAGTTGAAGAGAACGCTGGTTGAGCTGGAGAAGGAAAATTTGAGGAAGTAGGACCGGGGGGCAGCAGACGAAGGACGGAGTAAAAGCAGAGGAACGTTGATCGTCGAATCCTCCATTGAGAATGTTCAAGTCGTTCAGAGACGAAACGCAGTGCAAATGAACAAAGCGACAGTGAGTGGCTTAGTCGTATCATGCGTTCTTTTTGATCCCGAATCGGCCATTAACATCAGACAGAGGAACCATCGAGCAAGGGAAAGAAGATGTTAGACGACGACCGGTCGAACAAGCCCGAACCCGAGTCATCTCATGCCTAGAAGAACCAAAAGAAGAGTAATAGCGGTGAGGCAGAGAAAGGCAACCCACGGAAGAAACGGCGCATATCATCACCAAAATCAACTCATGAGATGAATGAGACAAAGAAACTTGGGCAGGCGGTTGGTTCCATCATTGGAAGGAAGCGCAAAGAGAGGAGGAAAGTAAAATAATGGATAATCGTAATATTCAATGCACTTGTGTGAGAGCAACGTTTGCGTGACATGTGACCAACTGCTTTGAATATACGCGTCACGCCCGCGAGCTGCATGTGCATCAATAAGTGTAAATACTAGTTCGACCGAGCTAAAATGACATCGAACCTAGGCCTCAAGGCTTCACCCTCCACTGCTACATGCATGGCGATGATCGTGGGCAAGTCTTCGAAGTTGAAATCGGCTGGGAAAGATCCGTCGCTGCCCTCAAGGACGCCATCAAGGCGAAAAAGTGCCGAGCCCTTCGTGATTTCGTCGCCAAAAGCCTCATCTTGTGGAATATTTCCGTTCCATTCGATGAAAATTTCAAGAAAAGCATTGACAAGTTATGCTTTGTCGGGTTATCTGAGGTATTCACAGACCATGGGGCCAATACCACGAAGATCCAACCATTATCTCCTGTGCGAAAATTGCAAGACATTTTCTTGGATAACCCTGTCGAAGGGCATGTGCACATCATGATCTCAGTCAGCAAGACAGCATTGACCTTTACACTATATTGCTACCTGCATGGCGATAATCATGGTAATGTATTCGAAGTTGAAATCGGCCAGAAAAGAACCGTTGCTGCCCTCAAGAAGGCCATAAAGGTGAAAAAGAGCCGAATCCTTCGTCATTTCGATGCCGATACCCTCATCACCTAGAGCGGCCCCAATGGGCCAACATGAAATTAGGCAGAAGTTTCATATTTGAGTGACGAGTTGAATGGCCGAGAAAAGTGGAGAAGGTGTGCTGCTGACTTGAGGTGGTGATCACGCTGGTCGGGAAGGGGCTGATCAGTGTGTGCTGAGCCTTCGCCCAGGGGCAAAGGGGAGCACGGCCATGGCCCTGGCTCAGCGTGCTCGTCAGGAGGGGGAGAGGTTGGGGGTTGCCTGTGTCGAGCTCCCTCTCGACTAGACCTAGCGTCCTCTGACGCCATTTCATCAGATTTCAGGGTGAGGGGAGAGGGGAGCGCGTCGTAATACAGCCTGGCAGGGCGGGGTCTCGATCGGACCCTGAAAGGGCATTCTTTCAATCGGTTAGTCAGCAGTTCCCACCCGCCAGGCCCCAGTAAATCGAATAACTTTTCGAGTCTAAGCTTATGTCAGCCGGGCAATCCCGTACCCGGTCGCGTGAGTTTTGGTGTCCGTTACAGTCATGTCCGCCCCTCCAAAAAATCACAAACGCAAGCGCAGCATCCATGATACTCCCGTTGACCTAACTAAAATGCAGCTGGCCAGACAACGACTATCGGCGTTGCAGGAAGAGTTGAGGGGGATTGAGGAAACTGAGGCTGAAATGGCGGAGATCATGAAGCACGTCGACGCCCTACAGGGTATTCTTGGCAGTACAAAGAAGCTCGTGAGTTGAATCGTTAAAGGATTTTTGTCTCTTATCCCAAACACCTATAAGAAACTTTCGTTTTCCTCGGTGTCACGATCCCAACTAACAGAAATGGGAGTGAAGCGAATACCTTTCCTGCTGAACGACGTTGCATTGGATACGCGCATCGCAACTTCGTCTATTGATTCGAAACACACAGATGCTCTTTGCTTGCAGATCACTCGAATCCATCGCTCAACAAGTAAGAGGGTAAGTTTGACTCAGTCGCACATTACGCATGATGCTGGACTATGTAACGATTGTTTGCAGTTCGAAGCAGGCGCTCGAATGATTCTCGATGCCATTCTTTTGACCATTGCCGACATCTCTCTTGACGCGAAGGAAAAACTTCCTGTGGCAATCTTCCCGGAGATGCGAATCGCGTCCGGCGATGGCGTGTTGGTGAAGAATACTGTAAACCAGTTTGAAGTGTGGCTTACCGGCAACGTTAATTATGGGGTTTGCACCTATAAACACGAGGCAAATCGCGGTACGACTTGTTTGATTAATTTCTTAGTCAATGTTATCTCGACAATCTTTCCCAGCTAAGGTTCTCGAAGCATCGCTGGACGATCTCATAATGTACACCGGAAATCATATCATGCTGGTCGAAGCGAAACGTGATAAGGAAATGTTGTTTGATTCTATGCCGGAAGCTACTAGTCAGGCTATCGCTTTGAGCGAGGTAACCGGGTACGTGTTCAATTTCTTCGCCTTTGGTATCACTGATTACCATGTATCTAGTAATAATACTGTTCGGTATTGTTTGTCCGATGGTACCAAATGGTTGTTTCAGGCGTACACCAGTGACGCCCAAGGAAACCGCATCTCGTATGAAGGCCCCTTACTCACAATTGTGCAGCCACACCTTGAGGTTTGCGAAGACTTCAAGAAAGATGTACAACGCCTCGTGGAGTTATTATATCACTGGGTATATCTGGCTTCATATACCGATTGTGACAATAATTGACTTTTTTCACAGCTAAGAACTGATGGTGACATCAAGGATGATCCTCTTTGCATAGTTTAATGTCACTGCAAGTCTGAGTTCCTATTGTTCTTAGATTCAATGTTCTCTCATAGTACTTAGTGAACCCTGGCAGTTCCGCGAGATTGACCTGTTGCTTGGTCAATTGTGATCAGAGTGTATCGGGAGTGGGCCAAATGCACGAAATTTTTATATATACTTTGAGTTGCTAATAGACGACGAAAAGGGAGAGTGTCCAAAGTTGATCCCCAGTGAAAAGTCCTGACGCCCAAACACATCACGAAAAACGGGGCAGGAAGAGACTCGAGGTGCATGTACATCATCCGCTTCGGTTCGATGCGGAGCATGCATTGCGCGTCGAGGTATGAGCTGTCATCAAAGCTTTCCAGCAACTCACTTTTCGCCGCTTTTTGGTCACTGTGACCGTCACCGCCACCACCGGCACGGATGGGGCCCCGAAACTGACATTGAGGCCCGTGACGTTGGAGCGCAGGACGAGGCTGCGGTGGGTTCCATAGGTTTAGTCATTGGTGGTTACATTGATCAAATAGTTTCGTCGTAAAGTGGCATGAAATGTAAGATAAAAAATGTATAACTGGCTGGTAAGTTCACTTATTTTCATTCTTATTAATGTTAACAGTTAATCGACCGCGTTAATCCAAGTCTAATAAAAGTTTCCGTTATTTGAATATCACAAAATTCACAACTTGAGTTTCTTCTGATGCGCTCATTTTCGTCACTAATGCCACTTGCACACGCAGGTCATGATGCATGACATTCCACGCTGAGCCGTTACGGTAGATGGCCCGAATGTTGATGACCTGGTTAAGCGAACGGTCTCGCCAATATAGGGCTGAAAATTGAAATAAGTTACGTTCAACATTTCGATGCATCACCTGACAGTAGTTGCGTGTTTTTGGATTTCAATTGTTCGTGGAGGTTAGCAAAGCCATTCTTTGCCAATGTCCACCCCATCCAAGAAAAAACAAAACAGGAGTACATCTATTAGATGGTCGGATGTTTTACAATCCCCTTAGCACGGAATGTTTTTGCGAGGCAAATAACGAATTGAAGTAGACAGAACATTTCTCTATCCTGAAATTGGCACGATTCTTGCGAGCCAGAGGAGCGTTATATGTGACATTTATCCTCTAGCATTTGGCAACTGTTGCCTGCGGGCTCGTTTGACAAACCCAAGATGACTGTGGAAAGCGCCTCGAATTGAGAGATGTCCGACAAGATGGCCTAATCTACCCAGAGCCCTGATCGATGCTTGCCGGACAGCACGTTGTCAGATACAGGTAGTGGCATAGTCAAGAATCTGTGGGAAATCCGTTTTTGAAGGCTGTTCGAACATTTATTATAAATTGAAAGATGTCGTTGGTGGTGTTGAGAGCATCAACCAAGATGGGCATTGACGGAAGACTCGGAGACGAAGTAATAACTGATGAGGCTATAAGGAGTGGAACCATAGAACACTTATGGTGACGAACCTTTGTACAGTGTTGTTGATGAAGTGTCGAGAACAAGGTTACATTCCTGTTCGGGGTCTACAGGGTCCAGGCAGAAGAACCGGATAAGTATCCGGTCCTTCTCTATGCCCTCAAAGGCACATTTTAGATTGCTATCACAGGCAGCAAGCTCAGCTGCAGCCTGTGCAGCGAACGTGTTCAGAGTTGCGCGATCCTTGTCCTTTTCTGCCATAAATTAAGAAAAGAGGACGAAGCAACAGTAGCGAGACGTGCCTCTTTGTAGACTCGCGACGCCAGCACGGTAATGCTCAATCTCGGCATGTATTCCCGAGCACTTATCGCGCAAGGAAGCGAGCTGTCGCTGGAAGGAAGCAAACGCAAGCTCGGCATCCTTCCTCTCCTCCTTCTCCAGTTCCAGTTCTAGCATGTGTTAAGCCAGATCCTTTTATTGTTCACGGAGTCGCGCACCTGCAACGAGCTCGAGCTCCCTCAGCTTGCACTGGTTGATCTTGGCCTCTATTGCCTGACATTTCTCGGCGTATTTCTTCCGTTCCGCGGCCTGATGCTCACGACGCTCGGAGATGGCTGCGATGGCACGAGATTTGTAGTTTGAGACAGCCTTGAGGAAGTTGCGAGTAGACTCTTTGTAGACATCGAGACTTAGGTCGATATGGGGGTTCTGCTGGGAGAGCAGAGATTGGAGGTCGATTTGGGGAGCTCTGAAGGGAGGCATCAACGCATCACACGTGCATCACATCTTCTCACGGATACATTGTAGCCTCCCCTTTCGCTTAATGGCCGTAGCACAAATCTTCGTTCCAATCTGACCGTGATCTACGATATTTCTATGTAGATTCAGAAAAAAGGTACATTTGGAGCTTTTTGGATTAGCCGAAACCTTTTAGGCCATGCCTTTTTCCGGCACCTCACGACATCCACGCCCGGACTTTGCGCAGTGTGCTCAACCAACTACAAAAGGTATTTCCCCATCCAGTTCGATGACAAGGGCGTGATCTGAAACCAACCATAAACCAGGTGCCTCTCTGGTTCACAATGGACGCAGGGGCTCTCTCATGGCTTTGATTTCACGACTTTGATTTCACAACAACTGTACGAGATGTGTACACTTGTAATAAACAAGAAAGAAAATTCCCTAGATATCCTGTTATATACTCACCATACATATCCACAATTCTACTTTGTTTATTCCAACACTCCTCCCTCTTCGTCTCGATATGTCGACTGTACAACAGCCGTAGCCTTTACGGCGAGCACTGTACAACAGACACGGGGGTATGGGAAAGAGAGGATAAAGAGAAAACCGGAAAACCTGTGTCTACTGGAAAAGCCAAGTTAGAAATACATACAATTTAGAAGAGAAGGGGTAAATGGCTAGGTCAGCGGCGTCTTTGACCACTGTCAGGACCTATTAGGGATACAACCAATTTTCGTTGGTGAAAAAATAAGAGTAAGTTAAATATATACAAGAAGAGAAGAAGACGGTTTCGCTTGCATGGATATTGACGCAGGTCGCGCCTGTTTCAGTGTTGCCGCGACGGTGTTTATAATACAAACTCCGTCTGGGGAGTCATCAACGTCATATCGATGTTGAAGCTGGTCGGCATAAAGTTTTGATGCTGCTGTTGCGGGGGCGGCATCTGAACGTGGTGCTCCGAGATAAACATGGACTGGTGCTGATGCGTGTATTGCTGCTGCTGTTGGGAGCACGACGAGGGTGAGATCAAGTTCATGTAATCCGTGGCCTCGAAAGTGGATACTAAATTCGCCATGCCCATGTTTATATTGAAGTCAACGCCAGCGTTGAGATCGTACTCGGGCCCCAAAGATAGGTCAGACAGACTGGCCAAACCCGCCGGATCGTTGAACGTAAAATGCTTGCCGTCATGCTGAAGATCCAGATTGTCGAAGGGGCATTGGCTATCAAATGAATCGACGGGCGACGAGCAACCGAAAGCATCACTGTGCGAATACTGTGAGACGGGAGAGGACAGAGACCAGTCATCCATGAGGAAAGATGGCATGTTTGGGATGTTGAGCGGAGCGGGAGCAGTATAGCTGTCCTTGATCTGCAGCAGTGCCGGCGATTGAACCGGAGGGACTGGTAATACGGGTTCGCACTGGAATGCCAGATTTGGCTGCTGGTTCATCTGAGCGAAAGAAAATTCGCTGAAATCCTATCACAAAAATAAATCATAACTGAGTTGCCCGCACTACAAGAATAACTTACAATCGGCGGCTCTTGTTTCAGGGCAGCAGTAGTGGGGTCATCGCGTTTGGGCGTCGAGCATCTGGTCGGTTGCATGCTCGGAGCTCTGGGACCCTTCCTTTTCCCATCCTTGGCCTGGAGCACGGGCGAACTAGGGCAAAACGTCTGCGTCTTCTTTGCATTCTCCGTCTCGGGTATGGGCGCAGAAGACGGGCGCCTGAACGCATGCGCGGTGATCGGGGCCTCAAACCGGGTGATGATCTCGGGAACGTGGTGCTTATCAAATTCCTGAATAGCAGCGTCCAGCTCGGCACCCTTCTTACCCTCGACCAGTAGTTCGGCAATCTTGGCGCAACGCTTGAGATCCTTCGGCTCAACCTCCCGCACTTTACGTTTGGTGCCATCTGGTTTTCCGTCCCCACCACCCTTACACTTTGCCTTATTCTGAGCAGGTCGGAATGTGTACTTTGGAAACTTCCTTCGATGCTCAGCGAGCGCGATCCTCGCCTTGGCATGCCACGCCTGCCGTTCGTCTTCTGGCAAGCTTTGCCAAGTCATGCCAATGATCTTGGAGAGGGTTGAATGATTCGTCTCCACCTCTGCCGACACGTGTTGGCTCTTGATGAACGAAGAGCGGAAGAGAATGAACGCATTAGGGGGGCGGGGAATATGATTCTCTGGCTTCTTCTTGGAGTGAGCCGACCGTTTAGAGCCAAACGTGTGTTCATCGGTAGGGGAGAAGAACTGAAACTCGGTACCAATCGGGGCATCCACGAGAGGCGGAGGTTCGTCGGCGCAAACTACTTCACAGTGCGACGCGGTGCTGTCGAAGGAGGTAGGGGTCATATTGTCGACAAAGGACACGCTGCAGTCTGTAGGTCCAATGGCTGCGGGACAAGCTGGCAATGACGCAGGGAAATCCACGGCCCACACTAATTGAGACGCTATTTTTGATGGCAATGAGCGGGGCGCCGACGGGACGAACGATCGATGATCGCGACTGACCTTTGACCTCGTTGGGCCTCTTTGCAGATACCTTTGACCGCTCCGCTGGCATAACTAGCTCGATGGAGGTGAATGGGCGCTGAGTATAATTCTGGGGGAAGGGGCGATAAAACGAGCGTATTCCACGAGGACAATATTGACTTTATAAGCCAGGGTGCGAGAAAAAGTCTCAGCCACAAAGCACCCCTTGACGAGCATTTTTAGTAGGTCGGTTCCGCCCGAGTGGCTTGATGATCTCGTTAGGCGCATCGGGCAGCGCCTTATAGTCAGTGGTCTTCCTCGACCTCGTTGCACAAGCTCACGCAGCGTGGCCTGGCTACATACGTGTCACCTTGTCAGCGAACCTCCCTCCCATCCAGCCCGAGACTTCTTACCTGCCCACCACTCGTCAGACAACCCTTGGCTCCCACCAACACCGATAACGTTAGAGCGCGTGACTAATAATACGCCATTTGGCAATTATGCCGTTTTCGCAGTCCAGATCGTCCGTTTGCTTTCGGACTAATCAGGATGACAATGGCTGCTTGTCCTGGATAAGGTGCGCTATCGTAACGCGTAGATACGCTGCGTTGACTGGACTAGCTGTTCATGGTAATATGGCGGTGGCGTAGGCGGTCCTTGAAGCCGCCCCCTTGCATGAAGCTGGCATTGGGATAGGTCAGGTAGACATCAGGTCATAAAACGCACGGCAAAACTGATTACGGTTACGCGTTACGTGGACGCTAAAGTCTTGTATACTCGGCGGTCGTCCATGCCATTCTAGCCGTTGCGGTGAGTATAAGGAGAGTCTGGTGATGACGTGACAGCAGACTCAGAGCCTCAGCCCGCATCATCTCCGAGTCCGACAGGCAAGTCCACGACCTCCGAGTCGGCAAATCTCGGGCACACTAAACGCGTTTTTCTCATCCTTCGCCTCTCCTTTCATTTATCACACCCATCTGCCTGCCCGCAGCGCAATGGCAACGGGCAACAGACAGCATAAGACCGTCGCTGTGCGTTGCTTCAGGCTCAAAAGGCTCGTGCCCTTTTCCATCTGTTGGTGGCTTCAACACCTGTCACTCAGCATTCCTATCACTACGGCCGTTCCCAACCTTAGACGCATAAGTCCAAAGTGGGACTTCGACTTTTCCAGATGAGAGTCCGCCCTGGACCCCCTCGTTTCCTTTCCCACGAGCCGCCCCGCGAGTCTGCCTGCAGACGCCCACCCACGCCCTGGCTAGGCACCTCCCCCTCCCAAGTTAAATCCATTCATTCCGTCATTATCGCGTGCGCGCGTTCTATTCCTTTCACTCGCCATTTGTGTCTGGTTGCCAACCACCTAATTTGATGACACATTTGTATCTTCGAGTCATCTAATCTACGCGATAAATTCTTGATTTATTGCCCTTATGTATCATCATCATGATCACAAACTTGCGCGCGCTGGACACGCATTCAGCCGTTCACATAGAAACACTGACAGAATCCTCATTCCTCCCTAATGTGATACATTGCGGACTAGACATCAATTTGTTACAATGTCATTATACTGATACACACCCGTAATGTACAATGCCACGATTAGATTATTCTTGCAATCCTTTACAATTCTTCTGTGAATCTACTGTCCGCGGAGTCGATCCCCGCTTCTGCATGCGTGGCATGTTCCGCGTCTGGCTGAACTCCATCAACGTCGTACCCGCCTCCTCCATTGTCAGGTGCTTTTTCTAGCTGACGTCTGCTGGGTCCACTAGGTCCTACATCTCGTTCGGGATTTATTGCGCTAGCATGGCCATTCTCAACGGGACCAGCGTTGCGCTCAATTTATCGTCAGCTTTACACGATCTGAGATTTAGGAACGACACTTACAGCATATCCGTTCTCACCTCCGTGATTCTTCTCAGGCGTCGCATATTGTTGGTCGTCCTCATGCGTTGCACCGTCCACATACGGTTCCCCGCCGTCATCCTCTCCTTCACCCTCTCCTTCATCGCCACTGCTTGGAACTTCCTCTTCTTCTTCGCTCAGATAACCGGCGGCTCGAACGGCAGCCGCTACAGGCCCGTCACGCTCAATCTGTTCACTTGCAACAAGGTAGCGGGCACAAAGCATGCGTATATCGTTCCACCACTCCATCATGTCTTCTCTGCTCCTCGCACGGAAGCTCCATGCGACTCCATAATTACGGCGGAAGGATCCCGTTTTAGTAGTGCCCGTTCCATGTTTGCTACCTTCGATGTGGAACTTGTGAGAGCGGGAGTTGGCTGAGGAAGGTGGGCCTAAAGTACACGCAGGCAAGAAAAGGCTGAAAAGGGGCGTCGTTCCTCCGGGCGCCGCTGGGTCAGACGTCCCAAATTCGTGTAGGAAACCTGCTGGTGTCAAAACATAATACGATTCGTTGTATGCGCGAGTGAATCGTTTCTTTCGTTCCAATAAGCCGGTATGTACTGCCGCAACAGCGGAATCGTCTTTGCTCGGATAGATGATTGTTTCTGGATTGCGCAACGGCGTTTCAGGATCCAAGAGGTGATCAGACCGGGCTGCAAATGATATCCACTCCTTGTCGGGCGGGAGAGAGCCAAGATGATTCGATAACAAACGGTAAGTGTCTTGTATGGAGGCGGACGCACGAGATTGCCATTCGTCAAACGTCTGCCAGGCTGACTGGATGGCACGGACGATGCCCTCCTCAAAATGAGCGCTATTTTGCTGCATAATAACGATGGATTTCTGCAACAGATTCTCCTCGTGGACCTGCTTCTGAAGCTGACGAGCAACAGATTGATTGGCGACAAAGGGATCGCTCTTGGCAGTAATATGCATCGGGTCGTTCTTGAACGCAGAGATGCTATGAGCAAGATCTGCAACCAACCTCATTGAAAGTTCACGCTCCTTTGCAACACTCGTTGCCAGCTTTCCCGTATCGTTCTGCACATTCTGCAGCAGCCAACCCTAGGTCAATACTCGCCCATGCGTATAAATTATGGCTTACCTTGATGTGGGCCTTGATCTCTGCTCTGAGTTTTTGCAAATGTTGGACGATGGAGCTGTCGATGGTTCTGCCTAAATTGGCATGTTGATCGGCAATATGACGACTCTTGTCTCTAAATTCGTAAAACACGTCCTGAAAAAGAGGGTCAGTACTGACCAATTTCAACAATCGGAATTTCCACACGCCTGTAGGCCACCTTCGCCCAGAAACTGGTTACCGGCTCTAAAGGGTACTTGAATGACTGCACAGAGCCGAGTGAGCTCACGTGCGGTATTGAGTTGTATATCGGCGACGCCCTGTACTCAAGGATGTGAGCGTGATAAGTAAAGTCTGGATGTGACATACCTCGAAATAAGCGATGAGCTGTTTGACAATGGCATTCCAGGCGACAAAGCGCTCTATAAGAATATCTGAAGGTCTGAGGTCATGTGGGGCGATATTTTTCTTGATGAGAGACTGAGTTCTTGAAAGCGACGAGCCATGCTTGCTTGCGCGGGAGATGGATGCGGTGCGCGAGGGCGGGGCTGAGCTGCTCATGGCGAAGACACAACGCAGCCAAGGCGAGGCCGATTTTTTATTGCGCCGATGACGTCAGAATACAAACACGACACAATAGCTGACTTGGCGACGTGACACGAGTCACGGCGTTCCAGTTTTTGCACAGACTAACGACCTCGTCGCCATGAACAGCGCAGTCCAGAACCTCGCCATCTCCCTTGGAGTCATGCAGGGTACTCTTCTATATATCTTTATCTGTTCTTTCTCACACACCTGAACAATTTTAGTCGCCCGCAGGATACCCTTCGATGACCCCCAAGTGCTTTTATATGTCCGCATAGCCTATGTCGCCACTCAGGCTATTATCCTTGCCGTCTATTACTATGTCTCCACACAAGTGTGTCCGCTCCTTTCCCCCCACCTTATCCGTTCTCATTTCGCAATTCTTAGATCAAACGCAAAAACGATCAAACAGTGCTGAAATACGGTCTGTATCCTCATCTCAGACATACCCTGCCAAGTCCTGACATGAAATCCTAGTGGAGCCTGCCAATCCAATGGTCAGTATTAGTCTTGTGCGACTAGGAGTCCATTTGGCCAACTTTTTCTTCCATGGCAGTCGCAAGAGCCGGGACAGTTGGTTACAACCACAGTCCGTGACTATGACCTCTCCGAAACATCGAAACTGGTGCGTGTACATCATGGATAACTATCGTCTAAAATTCTGACTTGCGCCAGTTGCGTGGCGTGTACATTGGAATTGCCATGATGGCCGTCATGCATGGTTACTTTGGATACACTCAGCCACTGTTCATCCAGGCGCTCATGGGTATTAAAGGCTTATATGATGCAAAACTCGTTGCCATTTGGGTTCTTGGCAAACCCGCAGAAGGCGACCTGGCGCGGCCGTTCAAAGCGCCAAGCATGTTTGGCGGTATGTTTGCTTCTTCTCCCCCACTCTCTCTCTCACCCACTGATGTTCCATATCCAGTTCAAACAGGACCACAGACGGATGCAGCGTCTATCGCTGAGGCTGAGAAGCGTGTAGGCAAAAAGGACGAGTGAGAGTGTTAGTCTAATCGCTGACGCTCTTTGTATACCTTTTATTACCTAATAAATACTGGGTTTTTTTTATGATACGGACAAATCCGGAGTCTAAATAATTATTTTCTCAACATTTCCCGAAAGCGCCAACGCAATGCGTCCTGTCCCTCCCTCGTCCTCATCCTTTCTTCGACGTTCTGTCCTTGGAAAAACCCTCACGCACCGCATCTTCGCGCGAAGTGCGTCTTCGGGAGCGGAGGGAAGCCAGAAGAAAGCCCAGGATGCACTCGCCAGTGCCCAAAAGCACGCTGGTCAAGTATGGGAGGGCGCCAAAAAAGCGCTAGAGCCTGCGGGCCAGAGGCTCTGCAGCTTGCTAGGATGTGCGTCCTCTGCCTTTTTTTTTCTTCCCAAACTGAACCGTGTTTCTTGACGAACACGCCAGCGTACAAGCAACCCCTCTTTTACAACTTTGCCGTGGCTCGTGAGCTCGTCAAGCAGGTTTATCGCGCAGAGCGGCTTTCTCCGCCTAGTCTGCACGCTGTTCAGACCGCGTACTCTACCCTCCTCTCGCGCGCTGTCAGTCCCGCATTTTGGAGTGAAGCTGTCGTCAGCGGCGAGATTTTGCGGATTGCGGTTTATGGCTTGGAAGCATATGGGATATTCAAGGTACGTTTCAGTACTCTATTCGTCCGCTGGTGGTCCGTTTGCTAACCATTGAACGGTTTAGATTGGAGAGATGATCGGCCGCAGAAGCTGGATTGGCTATAATATACAATAATGTCCATCCATTTGGATTCCGAACCAAAATGCCATTTTAGACGTCCGAGCCGGATGGATTTGCGTGAACTGTTGTGGTGGGCTAACCCTGTCGTGTTACAGCTTACACAAAGTTCGCCGTTCGACCGCGGAATTATAGCACGGAGAAAGAGGACGAAATTAAGCCTTCGCACCATCCAACCGCAGCACACGTGATCGCAGGCAGCACATGCTATTGGTGATATTTTTGCACCAAGAGCACATATTTATCTCTCCTCTCATTACCTTCCCAGATACCTATCACTTCATGACACCATTGGTACCGACATTCAAGCTCAACGATGGGAATACCATTCCCGCTGTAGGCATTGGGTGTTGGATGGGCCGCGTCAGCGAAGGCGAGCACGTCGTCAATATGGTCCTCAAAGCTTTGGAAATCGGTTATAGACACATTGACACGGCAAGCCTGTCATATGACCTCTCTTTTTATTGATAATCACACATGCTGCGATTAAGGCGGCGAATTACGGCATGCGCACTACAAATCGAAAGGCTAGTACTGAATGAGCGCCCTTTTTAGGTAACGAAGAGTCTGTAGGAAGGGCTATCAGAGAATCGGGCATGCTCCGTGGCGATATCTTCATTACCACCAAGCTGGCGTAAGTCTCACGACTCACGTATGCATTCATTTTCTGATGCCTCCAATCTCTTGCCATCAGGAGCGAGGACCACGGGCGCGTTGCACATGCATTGGATTCCAGCCTTCACAAACTGGGGGTGGAATACGTGGATCTGTACCTCATGCACTGGCCTCAGGCGCTGAAAGATAACGGTAGTGGATCTACTCGTGTCCATTAAGCTTTTAAAAACTGATAATAGACACACGCAAGGGGAAGCTTTCGCCCCACATGAGAGCCCCACTTTTGTCGAAACGTGGCTCGAGATGGAAAATTTAGTAATGAGCGGTGAGGTGATGCCATCTCGGGGGGAATTCCTGGCTCATCTCATCTTCTCTATCCTTGTAGGCAAAGTCAAAAGCATCGGCGTGTCTAATTTCAGCATAAAGACACTGACTGAGCTCTTGTCACACTCTCGCATCGTGCCAGCTGTGAACCAGATCGAAGCGCATCCTTGCCTCCCACAGCATGACCTTGTCCGGTTTTGCAAGGGTCGGGGGATCCTGGTTACGGCATACTCTCCTGTCGGCAAAAACAAGTTTGAGGAGATGAAGCCTCTTGCGGATATTGCGCGGTGGAAGGGTGTGAGCACAACACAGGTGCTGCTCGGCTGGGGAGTGCAGCGTGGAACGGCCGTCATCCCCAAGACGGAGCGAGAAGTTCGTTTGAGAGAAAATATTTCGGTGGGTGAAACGCCGAGGACTCGTGGACTTGCTTATTCCGCGCCCTTGGCTTTTTATAGTTAGTTTCTCTGACGGATGAAGAGATGCGGATGCTGGATGCGATGCATGAAGGACCGGAAATGCATAGGAGCGTTTGTGGTTTTCACTCGTCTGCAATGGGTGGGTCGTGCTTTGGATGGACGTACGAGCAACTGGGATGGAATATGGTTACGGGTGGGATTGTAATGGCAGGGCCATATGGCACCGCTTATATTTAGGCCCGGACGCAGTATTGAATATTGAATCATGATGTGCTGGCTAGTTGCAGTACAGTACTCAAGTACTCAAGTACTCATTACTCAGCGCTGAGCGCTCAGTACTCAAGTACTCAGTACTTAGGTCCGTGCTTGATCCGAGTTACAACGTCAATTGCCTCGGAGCCCAAGTCCAACTGCCAGTTAGCACACGCATGCCGGCGCCTTACGTCACAATTAAACTCTGCGCTTGTTATATCCATGTCCTCTCACCTCAGCTCGAGAGCCTGCCCCGTTTTACGACCTTGACCGACAGCGCCGCAGGACCTGAAACTCTTTTCCACCCTCCGTCGTCACCGTCGCGATTGCTTTTGCTGATTGATCCCGGGCTCCATTCGGTTCAGTTCGCATGTCAACCGTACGCAGCGACAATCCACCGTGGATTTATAGTCAACATTTCGTCAACACCTTCTAAATCCCCCGCCGCGTGCTGTACCTAGGATGCCTCTCCCTGCCGACCAGGTTAGTTAGTTATTGTTATCGTCGCCCGGGACAACGTGATCGCTCAATGTCCACCCAAGGCAAAACTAATCTCAATATTTATACAAACCGTACTATATGGTCTGGTCACCCTTCTTCTCTTTGTAACAAGTTGGATGATGGCTGACGATCCCAATTTGAAGGAACCTATGCCGTCGTTTTCGTAATAACATACTGGGTCTTGGTTTATCGACGCCCCCGAGGGCATCCTATACACAAAACCATGTTGGTAATCTCATTTGTCATGTTCATTCTAGCCACAATGGTGAGTATTCAGTTCTTTCGAAGCAAGGTTCAGGCCTGACCCGTTCGCAAAAGCATATTGCAGTCAACTATTCACGGATATGGATGGCCTTTATAACGTACAGGAATGAACCAGGGGGCCCAGCGGCGTTTTTCAATCAACTCTCCATTTTCACGCAAATCTTCGGGAGCACGATATACGTCGCTCAGACACTTGTTGGTGATGGTGTTGTGGTACGTTGCTTTGTCAATGTCATGGTTTCTTCATCAACCCGCGTCATCTGCAGCTCTATCGGTGTTATCTCGTATGGGGCAGAGACCGCTCGATTATCGCTTTTCCATCTCTATTGTTCCTCGGTAGCTGCGGTACGCAACGTTTGCCTTCTCAGAATGACCGACCAACCTCATACTCTGTCATAGTTGCCGGGGTTGGCATTCTTTACTCCTTCGCCCGTATTGAACCTGAAGCCGAAATATTCGCAAAAGAACTGGGACAATGGATCGTATCATTCTTTAGTACCACATTCGCCACAAACGTAATATGCACAGGTACGCTGCAACGAGTCGTACACCTTGAAAATGGCTCATTCGCGTTGAAGCACTTGTCGCTTTCCGCATTTGGTACATCAACAGACAGACAGCTGTGTTTACCGGCTACAGCTTACGTCCCGTCGTGTTTCTCGTGATAGAATCTGGCGCGGTATACTCCATCACGCTTTTGGTTATCCTTATCCTCTATAACGTCAAATCATGGTTCCAGTATGTACTGGTTGATGCGGTATGTTACATATCAAATCTCTATGCTTCCAGATCAATTCAACGATCTCGATCATAGGTTTCACCGATCGTTGTACGTCCATCTCAATTTGAGGACCCGTTGCTCACAAAGACATAACAAGGGACTCGTGTTCTCAATGATCATCATTCGGATCGGGCTAGGCATCACATCAGTTGGCGGCGAAACGGGTACGCCTTCTAGGGGCTGGCACTCCTCGGAAATGGATACCCATATAGGGTTTACAACTCCAATTGAGCTTGGGCACTTTAGAGCTGCGCCCAATGAGACTCTGACGACGGATGTCATCGCTTCTCGACCGAGTGCTGCAAACGAGGTTGACTTCGACGATAAACTACTGTCCGAAGCTAGTGCGTTTCGATGCTTCATCGTATGCATGATTTGTCATGAATGAATTAATACAGCATATGACGACTCCAAAAAACAAACACAAGCTGACGATTTCGTCTAAAAGCTTTTCTTGCCAAAACGGAACAATGCAGTTCTACAATTTTTCGTTCATAGCAATTGTACAACATCTGGAACAAGTATCATCTCTGGTTGTTTTAAGCCCCTTGACTCGAAGCGCGGTCTAGTTTACTCCCGTCAGAACTGTGGTTACGCGAACTTATCCCTAGATCGATATTATCCATTAGAAGTTGCGTTTCGCCTCTGACCGTAGTTACGCCTGCCAATATGCGATACATGATGACTGAGAATACAATTCCCTGGGCGTTTGACGTAAGCTATGGACACAATGCGTTGTAAACGGATCTTACCACGAGGGAGGAAATCTGCAGCAAGGATGATCAGTAGTGAAGATAAACAGGAAAAGAGTGTCACTGACAGCATCCACCATGACGTATTGGAACCACGAATCTGATTTGTATAGGATGAGCAGCGTCAAGAGAGCTGCGGAGAATATGGCGCCAGATTCGACTATCACGAGCAATACTGGATATAGGCGCTTTTGAGTGCGTTTGAAGCCCTTGCTGTTGATACGCCACAATTTATAAGCGACAAGGCCTAAGTACGGGTATAGTCAGCGCCAAAGTGTTACCTCTGTCCATCCTAACCACGCACCTGTTCCAATAATGTTCGTCGCCAAGGTCATGGAGAAGAAGGAAATGATCCATTGTTGCAGCTGTGTTACGAATATATCAGCTTCTGGGACGACTCGGTCGAAGGAGTACAGAATTCCGATACCGGTGGCTGAGGAAAGAACGGGTGAGATCGACAACCACTATGAACAACCCAAGGTGCGTTACACACACACACACCTGTACTACCCAACAAAAGCAAAAAGGGGAAGGCGATAATGAACAAGTTCCTGTCCCAAATGGCGTAGCATCTCCATATCTGTGAAGGTTATCAAGCATTGATCTCAAGATTTCCGATTTGTCCTGGCACTTACGACAAGAGCGTCACCAAGGAGGGTTTGTGCCACGTACAGCGTGCTGCCGAACATTTGGGTGAATTCTGAGAGGCGGTTGAAAAAGGAGGCAGGGCCGCCGGGCGCATTGCGAAATATGATGAAGGCTTTGATGATTCGAGTAAAGTTCACGCTGACGTGCTGACGAACCTGTTGGTGCCTTGAGTTGATATAGATGACGATAGAGACACACCATAGTTGCGATTACAAAGAGCAAGATGGATACGAAAAACATTCGTTTTCTGGCGGTAAAAAGGATGACTTTCGTATTCCCTCCAAGGAAAAGCCAGGTCGTGATAGCAAATAAGACCGTGTAAGCACCTACACGCCTGTGTCCTCAGTAAACGATAATACGAAATTTAAAAACATAAACTGAACCATAGAGAAGCGTCTGCACGAAGATGGATACAAGTTTGGCCTACGATTCCATGATAAACGCTCTTGAAAATTTTTGGGATAGAAAACGACAGACCTCGTCTGGTGGAAATGCCATGATGCAAGCTTGGGTCGTTCTTCGTCTCCCGAAGAGACGGTCCACGGGGATTAGCTATATGACCCAAGGCAGGCACGGTTTATTTAAGGAAGTGGCGATAAATCATGAGAAAAAGGGGGGGATCTGTAACACCTTGCTCGACAGATCAGCAGGAAGGACTTGAGCGGCGGTTGGCGTGGGATTGCCACGATGCCTGTGAATCGCCGGGCCGACCGAGCTGCAATGCGTCTGAGCTGCATGATTGCGCCAGGTGCACGCGTGTGACGCCAGACGCCGTTATCGTCGACTTCCAAATGGTCTCTCCATATCCGCGCTTATCGAAGGATACAAGGCAGCTGAAACCTATCCGAGTCCGGCACGCAAATGACCGAGGCCCGTGTCGCAGGATCGCATGTTTGATGCTAATATATCCATTATAGGACCTTTGTTCTGAGTTGCCCGCGGTTGAGTCGTTTGACATCGCTTCGACTCACAACATGGCATGGCAGTCCCATTGCTTTGTCGATGACGAGACGTGAGCCTCCTTCATGTAACGACCAAGCTGACAGTCTGAACATTCGGATAAGGTTACTACAAGGGGCATCTATTGTAAATAATAAGAAACAGATCCCGGCTGTTTTTTTTAGGTCTATTCTTGCGCATCGACCCAAAATGAGGGTATTATAGATAATGCATAATGCGGTATGAATCCAAAGCTCAAAGCTTTTCAAAGGCACCTGTCTTCTCCCCGTACTCCAGCGCAATTCGAGCCGCTTCGTCCATTGCCGCTGCCATACTACGGCCGGATCCTTCTCCCCAGGTTGTCCCCTTAACTGCAAAGACGAGAATTCAGTGTCAGTGCCATTCTCACAGCCTGCCTACGCTCACATACTTTGAACTTCGAACGTGTAGAGCGGGCTATGATCTGGGCCTTGGTATGCCTTTTGGTTATATGTGGGTCGAACACGATTTCTGCAGCGATTATGCAGGATGGTTCTCCACGCTATACCGGGCCCGTGTCAGCCTTGTGGTGGCTGTTAAAAAAAAGGCATTACACCCACTCTGTGCGTTGTCCATCGCAGCGAATGATATGTCTAGTCTCTAGCTCAGCGGAGGGAAGTCTATGGAGATGTACTCCGTCAGACGTGAGCTCGTTTTTATACCCTCGCTCGTTCACCATAATGCTGGCACACTTCCACCACGTCTCGCTCTGTGGTTTCGGAAGACAAGGTTCCTGTGCTCGTGTAGAATGCAAGGAGGATCGGCCGTATAACTTAACGCCACGCAAACATCGGGAAAAGCAGAAGGTGTGGTAGACCATCTCTTGTGTCAGCGGTATCAACTTACCGCTGGGAGGGGGGTTTTTTTCCGTTGTTTTCGCGTGAACCCTTGACGTTTCAAACTATCCTGCAAACAATGAATTGCGCCATTGTACTATCGAGTCTCGTCAATGTTATATCATCGACAACTGTATATAGGCGCGATAGGGTTCTGGCTTGCAAGTTACAGTGCTTTGGAAGTGACATCCTGCTAGTTACCGACGGTATCGCGAGAAGGATAAAGCTGTGCACGGAGCTACCGATCCTAATGCTTGCTTAATACTCAAAATGCATAGCATTTCAGCTTGATCGGACTTCAGCTTCAATATTCAATCCGTTAATTTATGCTACACATCAAACTTGAAGGGAGTTAGACTACTGCGATTCGGCACATGCCGCGATGCAAAAAATGTGAAGATACAGATCCAACTGCAACCTACCATGCGGCAAACAGAAAGTTATACTCCTCACAACACAAGAATTATGTCAACAATCGTCTTCTCTTGACGAAAATCATGTCCTTTGTTGCTTGTTCGAGTCTTCCGATGTCACATGAGATCTAATGTGTAACGTGTTGGAGGGGCGTGCGTGAGTGCCAACTCGAGGCCGAAGCGGCATAAGCCGCTTCCTTTGCAAAAGGAGTGCGATTTCCTCACAACCAATTTCTAGGATTGTAAGAGAGCGACGAAAGGCATGAAACGCAACGCGAACCTCCAGCGGCATCGACCTGCCCGCAAACTTCTGCCTTAAACCCTGCACCCGACAAAAGTACCGCATCCCACACACACATGTGCTCTTGGATCACGCACGTCGACTCCCTTTCACATTCCAACGAGCCAACGACTCATCTTCCATGGTGCAGATCCATCACGCGACGTGATTGTGCAAGATGCGACCGGCGCCACCGCCGAGTAGCTTTTGCATGATGGAAGTTTAGTTGCTGTTCCACCTCGGCTATAAACTTGGGGCGGAACATAGAGAGGACGTAGTTTGCCAGACGCCAGCCTCTATTTGCCGTGAGAGTCGTGGTTCCTATGTCGTGTGTACTCGAGGCCAGCTCTAACGCAAGTTTGGGTGGATAAGTTCGTACCCCGTTATCACAAACTCCCCAGGAGAAAGAGAGAAAGGAAAGTCGTCGCTCTCTCGGACGAACATTAAATATTAAATTTCGAATATATTGACGCGTGACGCCGTAAACGCGTATAGGCTAACATGTACAAATAATGATATGCTCTGTTCTGCCCCCTGAATATGAATAATTGGTTCACCATTACAAAAAAAAAATCTATAAAGTAACGACTAGATTAATGTATTCATAGTATAGTATGCACGACAATCAGCTCGACACAATAACCGCAAAGTAACTTATACGCCATGATTCTTCTTCAAACACTCCAAGCCCTGCTTGGAAGCGATCTCTTTCGCAGCAGCTTTCGCGCTTGCGCGGCCTTCTCCGATGTCCGTTCCGTTGACTGAAATACTATCTTTGGTGATTGCCTGTCACATAGCATAAAACAACCTACGCTGGACAGTTGATACCCAAACAGATTTATTATTTTCCTTCAACTCTTTGAATTCATAAGAAAGTGTTCCTAGGTGCTTGCCCAAGACAAAATTATTGAGTAGCTGGCGGTAGGAGGGGTCTGCTAACGAGGGGATGATATCGGTTAGTTTCGACGTTCGACGACATTGGAGAACATTAGTACGTACACATTTTGACTGGTCTTCACTGGAGGATTGTAGAGATCCTCAGGATGCAAGCCATTATGTATGCCAGGAGAACATGGGTTTCCCAAAGTTGTTGTAGCATTCCTGACTCGACAGAAACTCGCAGCTAGGTCACAACGCAATCGAATTTGAACTCCAATGTGAGTGTAGACGGAATCGATTGAATGGTCGCATCGGATGTTGTATTCTAGCAGTTCGTCGGATATGCATCCGCCGCGGTCACTATACATACCGACGATGGAAAAGTATGACGAGGTCCGACTTACCAGTAGTTACTAATAATTGTTCTTGGTTACCCGACAGACAGCCGCCGGACAACGGAAGTCCATGATAGAGTTGCGAATCGATGACATTGTTGCGCTCTTCGAACCTGGATTTAGCTTTGTAGGAAACTTTTGAGAATTTCTATGATCTAGGGGCTGAACTTGGCATCAAAAGTGACGTAAGACTTCTAAGAGCTAACAAGAGCGGCAATATTTATTTTTCACCCGTTCAAATTTACTGTAAAATTTCCGTCATGCATCAATACCTCAGTTTCCGCTGGCAGGAAGTGGCACGAGATGCCACTGAGGCATTGAAGCTCTGCTGAACTGCTGCCATAACTCTGAATGTGCATTCGCAGTACTATGGCCGCGGCGCTACACTCACTTGCCTGTTTACGAAATCTTCCTGGTAACCCATTCTTGCTTGGTATTGACACACACCGCTACGGGTTAAACCTACTCCAAGTACGACAACCTGATGTCGTGCGACTGTACTATGCATGTTCCGCCATTGATTCCGGAATCGCCGTCTCGCAACTCCCTGACGTCAATTTCCTGAAACTTCCCGCTTAGCTTGACTAGTGACCATTGCGGCCACTATAATCCCCAAGATCCAGATCAGCATGCCGCCGCATACAATACTGTGTTCGCAGCCGCCGTGATATTTCAGCATCTGAAATTAAGCTTGATATCGATCCCAAGATGCTGTCGGATAACAACGAGCGCTTCAGTTGTGTGCACTGCATTACGATGTACAATAACTATGAACATTATTCAGGTAAGATATATGTATTATTCCACAACTGAGATGTCGACTCGACGTGACCGGGCTGCCACCGCCGCTAGGCATTGCCATACTTGTTTTTCAAGAGTTCCAAGGCTTGGCGAGCGGCCAGCTCACGGGCTGCTGCCTTATTGGGTCCTTTCCCCTTGCCATACTCAGTTCCGTCAACTAGCCCATGGTCAGTTGAATAAAAAAAAACAATAACAACGCGGTGAGGATAACAACCTTGCACAGTGCACGTCCACTGTTGTTCGCTGTATACGTCGTCCCATTGGGGGTCGCCAATATGACGGCGGCGAGCAAAGTTATTGAGCTGTCGGCGGTATGCTACATTGAGATCGGTTTAATGCATTTGGTCAGTGTCGAGTGCGACATAAACGCACTTTGATCGTCAACCATTTCGTAGGAAGGATAGGATGAATATCTCACCTGCGATGCCAGCTTTTATAAGGTCTATACAGCTTTCAAACCACCACAAAATAATAGCACAGCAGTTACAGCCCCATATGACTGTGCAGCTTTGAGTGGAGAACAAGAAAACCCGATGCAATAGTGCTTCCCGCACGCTCAGTATCGGGAAGTTTGACTTGAAGGGAACAGATAAAAGCCAGTCGGCGTGCTCTTGTCCGACGATAACGGTGCCGGTGACACTAAGTGTAGGATTCAGACAACTGGGTATGAATCTCGGTATAGTTCCAGTTCAGCGCTTATTGGCCGTCAGAACGTGCTCATTATTCCACTCCTTGTTTGGCAAAGGATAGCGTCCGAACCGAGTTGTATTATTATTAGGCTTGCATCATAGTTTGGTCCAGACAGCCCTATCGTATTGTACGAACGATTGCGCGCTATTGCAGACCAAGGTGATGGATAATAGACTGAAATTGTACCTGTATTAGACGAGGTCAGGCGCGATCGTATTTTTAGACGCGCCCGTCAGTTCAGCGAACGCCCATTTTCGTTATCATCCCTATATAACCCTTACCGAGCGCTCGGAAGACCTTATAACCGTTATTGAGGCACAGAATGACGGGTTCGTGCCTTTTGGATGTTCAGAGCTCATTGCTACAGCGTGTATAACGGATGTTCGGGAGGTCAATCTCAGTAGTTCCTAGAATAATGGTTGCGATTGAAATGCCATTAAGTGATCTCACCGGTCCGGGGTACAGCCTGATTTCGACAAACGATGGGTTATGCATCGCAAAGGGAGAGCCACTGGTCGTACAGAATAAAATCCGACCACAGCAGTATCGTCTCAATCCACCTGCTTGTGTATTTGTGGGCTAAGCAATTCCAATTACCACGGCCAAATGGAGCAAAAGGATAGCACATTTTGCAAGAGGTGGCATCAGAACGACAGCGCGCCCGAAACATACGTGAGTTCGGCATAACGTGAGTTCGTTGCAGGCGCCTAAACATCTGCTGACTAAGCATACATACCAGCTGACGTCAGAGTTGTCAAAAGGGGCCGTTTTCGCGGGCGCTGAGCTACTTCACGTTTCCAGAGGAGTAGCTTCGGGAAAGTTACCGGTGACTCGTGCATTATGCAGCTCAATTACCTTCCACATCCATCCCGTTGGCAAGCACTTTCCTCCAATGCATCTTTTCTGTCACTCTTGGCGACCTGGCCGCCACTAACAATCCTCCTTAGAATATTATACGGAGTATGGATGCGGACCAGCGGCAATTGGATATTCTTCTCGAATGCCGATGTCATGTTCCCGATATTGCAGACGCTACTCCTTCCCAGGTTTGATGATTCTGCCCCCTACAATCGTTGTGCTACTCCATTGTATTCCGCAGCTGAAAGCATTGTGGTTTAAACTTTTTTTCGGGAGTAGATTTACTAGATTGTGAATTAAATCGAATTTTCTTGACCGGGCGCTCCTTGGTTCACGCACCTCACTGTTCAACTGCCAGGGAGCGTCTCTATTGCCTCATTGCACCTGCACCTCAGTTACTGTATTTGAATGGCTCGCACTGTTGAGAGACAGCGAGAATGCACAAGAATTCTCCTCACGCACCGGGAGGAACATATGTGATATTGCCCATAATTCGGAAGAGATGAGCCTATCGCATTCCCCCTCCAGGGCCCGACATTGTTGCAAGTATCCTGGCATATTAATGGGTTCGTGCAGCATCGCACTTCCTTTTCTTCATGAACAAACGTCAGGCGAAACATGCTTTGTTGATCACAAAAATGACTGGTCCGCGAGATCGAACTGTCAGCTTTCTGGACTGTTTTTGGCTAGGACCGCTCGCTAGCTGCGCTGATGCCAAAGCCGGTTATTCTCTGCATTGCATTCGCCCGTTGCGATACGATATCTCCGACTTGTCTTAGCGGCCCCTTGGCATCCACGTCCGATTCCTTAGCGTCCTCCATGCTCCGAATCGGGACCAACTCTACCTGATCTATTCACAGTACAAATATAAATGAACAGCAGTTTAGTATAGTATCAAGTTGAGTGCAAAAGGAACGACACAAGAACTAAGCAGATGATTGAATATATCGTAGACATCATGGCCGACTTTGCGTAATTCCTCACAGCGCTTGTGATTTATGACGGTTAACATGAGTAAGCTTACTTGGCTCGTAAAAACGATATCAACGCGTATCTAGTAAGTCGTCACAACGGGAAATACACTTTAGAACACTAAAAAAAACTTACCTTCCACTAATACGCCATTTCTCCCCAGATTGGTCAAGGCGCTCTGCAATTTCACGGTCAACACCAACTACTACGTCTGCCTTGTTCGTCCGTAAACTCAGCACTGGGAATGATCCTGCAATCGGGCCTTTGTGGGAAACATTGACGATGAGTTGTATGTCCAGAATATGGGATCTTACCAAGTGCTTGCGCAAAGTCTGTCCACGCTGGCCATTTGATATCGCCAGTGAGTCTGATGAAAAATAGAGTTCAAGGCCGTGCGTATGGTAAAGAAAATCACACACTTGCGATAGCTAGACGTAAAGCAAAGTTGTCATCTAACCATATTGATCAAAAATGACATTTCTTACTTCAAATCTCCCTATTTCAAAAAAAGCGTCAGTGATTGGTTGATCAAGGACATGATGCGGGACTGACTTTGAATATCACCAGATCACTCTTCTTCAGATCACCATGAAGCGTAGGCGCACACACTTCCATATCCCAATATGGAAATGGATAAGTCCAGAACGCTGCATCCTGACACTGAGCTGTATTCTCGCCTCCCAAAGTCGTATCGAGGGGCACTGATAAAGAAAACACGCCTTCATCCAGATACTTTCGCCATCGCGTGACCATCCTGTCCAAATGTTCAAGTTCAACAGGGAGGGGTTCATTAATTCCAAAAAATGTTGGTGCATCCTTCAAAGACGTGAAGGTGGCCACAAAATCAGATGGAGTTACGTCCGAAACAAACCATGGTATTAGTTTGGGGCTATAAACATTGATCAGCGCTCGCTGCTATGCGTCACGTGATGGCGAGCTGACTGGAAGGTAACTTTTCCGACGAAAGGCGTGAATGTAACTAAGAAGTCGGCAAAAACCAAATCGGTGAAGAGCTGTATAGAACAGCTTCCCAAAGTCAGTCAATAAACACACGGAACAAACGGAAATCGCGACCTCGAATCCAGCTAGGGAGATATTCATTGGCGTCAAAGTAAATCAGGGTTTAAGCGACGAACCATTATCTAAAACAAAATCTACCCGGCCTCGTTTCAGGGATGACACATGTTCCCATGCTTTATCCTGGTCATCCCGGAGGATAAAATGCTGTCTCATTTCTCGTGCTTCCTTGCCAACTGCTTGTAGATGATCTATATCTGACACAGACAGGTGGGTCAATAACGAAAGATCCTTTAGAGAAGTCAAGTCAAGTCAACGGGATGACTGGGCAGGTTTACGGTGGCATTTCCCCTGAAATTACAATCAGTACATAAACTAGGGATAGAAAGTGGATATACCAAAGGCACATTTGGATCATTTCGCGGAACAAAGTCCTCAACTTGTCAGGATCTGCGTCAACTAAATCCCTTGCTATCTCTATTTCATGCATGGTAGTAGCAATCTCTACGCTTCTTGGTCATAATCCAATGAGACGAGACGAAATAGATCATACGAAGGATAGAGTTTCCTGATTGTTTGAACGTATTTAACTTCTGTGAGAAGAATGGATCGTAGTTTCTCCAGTGCTTGCTTTGGGAAAAGAACGAGTGAAGAAGTTCGTATCTGTCCCAACATGAGCATGGCCCCAAATTCAAGGGAAACCGCTGACAAGTAACACCTTGATATTAGTCAGTACAGCGTATATCGTTCGCTATGTATATATATTCACTCAGCATAAAGCCAAGGTGAAGTGAACCAGGTGCCCTTGCCGTTCTCTTTCAGTTGCGCGAGCTGGGAGTTGTAGATGCTGGCAGATTCTCCGCCACCTGAAATTGGCCTATCTTAATTAACATCGAGAATTTCATTCAAATGACAATGTTAAGAACACACTCAAGAGCATGGTCACGACCCATGTGATATTTCAATTCGCTGATTTTGGCGATCAATTCCTTTCCTTCCTGTAATTTCCTATTGCTCGATCCAGCCTCAGCCTCGCCCGCATCCACGACAAGATTATTGCAGGCGTTGTGCAGATGGTCCACGATGGACGTGACAATGATGGGCCAACGACGGGTTACAGTCTCGTAACTTTGTGATAAAATTACTGATCAAAACTTGATAGTATGGTGTCGTGACACGCACGCAAAGCTGAGCGCAGTTAGTTTCGCTGCCATTGGTATTCCACATGACGGACCTTTTTTTGTCAGTTGGGTCATAAGGGGAGAAAGGCGGGTTGAACACCATTGTAGATAAGTAAGCGGCGTGACAATCGTGACTTATCATGTCACTAATCTCTCTTCAGAATCAGCGCCGTTCCGGTCCGCATCTCCTACTGCAATGCGCCACCACTCGAATGAAGCTCATCGCTACCGTTAGACATTCTGCCTGTCGTCTGTCCCAGTCTCACACGCGCGCCCGCGCAACCCGTTTCCTGTTCTCGCGGCATTACCTGTCAGTGTCAACCGGGTTCTCGACAGTTGAATTTGCGTCGCTCTGCCACCGATTCGCTACCTTCCTCTGATTGCCCCAAATGGTTCTCTCGCTCTTGTCACCACGTACAACGTCTTCAAGTCTCGGTATACCGGCGCCTCGCCCGGCACTCTCAATCATATCAGCTGCGGTTCCGAGCCTCCCGTGCGGCTCTGCCCACTCTGGGTGAGGCTAATTAGGTTGTGCGCTCCCATTGTAGCCGCTTCTTGCCTTCTGCACTATGGACACGCGAGTTCTGTCTCCCTTTTTTCGTCGTAATAGCGTTGTCGTCGTTTACTTGGCAGACAGTCGAACAAATATTGACACTTGTAGATCATCATTTGTCTTTGACTGTCCTTCGTGACCATCATTTCTTGCACGGAAACTGCTCTCTGGTCACTCATCCCCGCATTTGTGCCATAGCATACCTGGTCCAGGCAAACTAATTTTCTAGTCTGATCATTGAGTCGGGAGGTCACAGTGACCAACAACCTGGTCCCATAGGCGCCTACAATTCAAGGTCCATCAGTTATCATTCTACACGTTGCGGTCTATGATGCCATCCATCATTCCCAACTGGTCCATATCTAGCATTCACAGCCACCTCGCAAAAACGTGCACAAGGAAATACCCGATTCCCAGTCTCAGGAAGCGGCGTTTGCTCACTATGTACCCATTTCGGGGGCATTGTGCATAATGGACCCTTAATTGCCGTTCCTCACATATAAACTCTCATCTTATGGCGAAGAGCAGCTCCTGCTACGCCGTCGCCTTTGCACACGATGGGTAAGTCCCGTCCACTGACTTTCACCACTACGGCGATGACATGACTGTTGCGTAGTTTGGTTCTCAACCAACATTAACCTCAGGGACAGAGCAATGCAGTTGTCATTTGACATCCGAAAACTGCAGCACAGCGCTAGAGAAAAGCTTGTGCCGGCTGAGCGTCTCGAACAGAAAAGACAGATGGTAGACCAGGTGGACAACATTCTAAGATCGATCGAAGTGCAGGATTTCTCCGACCTTCAGCGGAGATTATTCGCCACTTTGACGACGCAAGAACGGATGACATATGAGCGAGTAAGTCAGCTCGTTTTTCCGCCTGTCCCTCGACACACCTATTTGAATTACAGCTAGTACAAAGGCTTCGTCCAGTGGGCCACATCATTGATCCTACTCTCGGTGCGCAACATTATGTGTGATACGTCACGTCTCTAAAAACAACTCCTTCCGCAAGAGGTGTATACCCTGACGTTAATCAGTTAAGAGGAACCACTTCTTGCCCGTTGAACCACAACTTACTAAATGACGGTCGTAGGTGGATCGATTAACAAAGGTCTGTGCAGCACCCTGGCTTTGCATATGCATATCATTCATGCTCTTTGTTCCAGCCGTCAACGTCTCTGACATTCTACACACTGGTATGGGACAACTGCTGAAGCGATGATTCACATTTATCACCCATATTTGAAGCACACGTTGTCGCAACTATGAGAGACTATGCTAGTTAGTCGCTTAGCCGATGTCTACATGCCAGCCGATGACGCCTCACTTAGGATCATTTGTGATTCTTTGCAAGTATGGGCTGGAGGCCGGAAAATCGGCTTTTATCGTATCTGCTCAATCTGCCAGGCTAGTAAATGGTGAGATATGACGGAAGACAGCTCCGCTGCAGCCTAACTGTGGCCTAGATGTAATCTGTGATGACGAGAGGCTTATCAAGTATGCGTCACGATCTGCTTATCTACTCCGACTTGTAGCGACCATTGGGCTGGATCCCGATCCTTGGGTGTCCAAACTTTCTGTACGATACATCTCTGTTGCAACGTGTACTATTCTCACCCTTCCAAAGCAAGTTACCTCGGATGAGGAACAGAGGCAGGAACTTCAGATTGCTTTACAGCAGCTATACTTGCGACGGCTGGTTTCCTTGGTGAGTAAATTACTTCGAATGAAGCTATTGATCTGATTCAGTAGTACTTCGAACGGTTATGTGATGCCATAATGGTGCAGTACCTTCCCCAAGTGCAGAAAGATTTGGACACAAGCACCATATCCTAGCTACACGATGGTCTTTTACTGAAATACGTGACTCATCTCACTGAAAGTCAGGCACTATACGCGGACGAGGTATTTTGACAACATATCCAAAAAAGGAAATTGTTGATATGTAGACGCACAGACCACAGCGTTGTTGATAAAGACCATGGTAAATGCATGGAGTAACGTTGATATCGCAACTTCCGTGAATATGATAGCTGGTATGGATGCACGACGCGGTTCGTGGACAGAGGAAGACACTCAGCCGTCCAAGGCCGTCCAGCTTCTTGACCAAATGAAAGCTCGCATTGACATCAATGATCCAACAGAAAATTCTCAGGTCGGTTACTTGGGCATAGGAATTCAATCAGCTCATGGCTTCAAAGCAAGGCAGATACGACCTTGAAGGAATAAATGACTTATACGAACATGATGTTAACATGCCAGTGGTATGGTGATAAGTTCGTTCCATGTTATTAGCCAACATCTTTTTCCTCAGGCGCTTCCGTATCACGAGTACGACGTTGATGCCCAGCTACAGGATATAGACAGGATTTTTGCCAGTTTTCTCCCATATCCTTCACCAAATATCTAATTATGTAATTGGCCCTCGTAGATTGAATATCATCTTCTCAGTTTGCAGGCCCTGTGGAGTCTTTTCGCCCAAAGCAAGTGGCACATCAGAATGTTTCATTGCCTGGTCGTTTCTGGTTCAGTTTAGTGCGACACATGAGCTATAATCTTGACAAAGTTCGATAATTTCCTCCTGATCTTAAAGGATGTACGACTTGTACGGGGCAATGATATTATATACGGCACTAAATTCGCTCTAAACCGCACATCCATTATTGTTCGTCAGGTATTCGTTCGTCATATAGTAAGTTATGTTTGTCAAGTCTCTTCCACCATCAAATTTCAAATGCGTAGAATTACATAACCGACAAGTCATGCATCATGCTTGCCAACCTCTAAAGCTTCGCTTTACCCTGTGTTTGGAGCTCTTTCACCCATGGCTTTTTGGTATCTTTGAATATCTCTCGTCGGGGAACTGCGGAAGGCCGTGTCAAGAAAAAACGTTTCCGTAGCGTAGTTATCGCAATTACGTACCCCAGTCCTGAGCATCATCCACAGCTCCCAAAGTAACGCCCAGGATGTCCGAACCGGGAGTTCTAAGGAAGATGGAGGAGCCACACTGCTCGCAGAACGACCGAATTACGGTATTGCCACTCGCTGTGGCCTTATCTTCGTAGTCCTTGATCTTGTCCTTCCCTTGTTTTATGTGCACGTCCTACAGGAGGATGCTGGTGTGAGTACCTTGGGTTCCTTAAGGAGGATTGAGACATACCTTGACCTTGAAGAACGTATTGGAGGCAAAAGCAGTGCCGGTACTCTTCTGGCAATTCCTGCAGTGACATACCATGAACGAGAGTGGGTTCCCTACAACATCAAACTCGACGGCGCCACATAGACAGGATGATGAACGGGCGGATATCGTCTGCATGACTATACCGGACTCTGGCAGGCTATTATTATTACCAGGAGTTTGGCTTGGCCATAGCAAAGTTCAAACGGTTGCAAGGATTAGTAATCCATAATCCAACAGCGATTAGATTTAGGATCCGCCTATTTACAATTTACTCAACTGCACACTCGTCTCATATTTCAATCACATCTCGCCACTGACGGAGAGTCAATGAAGCTCGTTTGGCATGATCGCACAGTGCTACCTCGAAAACTCACCAAGAAAAGACCATTTTTAAACACTAGTATGTTTTTATCTCCGCTGACCTCCTCCTTCTGCCACATCGTCATGGTTCCCACTCCCGCTACCTTCACCCATTGGAGGCTGATTCTGCGGAGGTTGACGTTGATGCTGCGTTGCGGGGCTCCCTGGCCCATGTCGTATGTCCACTTGTTGCGCCCGCATTGGGATCAAAACTTGCGCTTGCATTGCCGTCCACACCCTAGTTCTCAGGTATCAATGCATTCCCGTAAGGCGGTGATCTGGCAGTAGCCCACCTAGAAATCACATTAGGAATAAATGTGATTTTCCAACGCTGCGTATATTTTTTACCTTGGTTGTTCTCCTTCTGAATCACTCCCACTTACTTCTGAATCAGATCCACTGCCATTCTCATGCCGGTGATCCGGAGGATCCGGATGTTGATTATGTTCCGTCGTGGTTTGGTGCGCTTCCATTACCGTTCCAACCCTAGCGCTCAGGTATCAATGCATTCTCGAAAGCTAGTGGTCAGTCCTGTCTACCTTAATAAAAAACGCATCAGGAAAAGGGTGATTTTCTAACGCTGCGTATGTTTTCACCTTGGTGGTCCTCCTTCTAAATCAGTACTACTGTCATTGTCATGTGGTGGATGTTGATTCTGCTGTGATGAATGTTGAGGTGAATGTTGATCCGGCTGCTGCGGTGGATGTTCATTCTGCGGTGGCGATGGACGTCGGGTTTGCCCCGCCGCTTCTGTGACTAGCCGCACTTGGCCTGGTGTGATTCGTCGCACTCTCCCTGTCCTTCTCAGATGCTCCATCATTTTCGAATGCCAGGTATCAGGTAGTGGGCGGATTTTGCGTCGGATTAAACTCAGGTGGTGGCAGCTCTCCCCCTTTG
Source organism: Amanita fuliginea (assembly GCA_023014435.1). Lineage (NCBI taxonomy): Eukaryota > Fungi > Basidiomycota > Agaricomycetes > Agaricales > Amanitaceae > Amanita > Amanita fuliginea. The sequence continues at coordinate 1,051,962 of JAEBUQ010000017.1, read as the reverse complement.
CTTCATTGAAAGAATGTGAGCGCAGGGAGGCGAGACGTACCGTATAACCATCCCCCGTAAAGATTGGAAGTGCGCCTGTGGTGGCAGATAGGAGAAAGAGGAGAAGGGTGATTTGCATGAGCTCGTGAGTAGCCAGGACCAGCCTGGAGTGCCAGTATTGAGTGAGTACTGGAATACTTATTATGGGCCAAAGAATGATAGATCAGATGGTATCAATCAAAGGTCAGATGCTAAAGCATAGTTCCAGTCTCGGAAGAGATGGTTGTGAAGTGCAATGCCGAAATGCGTGGACCGTGTAAATCCGTCGTTGTATTTTGTATGCGGGAGAGGAAAACCATATTGATGATACACGTGTTGTAGTGACCCTTGAATATTTGAATCTTGAAGCCTGAAGCCTGATATATAATTATAAGTAGTGTCACTATTTTTGGGACTGCGACGGAATGCGATGGCCGACCAGGTTGCATCTGGTGACCATCAATGCTTTGCTCATGTTGTTTTTTTTTTGATTACTCCTGGATCCAGGATTGGAAGAAACAAGAAAAACGACGAGTTTCTCCTACCATTCAAGTTTACTGTTTCTGCCTCGCTCGATCAATATTATTGCCGAGCCGAGTCGGTTTGCAAGGCCTCCCCTACGCTATCTGTGGATGGATTGTTGTGTTCTCCATTACTTGTATTATCGCCGCATGTACCAGCTCTTGTCCAATGCTCATTTCATCTCCTCGACCTCTTTAGGTGCATTGTCGCCAAGTGGCGGTCTTCCCTGGATCCAATATTAGAAGCATGATTAATACCATGAGACAAGACGTACTGTAGGGTCGCCCCCGCAGGGTTGGTAGGGGGATTTATAGGAGATGTTGGGTAGCGGTACCTAGGTGCCTCGTGATGATAACGATGATGATATTGGAAGTGAACGTTTGAACGTCTGTATGAGGGAAGACATCAAAAAAGGACGCAATTTTTTCGCACAGAAAAGAAAACGGTCTCGAACCAAGACTCGTGGAAAGACTATTTTGCAAGGATACGCTGGCTATCGGGATCGCGCACCGTCGAATAAACTTCAAGCTCGAGTTCAAGCCAAACTGCGATTTGACCGTCCGGCGTCTGCTCAGGAAAACTGGTAGACGACAGTGGTGACAGTGTGTCACAGAAAACCTTGACTCATCTTCTCTGAACTTACAGTTGCATGAGGTACATGGGTCCCTTGCAGTTCAACCCCAGTGAAAAACCCGGGGGCTGGCAGCCGCCCAGTTCCGCTTTTTCCCCGCGCCATGTGCCATCAACCGGCCGTATGGGCTATGACCCGCCCTGCATCCGCTGGTAAGCACCCTTCGATCTGACTCGCGCCCACGGCCGCCGCCATCCTCTGTGTTCTGTACCCCTCCATGTAGTCGCGTAGAAATGCAATAGAATCCAAATTTACACAAGTCCATCACGCCGAAATATGGAACACGCTGTCCCTCCTGCACCAGAGGGTTCAGAAGGTCTCGTATATTGCACATGCCAAAGGCTTTGTCAAGGAGGTGCCTACGTGAACCGGCGCATATATTCATATCACAAGAAGTATCGATCTGCTGACTGCGAGCGTGCTGAGGCAGATTACAGACGCCGGTATGGCCTACCACTTTCTGATGTGCCGCCCCCTCCACGCAAACGGAGAAAGATGCAAAAAGTACGCATGCTGTTTCTAATGTCATTACCATGCAGCGCTAATAAACGACAGAGCGCGTTGAATGCTACGACACGCCAATCCACGGCCGCTCATTCGTCCACGCCGATTCACTTACTAGAATCCTTTCTGCATGGCTCAAACGCCCACGTACATCCATTCCCCGAGTCCCCTTTGCCTCCATGCGATGAGGGAGAGCCCCCTCCAACTCCCAACAGAAATGTGTCACAATCCCCTTCAAGTCCCTCACCTGAACGGCGCAACGCAGATATAATATCTATTCAAGGTGATTGGAATGAACAACCAGACGAGCAGGATTCAATAGGCGATGATCATTTTTCTCTCTCAACAATAGATCAGCTACGAATTCAGCTACCAAGCTTTGGTTATCCCTGGAAAGAAAGAAAAAAGTTAAACGGCCTATGCGATTATGATAGCGGACGGGTGCTTTTGTATCAACCTTGATTTGCAGAGATTTATGTATTTTTCCAAGACTTTTCCTCGGTAACGGAATATGCTCATGTTCAACGTTCGACAGCGACGACAGTTTATTGATTATCAATGATTCGATCAGAACATTGACGAGGCTTTTGTGAAAAGGACAACTGCGTAATTTCCGGTTTCCAAGCCCGCAGCAAGCCGTAATGCAAATACACAAGTAATCAACAACCTCCTATGATCTAAATGACACTGGTGAGTGAACGGTTCTTCACTAGTAGCGAGCTTGGCAATCTGTCATATTTTCCCATCAAGAGCCTACGACAACGTTACATGTACTATACCCGAGCGCGCCTAGTCCTCGAGATCTCAACGTCGGCGACGGCGTGCGCCTCCTTCCTGGGCCCCTCCTTGTCCACCCCCCCTTCTGCTCCCCACTTGACTCTTTCGAGGTACCTTCTGGTGGATCCTTTTCTTGACCCTTTTTTCCCGTATTTTTCCCTTTACCATTTTTATCCGGATACCGTGCCCACCAAACCATTTTATGATCTTTAACGAATATGGGATTAGGATTTCGTGCTACGAGAGTTTGGGAGGAGCGCCGCCGAACGAGCTGGCGGATGGAAAACAGTCAAGAAACTCTGAAAAGGCAGGCCCCCGAGTCAAGGAATAGATGGGGAAACGTACCGTGGGTGTGCCACATTGTGGTTTGGCGGTGGTGGCGGTGGCAGAGTAGAGGAAAAACAGGAGAATGGTGATTTGTGAGAGACGCATTGGTGTCGGTGTAGTTAGGACCTGCCTATCGACGTGCCAGCCAGTTGCACTGAGAGAGAGTCGGAGACGATTGGGTCCTTTTAGGCTTCGTCAACTTGTTTCTCCCCACGGTACCTGCCATATGGCAAACGATAAGGACTCCTTGGTTACGCGACTGTACATGCGGTTGGTTGGAGCGATTGATGATGTGTTGTGAGCGTACTTTTGCATCAGTGGATGAGGGTCGTATGGTGTGCTTGATTAGACACTCTGTTTAGATATCTTGTTGTTCTTCCTAAGCGAGATAAGCGCTTGGTTACGCGATAAGTATGCGCCTATAAGTCAGAATACTGATGAGTGATGCATTGATGCATTGTGAGGGAGAGACACACCGTGATGTGTAGTTCTGTGGCGACTGCAGCTGAGTAGAGGAAAAACAGGAGGATGGTGATTCGTGAGAGGCCCCTTGGTGTGGGTAGGCCTTGCCTATGCTATGACGCTGCGAAAGATGGTATGTAGTTGGGGGTGGTGAGAGCCAGCTCGAAGGAGACATATACTGAATTATAGGTCGTCGTCATGGTGCTGAAAAGGCGGTGAGGTGATGAGTAAGCTCGCAATACCCGTCAAGCCGGAATCATTGGCCTCGTTCGTCGCCCACCATGCATCAATCGTCTGATGAGTCTGATTCCCTATCCACTTGCCATCTGCTATCGAGTTTCATCCTGTGTGGTTAGGGGAAAGAGGGCAGGGAACACGAGACGTGGCTACCTTGCGGAAGGAGGCGCGCATCCCCAGCCAATCAATTCTCACCCACGTCGAATACCCTTTTGCCGTGAATTGACATGTTCAGGCGAGCCTGGTGGAGTGGTATTTGCGCAGATATCCCTGTTATTGGGCAACAGTCGAGTCATGACGGAAGGGTTTCAGCAATTTGTAGGTTTGTCATTGACTTTCGCGTCCACTAAGAGTTCTGCTGGGTGGATTTTCCATCCTTATGAACCACAGAGTAGTAGATGGTTTGCGAAAGGCGTCGTGGAAAATACAGCTCTTTCCAGGGTAAGCGTTTTATTCCCGTTGTCTTCCGGCTACTGTGGTATCACTGTCTTCCGAGTTTGGCCGCAAGGGCCTCAAAGCAACCAAAGTGACGCAGTTACTGGCCTAGGGTACTCTGAAGCTACAATACGACCTTACGTACTGCGACAAAATGCTGAAACTCGGGTCACGCGCATCGCTGCGAGGCCGACTCTATTGCCGCCATTACAGACGAAACTTCGCAACTACTTAGGGCATTTGGCCCGCAGAAACACGTACGGAGAATATGGCTGAGGGGAGTTCCACTTGTAGTCTTGTACTCAACCCTGCGGGATGGCATACCTCTAATCCTCCGCCACCGAGCACCAGCGATTTGAAGTAAAGAGACAGTCCTAGCATCCTCTCCATCTTTTCCACTCTTGCCAGCGCACTTCGAAGTTTAATCCACATCCAAGAGGTGATTTTGGTCTAGGACATGCGTTGTTGTGTTCGTGTGGCACCCTGACTATTGCCTATTAGGAGCACGCGATAATCGCGCATACTAGTGCACGTCGCGCTGTACGACATAAGCGACGAAATATTACCGGCGGCACATAAGTATATCGCGTGTCGATGAGTTTGCAGCATCACATGCACTTGGCCTTATCAAAGATAATGAAAGTAGGTGCCCTTGTTCCCATTGATCGAATTACACCTTGACACATTAACTTGGTTCACTGCGAATAGTCGACGCGCAAAGCGGTATCATAAGTTGGCAAACGTCAACTCTATTGCCATACTTTGAACTAAAAAAAACGTATCTCATCCCTGATGCCCTGCAGCCATCTGTCATGCCAACTCCGCAATCTCCTCGTTTATCTTTTGGAGGTCTTTCCCGTAACGCCGTATTTATTAACTGCGTCGGCTGTCAGCAAATCCCGTGTTTCTCCCACGAGCTCATCGTGTTGTCTCTCCAACTCCGCAATCTCTCTCCTCCTGCAATATCGATTCTTGATATGTTCTGCCTCAGGTTGCCCCGTTAAAGGATAATGCTGCTATGTTTTCCCGCAATCTCGTTATTTCTGCATCAAGTTCCTCGTCCTCCTCCTTTCTCCGCAATTTTCTTTTCTCATCATCCTTCTGTCTCTGCATTTCCCTTTTTCCATCCTCTTCCTTTCTCATCAATTCCCTTTTTCCATCCTCTTCCTTTCTCATCAATTTTCTTCGCTCATCGTCTTCCTTTCTCGTTAATTCCCTTCACTCATCGTCTTCCTTTCTCGTTAATTCCCTTCGCTCATCGTCTTCCTTTCTCGTTAATTCCCTTCGCTCATCGTCCTCCTTTGTCCGCAGTTTTATTCGCTTATCCGCCTCCTTTCTCATCAAATTTCTTCGTTCATCCTCTTCCTTTCTCATCAAATTTCTTCGCTCACCCTCTTCCTTTCTCGTTAATTTCCTTCGCTCATCTTCCTCCTTTCTCCGCAGTTTTATTTGCTTGTCCTCCTCCTTTCTCAGCAATTCCCTGTTCTCATCGCTCTGCTTTCTTCGCACATCCGTTCGCTGCTTCTCCGCCTCCACTGCTGCCAATTGCCTTCTTTCTCGTGCTAGTTGCCTCGCTCGACGTTCTGCAGGAGTGACGCGCCCCATAACACTTGTGTTGGAAAGTTCATGATTTTCGAGTTTGCGGGCTACTAGACTACAACGGTAATTTCCTCTCTAAGGAACATAATAAATAAGGCTAGTACTCAGATGAAGCTATACCGTCATGGGACGGAAGTGCCCAGCGGAACATGGGGATGATTCGGCTTACCTTGATAAGGTGCAATTTGGCTGTGGCGACGGCAGAGAAGAGTAAAAAGAGAACGGTGATTTGTGAAGGGCGCATTGCGGAGCTAGGACCTGCCTATGCTCATTATGCTGCCTGTGACGTCGAAAACCAGCTCAAGGTGCACAAAGGGATGACCTCTTGGGAAGTCCGCAACACCCGGAATGGGTCGTGCCGTAGTGAGGACTCGGAAACGGCTACCAGCACCGCTCGGCGTGTGTTCAATCAGGAAAATTTTCCGATAATATGTTTCATCCGTGCCCATGTCCTTATGGATGAAAAAATTATAAACTGGATGAATCTGCACGGATCTGTGTGAGTCGCGGCTTCTCTCACGTTCCCTCCTCCATCATCCGGTCCACATCGTTTCCCCACAAGAAAATATCTGCATCCTCAGTCCCATCGAACCAAAGCGCCGACTCGAGGCAAGTCGGTGCGTGGGGCCTTGGACGACCGGATCGCTCTTAACGCCAACGATCATGTCGCCATACACGATCACGAGATGCGGGCAACACGGCGATGGCGAGGTTACATAATGATATCGGGCGCGCAAGATGTAGTGTCCTGTCCCCCCAAAAATTGTTGTGTCAACCCCATGGCTTTGAAAAGCAGTACACCGCGTAAAGAATGTAATGGCCTCAGGCCTGACGGAATAGTACAGCTTCTCCAGTTGAGCTCAGAACACATCAATTATCCGTCAGTTCGAGAGTGTTACTGTTAGGACAACATACCGTGCTCGAGTTGGATGCCAGCTCCAATTTCGCCACCGGGGCGGCTTCAAGTAGCAGAGTGGTTGGGTGTGCGGCAAAGCGATTATGCATCGAGAAAGAGTGGGCATATATGCGTCAAACAGGAGCGTATTGAAATGAACCGACAACGCACGATATCTGCCGATTCTGCTGATATGCACGCCGCTGTGATTACTACCTGACATAGAAACGTCCTGGTGCTACAAAACATATCTCATCCGGCCTGACCGTCCTGATATTTTTTAACATCTCGTTCTAGCGCATCAATTTTCCCGACTAGGGTTCCCATCTTTACAGACAAATCCTTTTTTCGTCGCACCTGTTTGCCCGTGATGAGTGTCCCTTGATTCGCCTTCAGCTCTTCCATGAATGCTGTTACTTCTTTCGCAAGCTTATCGCGTTGTCTCTCCAACTTCCTAATCCGACTTTTCAAGCGTAACGACCATTTCAATCTCTTCGCCTTCGTCAATTCCAATTTTGCTTCCCAGAGTTCCGCTCTCAGTCTCTCCGCCATTGCTTCTACTTCTGCGTTGGTTTCAGTTCCCTGGATAGTACGGGCTACTAGACCACGGTAGCAGTTTGCTCTCTTATGGAAGGTGTGAGATAAATAAGGCCATTATTCAGAGGGAAGCATATGAAGGGAGAGGCCATAGCGGAACACGGGGATGATTCAAGTGAGAGCAGCTTACCTTGATTTGGAATCTAGCCGTGGTGACCGCGACAGAAAAGAGGGAAACGAGGAGAATGATAAATTGTGAAAGACGCATTGCGGATAGGACCTGCCTATGCTATGATTGATAGTGGGAACCAGCCGAAGAGCTGTGACCGGCTACTACGGGTCCCGACCTCCCGCCCGGTCACATTCACTCACGATCCAAAATCCGTTCAAACTATCGAAAGTGCGCCAAACCGCTGAGCGGCTATCCTTTTGAAAAGTGTCACAAACTACTCAAGTAGTCAGGAGAAACACACGCACCGAATCCGCTCGCTTTTGTCCGTTTTCTCTCGTCCCCTCCTACCAGTGTTTCATCTTCCCTTCTCTTCCTTTTCAAGGCCCAAAATGCCCCGTGCTGTCAGCGCAAACTTGGGTGATATGTTGCAGCCATGGACAAAGTTGCCCACTGGCAGGGTTACACGCCTCTGGAATGACAAAGAGGTCTAGCTTTCCGAGTTCCGACACAGACGCTGCTCAGTTACAAGCACAGCCTGCGATGATAGGCGTGGGCACCAATGAAATACAGAGCTGTCATGAAGGTGCGTTTTGAAGCCCGTCTTGAATTAATAGTGACGCCGAAAGCATCTTCGTGCAGGACGTTGAAGGGGGAAGACAGCAGGTAAGTTTATTGAAAAACGGTGTGTTCAATTGCTATGATCGCTGCAAACACAAATAGGATAATCAGCGTCAATGAATCTTTATTGGACTTGAAGCTTGATGCAGGCGATGATGGTTGCCCTTGCCGATCTCACTTGCCATTGATCGCAGTACAGTACGCATTATTCGTAAGCTAACTTGGTTCGCCCCGAATTGATACATAACGCCTTTTTATTTATTATGTATAGAAATATCCACTGCCAAACCGATAACCGCATCTCATCCCTGACTCGGATGCGCCGGATGTACCCCAGCTTCCTGCATTAACTCCCGACGTTGCTTGTCTATCTCATCGAGGCTAGCCATATAAATATGCAACCGTTGCTCAAGTGCTTCGCCTGTGGCTAAATGTGCCTCGTTATGTGGGTCTGGATGTGCGTTGTGTGCGTCCAACTCTGCCGCCAATGCATGTGCTCGGTCCCCAAGTTGTTTGCAGTGTTCCCACAACATCTGTAACCGCGGTATAAAACTTGATCCCCTCTCTCGCGCCGTATCGGTTTGCAATTGCGATCTTTCCCTTGCGAGATTAGCGATAAATGTATGCGCCTCCTCTTCTAATTCTGCGTTGGTTGGGGGAGCTTGATTAGATACAGGACCTCTGCGGGTCACCAGACTGTTTCCCCTCTAAAGAAGGTATGAAATAAATACAGATAAGGCTCCGAAGAAGGTATACCGTTCCGTCATGGGACGGAAGCGGAAACACAGGGGGGTGATTCGAGTGAGAGCGGCTTACCTTGGTTTGTAATCTGGCTGTGGTAATGGCGGCAGAGTAAAGGAAAAAAAGGAGAACGATGATTTGTGAAAGACGCATTGCAGAGCTTAGGACCAGCCTATGCTAGGACGTTTGCAAAAGATGATGTAGTAGTGGTGAGGGCCAGCTGAAGGAGATGAAGAATTGGAGTGCGCTTTTATGTAGCAGGGCCTTGTCGGTCTTCCTATGAAACTAGCTGTCCGCAATACCCGTCAATGTTAAGTGTGGTGATCGCATCCTAATTCATTCCCCATCAAAGGATACACGATGTGGGATATGCCTGGTAGCACCAGAAGATCAACAGCTGTTGCCGATCCGACTCACGTGGAGAGCGTTTTGACAAAACAAAAGGGAAGAGGCAAAGTTCAATCTGCAAAAAATCCAATATCCACAGAAAATGCCTGTTCGTCGCCGTCGTTCACCGCATCAGCTTTACCTTTGTAGGCTATACATGTTACATCTCAGATTATGTCCGAGAACACCATGGCTAATGGTTCATGCAATGCCATCAGCATTGACACAGAACAAGAAACAATAATTGGGACGTTCCGTATCTTCTAGTGCTAGCGCTTGAGGCTGCGTGATGAATTCTGGTACACTTGACCAATTTGGGAGATAGACTGTGCTATGACGTTGCAAAAGACGATAGTGGTGGTCCACTCGAGTACGACCGAAATACCCGGCAGCGATATGGTGGTCACCAGCGCTTCACGACCAATGAATTAATGGCGCCGGGCCCCGGTTTGCTGACGTGCGAGTTCTATTGCATTGGTCTTCTGACTGCTGCGATCACTTCATGATCTCGCTGCGACTCAGCCGATTAATGACACTGACCATGACGCCGCACTGAGAAGTCTTCAGTCCATGTGCGATCCCCGGGGTGACAACAAGCTTCGTTCTCATAGCAGCGAGCTCTGCAAAGTAAGTGAACCATGACATTACATGGCTATCATTTGCTTATCATTGAAGAGCACGCGACAATTGTGGGCAACGAGTGCTATACCCGAATGTGACTTGGGTTCTGGTCTCCCAATGAAGTTCTCCCTTGCAACAGACAGACGCGAGGAAATATTCTAGCACAATGCAGGCGGTACATCATGCGCATGGTTCGCAACATCACTTAGGAGGCAGAGGACCTTTACAGGCTAGCAGCAATTTGTGTGAAATAAATAAGGCAGGTGTGCTGCTCCGTAATGGGAACGGCAGCGGCCGCAGCGGAACACGGGGATGGTTCAAGTGGACCTTTATGTGTAGTCTAGCTGTAGAAAAGAGGAAAAAGAAGAGAATGGTAATTTGTGAGAGACGAAGCGGAACTAAGACCTGCCTATGTTATGACGTTGCGAAAAATGATATGGTGGTGGTGGACAGGTGTTAACAGGGTCCTGTAAGGTCTTCCCATGAAGGCAGTGATTTGAGGGATGAGTAAGTCCGCAAAGCCCGTCAGTAGGTGATCGAACCTCGGCAGATACCATCAAATGGAGTGGCATGGCCCAGTAGTTGAAGAGCTGTGAACGCACGAGACCCGAATTCTGTGGCGCGCCTGAGGTCACGTGGAGCGCAGTATGTTGAGGGGAAGAGCGTGGGAAGAGGCAAGGACGCCCGCCTGGCAGACGCTGCGTCTGAAAAATCGGCGAAAATCTGCGAAAAATCCACTGAAAATGCCAGCTCGCCGCCGTCGTTTGCCGCATCTTCCTCAAATCCCCTCGGCCACTCCGCCCGCTCCGTCCATCGGCCCGCCCCTCCGACGCAGCCCCCGCCTCCTCGTCGCCTCTCCCGATGCCGTTGCCCGCCTCCCGCTTCCCCGCCGCTCCCGTTCTCTGCCACTTGCCCTACCCTCGCCCTCCGTTGCGGCCAAACGCAGGCGGAGGCAGCTGCAACCTCCACGAGCACAGCTCGTCGCCTCGTCGTCGTCCACCTCGTCCGAGGAGGATGATTCTACCCGCGTGACAGGGCCTACTCGTAGAAAGAGAAAGGAAAACGCAACGACCCCGCTCCTCGAGTCGGTGAGTCCGGCAATACCTTGTCTTGTGCCATATTGATACTTATCCGTGTTGGGTAGCCCCCGAAGCGGCCGAGGACCAGGACCAGAGTGCCTCCTGCTCTTGTATCCCCCGCACATGCTCGGTCAAAGCCTCCACCATTCGCCCTCGCGCGCGCCCCGCTCGACATTATCGATCTTGGCCTTACCCCGCCTTCCAAAGCACAGCACGTTCCCCCCACAGACAACGACGACAATCGTGACGGTGGCAATCAGCAGATGGCGGACGATCAACATCTAGCTAATGCCTGTTCCTCCCCCCCTCTGTCTCCGCTTACTCCCTTGTCAACTGCCCCGCCCTCCCCCACCTCCCCCACTGCTGCAGGTGCCATGTCACAGGTTCTGCTCGAGTCAGCAGATCCGCGTGTGGATCAGCCGAGCCCGACGCAACCGCATCTGCAGCAGGTCTCACCAGCGCCTCCGACGCAACCGCTTCCCTCGTCTGCAACGCCATCGCAACATGACGACTCGATGGATGTCGATTCGCCGCCAGATCCAGGTCAGGCCTTTACCAAACCATCAACGAGCACAATGGAACAGAACCAGGAGCAGCATCAAGTACAGTTGATACAGCAAACCCAACAGGGTCAAGGGCAACAGCTCTTGTCACCGCCTCTACCTCCATCGCCGCCATCACCGTCTGGGACCCCCGCCCAAACGAGGCAACCCGTCCCTCCGCTGCCATCACTCGCTTTGTCAGCGCAGCTCCAAGCCGCGCAGCATCAGCATCAGCATCAGCTCCAGCTCCAACTCCCGGTCCAGCCGTCCCACCTTCCTTCACAACAACAGCAACAACAGCAACAGCAACAACAGCAACAGCAACAACAGCCTCCATCACCACAGCCCCATGCGCAACAACAAGCCCAACCGCCCCAACAACAAGTTCAACACCAACTGACGATACCATCGTACGCATGGTACGACCTTCAAGAAGCTCAACAACAGATATTGCACTGGGAAGAGCCCCCCCGTCTAGAGCTCATCAAGAATGTCTGGAAGTTTGCCTGCAAGTACCGCGTTTGGGACGTGTGAGTTTCCTTCCTTTTCGGGTTTGTTTTTAGCTTTTTTTGTTTTTTGTTTTTATTGTTTTTTTCGATTTCTTTTGGTCAAAAAAGCTTACCTCGTCCACAGGATATGCAGGTACACGCCCAATATTGTCCGCTCCGTCGTCGCGCAGGAAGCGAGCGACTATCATACCCTGCATGGATACCCGAGTGGTCAGTTTAGACTGGGTGCGCGGTGTCGTGCCCGTGTGGCCAAGCGTGCGTTTGCTTCCTCATCTTCACCCCGCAAGATAGGGGTGGGGAGGAAGAGGAGGAGGTTGGATGTCGAGTCGGATGCGAATCTTGAGGCTGATGTAGACAAGGAGGAAGAGGACAAGGCCCTCTCTAGACCTGACAACGACACTTTAGAAGCTACCGAGACGATGGCTGCTGTTGCATCTCCAGCTTCGCCTCAACCTTTAGCGGAAGGCGAGCGGGAACGCTTTATGGACGAAGAGTACTATGACTGGGAGATCCGGAGCGATGGTGATGAGGAAGAGGATGATGACGATGTGGATGAAGTCTTTTATTATGATGAGTATGATGAGGACGAGGACGATGATGAGGATGAGGATGAGGGGTTTGAGGAGGACGAGACAGATAGTGACGAAGAGGAGGAGGGGGGTTCGGAAGTGGATAGACAGGGGCAAGCCAAGGTTCGTTCTGTTTCCTAACCCGTGAATCGAATTCATTGTCTTTCTTGGCCAGCGTGCCCGCGGACGGGGATCGAGACCACGTTCTCCATCGCGTCTGATAGAGTCACAACTTGGACGGAAGCTCCGTGTAGGCGATATGAGTATGGATGTGGATCCTGATAACGTGGACGCGTCACAGGAACGACAAGGAGAACGGGGAGAGGAAGACGACCCGTCATTCAACGCAGAGTTGACATTATCGTGCTCGCCCCCGAATTCTCCGACGTCTGGAACGGATGCAAGCAGTGATACTGAACGTAGTCAGACAGAGGTACAACCACCCCAGGCTGTACCCGTACTCCCAGCAGAGAATCAAACACTGGCCCCAGCTCCAGGCCAAGTCGTGCAAGTAACGAATAACAAGAATGGAATGGGTCATCCGCTCATCTCCATGTTTTATTGTCCGCCTCCGCATCCGAATAGTGGTTGTGCGCCGCAGCCACAGCCGCAGTTGCAATCTCACCAGCCACCATTACCATCCACATTACAAGCACCCTCCCAAGCACCCTCCCAAGCACCACCTCCACACACGCCATCACAGCCACAACTGCAAGCACAACCACATGATCTCGCACAAATGAGACCGCCTACGCCCGTGCCCTCCCAAACTTTGTTCTCGCCCTTGTATGGGATGGGGGTAAACGAGGTCAACGTTCCTTCTCGAATCCCTGTTCCCATATCGATGCATGCCATCTCTCTTTCCCCAGTTTCTCCCCTCCCTCCCTCCACGTCGCCTGCCTCTCCGGCTCTTGCTCCTGCTCCAGCCTCTCCACTGAGCAGCGCGCCTCTCGCGCCGCCCGTCCTCCCGCTTCCTCCTCCGAAGCTGGGCTCGATCCGCGTGCGGCCGCTGAGGTATGGCGATTTGGGGCTCGCGAGTGTGGTTGGGAAGGGGACGCCGGTGGACAGGCAGAGGGCTGTACAGTGGGCTGGGGCGAGTGCGTGGGGTACGAGGCCGAGTGCTGGGGATGGGGATGTGGTGATGGGAGGCGACGAGTCACAACAACAACATCAGCACCAGCACCAACAGCACCAACAGGAACAGCGGGACGATGTAGGTGTGAGTGCGAGTGCGAGCGAGGGCAAGGTGGAAGGGGAAGACATGCCCGCGTGCGCGCCTCCGGTACGACAACGAAACGAGGGCGAGGATAACAAGATGCGGATGGTCGATGGCGGGTTTCAGGTCGAGCCTGATCAGTCGATCTGGGACGCGTTTTTTGCGACGTTACAGGCAGACGGGGAAGCGAACGAGCAGGTGAAGCAGACGAGCCTGAGTAGTGTGGACGCTGCTGCTGCGGGCAGTAGTGGCGTAGAGCCGCGGGCGACGCCAGAGCGGGCAGAAGGTGGTGAGGAGCGGGTTGGGGACGACGTGAGAAGCGCGAACGCGCCACCGAATGGGGCGTCGATGTCGTTGACGGATGTCAACACTGCCAGCGGGGTTACCACTGCTACTGCGACGGCGACGACGACGATAACGACGAGCAATGCGTCCACGAATGGGATGGCGATGGCGACGAATATGTTTGGGATGGGGTTTGGATTGGGCCTTGGGATGGGGTTTGTAAGTGGGGCGTCTGCCAGCTCTGGCCCACTATCTGGATCTGGATCGCCCGCTGCCTCATCCTCGTCCTCGTCCTCTCCGTCTCCCTCTTCCACGATGCCAGGATCTCATGCTCTCTACTCCAGTGCAGGGGGTGATGTAGATATGGGCGGGGTGCAGACGACGTACCTGCCGTTAACGATGGGTGCCAGTGGGTCGGTGTCAATGTCCATGTCCATGTCCATGGGAATTGGAGGGATGGGATTGGGGATTGGGGGGATGACGGTTCCTATGGGGATGTCTGCTGCAATGCACCATCATCATCATCATGCGCAGGTGGGGAGCATGGTCGGAATGGGGATGGGTGTTGGCATGGGCATGGGCATGGGCGTCGGTGTCGGTGTGATGGGCATGTCTTCGGGACATGCTGGTGTTGGGCGTGCGTCGGCGGCTGTGGGTGCTGCAGCTGCTCCTGCAGTTTCGGCCGCGTCGGTTGCGGCTGCCGGTGGTGGCGTGGCGAGTGGACCTGGGACGAGCGCGCTGAGTTTTGCGCTTGGATAGAGAGAGAGAGAGGGTGGCAGTGACCCGTGTTGTGCTGAGAATGGGTCAGTCGATTTGTTTATCTGGTTCTCGAGTGTTTTTTTTTTTGTGGCTGACGTGCTGCGGTGGTAGGGCGCGCTACTGAGGGAGCTGCGACGCGCTTGCCATGAATGACATCAACATCGTCCTCCCCCTTGTTCTCGGCCACGCGTCGGTTCGCAGGACATTTTTGTGATATCTATACGCCACCTTTTGGGACTAAGTGTGTCTCACGTTATCAAGTCTGCTGTGAATTGTATAAAGATGATGGTGTATCGGTACTAACGATCTTTTCATGCTGATGCGTAGTAGAAATTAAACATGTTTGGATGCCGTAGCTCAATCTAAATGTACTAAAAGCTTACTATCAAGTTCAGGCTGGCGGCCCGGTAGCTCCGGTCACGGCTACCATCATCACGCTATGTAGAAAGCGGCTGGCCATTTTTCCAATTTTCAAAATGAACGGCCATCATTCCATCATTCAAATAGTCAGCTTCCAGGCTAGTCGGGGCCAGCGAATCGTAATTGGCAAGAGTGAGCTTCATGTCCGTGATTCGCCAAAAGCTTATCAAGCCTGAGGCCTGAGGGTTCATGCTCATTTTTGCTCGAGCCACCCAAAGGCTGCTTGCTACTACTATGCGCTAGAGAGGTGACTTGAACTGTCAGGCGAGCGCGCGTCGCAGCGGCTAATGGTAACAAGTCGGGCATGCCAGGGCTCGCGTGCCACCAGTCACGGCATTCGTTGATACGACATTCTCGAACGGGGGACGGCAACTCTTCTCCCGCTCCGCCCGCCGTATAGTACGATGGCCCGGGGTACGTGATTGGCACGTACATAACTGCTGGCCCAATCACTCACGGCGGCCTTTTTTTTATATACTAAACTTGAAGAATCGCCGCCGCCGGCTGGGCACGTAGCCGTTCCAGAACTCGAAGCCCACGTCAAAATCCGAGCTCCGTGGGTGTTTGGTTGCCTCGCTCCTGCCTGCAGGAACGAAGGATACGAATGGGGACTCGCTTCTTTCTCCCTCTCCCTCCCTCCCTCTCTCTTTCTCTACCCTCGCGTCATCCTTACTCACTCCTGCGGCTGCCCCCGCACGTCTACTATTTTCATTCTGCCTCGAGATCTTTATCTTCGCGCTTTGTATTCTTCTCTCTTTTAACGTTTTTCTGGCGCAGGCAACTGGAGGAAGGACTTTGAATCTCATTACTATGTAAGGAACCCTATGTGGCTCGTTTACCCGTTCACCCATTGGCTAACGATGATGGATTTAGGGCTGACATCACTACCGCAATAGAGTACAGTGGGACAAAAATACCGTCTTTCGCAGAATTTTCCGATTTTAACCTCGACCTTTCTCTCTCCCCGCCAACGTCACCCAGCAAGCCCTCCTCGCCTCTCCCTACTCCCTCCCATGAATCCACGCCTAGATCGTCCAAGACACCTTCCTTATTTTCCCAGTCCTATTCGCTGAGCGAAGGCAGACCGGTGAGGAAGATGACTCCTACGTTGATGATGCCACCCTCCGTGGCTGCTACAGTTCTCCGGGGCTCCTGGCCCCTGGTGCGACACGTTGGGCGCGGAACGCCCATCGATAAAACTCGCCGTGTCGAATGGGGGATGTTGGGCGGAGAAGAAGAAGTCACCGAAGACGGCTTGCTCCTGCGCTCCGCCTCTCTCGATTCTGTCTCTCGACCGTCCCAGCGGCCCGCATCGCCCGAGTGGAATCTACTCCTCACATCACCTTCCTCCTCATCCTCTTCCCGGCCTGAAAATCACACATTTCCCCGTTCGCGGAGCCGCTTGTTTGACGAGCCGCCCCCTGAGCTGCCCAATCTGGTCAACACGGGCAACTCCGAAGAATGGACGTCTCTGATGCAGATGGTGCTCAAGCCTTCATCGGATTCGTCTAATGCGGAGGAGGACAAAAAGGACGATGGACAGCGTCATGGATCGGGAAGTCCCGAGCAAGTGCCGAGGAAAACGGACGAGCCACCGCCACAAACGGAGTGTCAAGAATTAGGTGAAGCACATGCACCGGTTGATGGCCTGGCCGGACGAGAGGCGTGCTTAACGCCTGAAGAGATCCGACAGCTCGATATGGAACTGGGCAATAACCTGGGATTAAACGAAGCTCTCAATCTCGGCCTGAGCTTGCATGGTAACATGAATATATTCACTCTCGATATATTACCTCCAGAAGGAGGCCGTGATACGCCATCCGTCTATCCTCAGGACGACGAGACGCCACACGCCTCACGGCCGCCATCCGCCCGCGTCGTGCCAGAGGACACGTCCGAGAACAACAGCGCAAGTGCAAGGACCTACGAGATGGAGACTGCAACGGATCAGCAGCCCCTTGGCCAAGGTTTCAAACGTGCTGCACGGTCATGGTGGACCAAATTTGTCAAGGGTCTGAGGAGAATGCACAGCGCGCTGCACGTCCAACATATCAAACAATAGGGATTATTAATGTTGATGGAATTTTCTTTTTACGTACATACGTACGACGGCCGTCA
Source organism: Amanita fuliginea (assembly GCA_023014435.1). Lineage (NCBI taxonomy): Eukaryota > Fungi > Basidiomycota > Agaricomycetes > Agaricales > Amanitaceae > Amanita > Amanita fuliginea. The sequence goes on along the minus strand of JAEBUQ010000017.1, from coordinate 1,034,982 downwards.
ACGCCTTGATGTTGGGGAACGGTCCTGCATGTTTTTGGACTTCTTGTTGTGGAACGTTATCACAGTTGTGAAGTATGTCCTTTTTTTCATCATCCCCCCTATTCGTTGATCTCCTGCTACCAGCCCCCCAACCCAATGTCGTACATTATGATATTATTCGTTCGTTCGCCCACTTTCCTCTGTTATCTATCGTGTTACTTGACACTGGAACTCGTGGACAGCAGATCTTCTATAATCGAGTTGCGTGATCGTTAATAAGGATGCATGTACATGAACTCAAACCCGATTCGATGCCCCTCTCACGTGGCACGGATGGAGAAGTGAGGTATCAAGGCGGCCAGCCAGTGTCACCGCTTTGGGTGATTGATCTGTTCACACACCAATTCAGTTAAGCGTCATCGGCGCGAACTACGCGGACGCCATTCTCCGAGATGCTGCTTCAGACTGTATAGTGTATCATGTATTCAATTGCAGAAGCCATGACACCAAAGGATTGGCAAGAATTGCCACTGTGGCGGATACGAACAGTTATGCCGAAGACCTACTGATTGTTTTATCGGTTTGCTGTTTTCATGTCGCAAGATATGATCAAAGGGCTGCAAGCGAAAAGGCCTCAAAGACCCGTCGTGGTGGACAGATTGCACCGAAACATCTATCAGAACATACATTCAGTATCTACTCAAGCATATTCTAGATAAACGTCCAAGGTTTCTTCCGGATCATCCCAGTGGCCCTGCATCCAAGTCACAATCAGCGCAACGGATCTGGGTGATACTGTAACGGAATCTTACGAAATGATTTCCTCTGGGAATGATCTTGAGATTAGCAGGCCTTCCCGCTTCCTTCGCGTCTTTCTCCACTTTCCAGTACGTCGATATTCCAAATGCAGGCGAAAACTCTCCTACAATGAACGATGCTCTGAAATTCGGGAAGAGCGCCCTCGGGCCATCACCGAAAAACGCCTTGTGATAACAATCCGCATACTGCTCCAAAAACCCGATCATGTATGGGATCTCGTATGCTGGTTCGTCACCAGAGCATATGATCTCCTTCTGCTCGTCCAGAGACATATTGCACAGTGTACTCGGACGGAGGGAGGCAGGGACCGTCCGAGAAAGTACTGCCGGGTCTTTGGTATTGACGTCTCCATGTTGGAAGTAACAGGTTATCCAGTGGGCGAACATCGCATAGCGCTCGTGGTCTGGAATATGGGTATCGGTCAAGGGAGTGTAAAAGGGGGGCTCGGGCATAACACCAAACATGGCCTCATGAGGTTCTATAAGGCATATTTGAGAACCGAAGAGGCACGTATCATCAGCAGATCGTCTCACCTTGAATAATCAAGGACCGGATATATTTCGAGAGATGCGAGCGCACGTCGGATGGCAAGGTATCTGCGTAGGCGATTGCGGCGGTGGCATAACCGGTACCCAAAGACCATCCGAGAATAGCGACACCACCGCTTTTGCCATCAGCAGTGATGGGTGGGATATTTTCCTTCTCTATTAATTTATGAATAAACATGGCTATTTCGTGACCGCGGTCTTGGTTGAATGCATCTTTCTGTTCTTTGGTCCCGTTGAGAAGCACATTGATTTCAGCCTCGGTAAATGGGGTGGAGCCAGGATAATGGCGTCGGTTTGTAGCAACAAACCGCGCGCCTTTCTTGGCAGCAATAGCATGCACTCTCTTGAAGATCGCTAGGGCGGAAACACATCAGCTAAGGCCGGAAGCAGCGGAAAAGGTCGTGGAACTAACGAGAGGAGAAGCACATGCCATGGATGGCTACGATCGTGATATAAGGCGATGTGGACGGTGCACCGCTGTCTGTGTACGCGATTTTTATACCTGAGTCATTCACGACGAGGTTGTTGAAAGTCATCGGAGAGGGAAAAGAGGGGGTTAACGACCAAAATACTAGAGCACCCTTTTAAACTGCTGTTGCCGTTTATCAGACGCGACGCCCGCCACCAAGTGCACTCATTCATCAGACGCGATGCCCGCCACCAAGTGCACCCATTCATCAGACCGCGATACCCGCTCTGCCAAGTACACTGCCGCATGGAAAAGTCAGTGTTCCATCTCGATGCCTGTTTTGGGTGACTAAGGGATCAGTGTTCGAGGACCCTTACTAATATCATGGAACGGGGTAAACGGGTTTATCCCCTTTGAGCAAACATTGGCTATGATAGTTTCTCCGTGAGACCATGCGCAGTGGGTACTCGGAAGTTACGATACAAGTGCATCAACCCAAACGTTTAGAAACTTCACTTCGCCAGTGAGGGATGGAAATTGGCAGATCGGCTAAAAATTTCAGTCGTGTCAATATGGACTCTGGAGGCAACCGATTCGAAACAAATCTAAAACGGAGTTGTGATCATATTTGACACTGCAACAAGCTTCGGCTGTTGATGGTGGCGTTGGTGCAGTGCCTGTTTATCACCACCATCTTCATCTTCATCCTCGCTGCCGAGGATGGGGGTGACGGGCAACATGGGCGAGTGCACGATCGCGCAGTTCCTTGGAACAGGATTCATAATGGGGATAGCTATACATGTGGAAGAAGCCTGCGTGGCGAACCGTTCTGTGTCAGGTTGCAGAAGAGGCGATAACGTGGTAGTACAGCCATGTGAATGCCCTTTGCACTGTCCTGGCGGTTCCTGGAGGTAATATTATTCGACAGGCAAAAATGAGGAGGTATGGGCAAAGGCGTGGGGGAGTACATTGCAATGCTGCTCCCTTAGCTCTTGTATCTGTCCTAATTGAAGAGGTGAGAATATTGTGGCGATGCGGGTGCCGATACTGGAGAAAGTAGATGTTGCTTCAGTTGAGATTGTGATGTGCAAATGTCATTGACACTCGGTATAAATCCTGACACCAATGTCAGAATAGGAATGTTCATTGTAACACTTGCAGCTCCACGAAAGTATTCCATAAGATACCAAGTAAGGGACCAACCCTTGCAGAAACGAACTGGGATTAAAACATTGTGAAGAATCACGTTAGGGCTGCCGTCAGCGTCGACATAGCGTTAAACACGACGCCTGCGAAGTCGCGCTTGGGTAGTCGCTGGCTGCGGTTCGGTCATGCTTGGGTTTGGGGGCCCAAGTTGAACCTGAACGTTGGACGTCTTGAACCTTGATTCAAGTCCAAATTGAAGCGACCCAACGTAATCCTCATCCAGATCCCTGTCCATGATTCGAAGATGGCCACTTCTTGTCTCAGTTCCTGAGCACTGAGCGTCCAGAACCGGAGGTGGATGATTAATTTCGGTGCCCGCAATGTCAGGGAGGTCGGCACACATGAATGATGATGATGATGAGGTTTCTAGCACCGGCGTCGTCTAGAGGAGGTGCGCTTTGGGGATATTGAACACCAGGTCGAGAGTGGAGAGCACAAATACTAAAGGCGCAGCACGCCCATGCATTGACGAGCGTTTCACCATCTGGATATTAAGCTTCGAGGGGCTTCAAGGGCGCGCGATCTGATGATTCAATGAATTGGGATTCGTTGCCAGTGCGGCATTGGCAGGACAAATCAGGAACAAATGTCCGAAATGGTCACTATAACGCCAAGTAGCATTTAATACCACCAACAGATATCATACACTCTGGGAAATACGCGAAGCAGGCTGAGTTCTGAAACTCTACTTGTCGTCAGAGAGAGAGGCAAACAGATCATGAGAAAGGCGCAAAACATACTCGTCACGAATCTTGATGTTGATAGGGAGCTACCAGCCTTTCAACCCGTTCTAATTCTCTCCGCCAAACTCGTATCTGTCTCTCTATTATCCTCTTCTGGTTCGCTGATGATGATTCTTTGTCACGTTCGGCTTCAGCATCCTGTATCCTTTCCCTTAAACTAGTTATCCGTAGCCGGAGTTCCCGAATTCTTGCGGCACTGAGACTCGGTGGCGTTACCTCATTCACCACTGGTGGATAAATAGTAAGACGTGGGTCACTTTGGTCCCGCGCTACGAGCACTGAACGTGAACCACGACGCTGCCAACAGCCGATTTATCAGTAAAAACGTTCAGAAGAGGTAGTAAAGGCCGTTCACCATATTATTGGCACGAGTTGGCCGAGCACCGCCGGCTGTAGATAGGAAAAAGAACAAAACGACGATTCGTGAAAGACGCATAAGTTTCTTTCAATGATAGCTAAGGACCAGCCCCGGCTTGCTTGGCACATCATGGCAGTGGAGCCAAGGGTACGATTAAGGCAACTTTCATCATGATCAATATCAATACGACATTGATTCATGGTCGTTGATAAGTAGCAGCATGACGGTCGGGATGAGACCATCGAATCCAAACATTGACCATTTTACTATTTCGCGAGAGAAAAGGTGTGAAATGATACAGCACAGGTCTAGAATAGGGGGATGGGCATAACAACGATGTGCGACAAGTGTAAGATGAAGGAAAAAATGAGCGTCAAGGCGGAGGGTAACTGCTATACATGTGAATGAACGTGGTGAATGAACCACGAATGCAGGATCGGGGTGAGATAGTACTACCAATTGGAATCGTATGTATCTGTGCATGTGCTGTTCCTATAGTCCTTTCTAGTAACCAAGTCAGCACCCATCAAATAAATAGAAATACTTCAACTCACCCTATTCAACCCAGCACCATATCGGCCTCCTCGTCCGCCGACATGTCGGTCATGGTGTGCCAGGGTGCTCGCGATGGACCGGCCTGAGGCTGAGCGGGGCTGATGTACAGCCAGTCGGAATCCACGATCCGGTGGTAATCGTGCACCCGCTGATGCTGCTGCGCAGCCGCTTCCGTCAACATCGCTCCCGTCCCATGCGAAGGTCCAGCAACGGGCGTAGCTCGTTGACCCTCGACAGAAGGACCCACACCCGACTGCGGTTGTACTTGAGCTTGAGCTGGAAGCGGCAGGACCGCCGCACGGCCAGGACGCAGATCGATTGCGAATCCAGGAAGTTGTTGGAAAGCAATAACATCCGTTCCAGGCTCCCTCAGCCTCCTCTCCCTCTCCCTGTCTCGCCTTGCTGCTCTCTCCGCCCTAGGCGATAGTTGACCAACAAGGTCACCATCCACAGGTAGTTGCGCAATAGTGGTGATTGTATTAGACACTTCGCCAGCTTCGTCCATTGTTTGCATATGGTGCCGTTGGTGCGGTACCTGAGGCCGAGTTTGGGTTTGATCCCCTTCTCCCCGCTCTCTATCTCGCTCTCTATCACCACCATCTTCATCCACATCCCTTGCACTGCACCAGAATCGGTGACCTTCACTCCACGCGGTGCTTTGACATTCTTTACCGCAGTACTTGGCCTTGCGACATCGTCGACACTTGGCAAATTCCCTTGGATACTTCTCCCATCGGCCACAGAGCACTGTCACACGTGTCACGTTAGTAATCTAACACGTCATCCACAAAGATAACAATACACATACTGTTCGCACATTGCCTGATCCCACCGCGACTATCATCCTTCCTACACGCATTGCGCATAATGACACCAGCCCAATACTGAATTTCAGCCGGAAGTTTTGGAGGTGGGTTTGGTAAATCAGCTTCGTTCGAGCTAGGCTTGAAAGTGAATCGTTCGACGAGTGAGAAAACATTGGTATGTCTCATCTGCAGAGTGGGGGCGGCTGCTGCTGCTGCGGGAGCAGTAGAAATAGAAGAGCTGGATGGTGATCCACTCGATCCTCCAGTGACGACGCCCAACCCGGCGGAGCTTAACGCCGCCCTTCCTCGCCCTGCCCAAGTCCTGAAAAACCCTTGATGTGCACTCGCAGTTGCGCTTGTCCCCGACGCGGGGCCAGTTTCCCTTTGCTTCTCTTTCTCCCTCGAAGATAATGCATTTCCCTCAACAGGACGCACGTTGCCCGTCTGGTGCATACCCAAGCTTGCTGGGTGGAACGATGTTCGTGACTTGTAAAAGGCTTGCCTGACATGCGGGTATTTACTTAAGTATGCCAGGAGCTGTAAGCCGTACAGCACGTCTTCGTCGTTGTAGGGGCCAGGAGGGGGAGGCACCGGCGATCCTGCATTGGAAGATCCGTTGGCGGCCGTCGCACTCGTATTGGACGTTGTACTAGCGGTAGAGGCTGCAGCTGCCATTTCAGGAGCCGATAACGGGCGCTGTGCAGCCTGGATATCAGGATCCACTGCCATTCCATTTCCGCTCCCCGACGCAACAGATTCCGCATCGAATGCAGTTATCCCACCTCCTCGAGACGTTGACACTGCTGCGGAAACGGACGAGGATGAACCTTCGCCTGAAGAAGCCCGGCGAGCACGAATAGTCGGGTCCCCGTGAAGGCCAATAACATCTTGACGACCCACATCTGGTAAATCGACGACACCCGCACGGGGAGTCGAGTTTGAATCCAAGAGAATGGCCCTCCTATCATCGTCATCCAAAAAGCCTCTGGGCGTCGTCCCCTCCACACTCTCGTCGATGCCAACACTTGCCGCATCAAGAACAATCGCACCCGGGGCCCCCGGAGGAGCGCCCATTGCAAAATCTTCATTCGCTTGCAAACTTTCCATCCCGTCTTCAACGCCTGCTACACCCACACCGCCGACTCCCATAGCCATGTTCATGTTTTCGCCCACGACCCCACCACCACCCACAGCATCAGATATGATAATATGTGCGTCTGCGCCGCCCCCAACGGTAATCCCAACACCGGCCAGGGTCGCGGCCCGATCGGCCATGGTGCCAAAGCGCGGCTGACGAGTGGTGTTACGCATCCCCGTAAGCGTGGGGCGTTCCGGAGACGGAGAAGCCGACCCCGAAGCCGGGGTAGATGCCGCTGATCCAGGGCTCAGCGCATGATTATGAGGGTATACAGCCAAGTTTTGCAATGACTGGTGTCGCTGCCCATCGTGAAGAGTGGCGTTGATGTGTAAACGTGGCTCGGCTCTGCGGGAGGTAACTGTACTAGTGCTTCGATTCGCCAGGCGAGACCGAGAGACGCGGTTCATGTCAATATCGCCATCCGCATCATGTTCCGGTTCGTCCTCGGTTTCGGTTTCAGCACGAGAAGTGTCTGTGGATGCAGACGGTGACGGGGTGTTTCGTCTGTACTGGTTGTCCGATATCAGCGAAGTCGTCGATGCAGATGCTTGCGGCGGAGGATCGCTGAGTAGAACCTGAAGATGCAGATGGGTATGTTGCTGCGGGGTATTTTGGGTCGGCGAGGTTGAGGTTTCGTCCCACGCTGATCGGGCGACGATAGTGCCGCTTCGATCTCGAGCGGGGCCAGTGGCAGTAACGGTGCCGTCAGATGCTTGTCCATTATCGGTGTTCATGTTGCTGGGCGCTTGCCTACCATCTGTTATAGTCAAAGTCGCTCGTGTACGGATTCGGTTGGGTAATAGATCCAAAATTTCGTCCTTTAAAAAATTGTTCAAATTAAGGTCTGATTGAAAAATTTTGACCACGTACAACAAATGTCCCATCACCGTTGATCCCTTGCGTGTTACGGAGGCGCTGAAGCCTAAGCTGTTCATTCTGCAATCTCTGTTGCAATTGCTCGAATTGAACCTGTCTCTGCAGGGCGCGGGCTAACGCGGCAGCCTCCTCCCTTTGTCTTTGCTCCGCATGAGCCAATCTTCGAGCCTGCCGCTGTTCTCGCGTCTCGCGAGATATGCCTGTTGCACTGGAACTCGGACCAATGGCAAAACCCTTGCTAGCCAACCAGGCCTCCAGAACGCATCCCACTACATCTAGAGCACCAGCTTGGACGACACGGATTCTAATCGGCTCGCTGCCGCGGACGCCAATGTTGCCGATACACTTGAAAGCGAGCGAAAAGCGATAGGCGGCATGTTTGTCAAAGTTTGTGGGGTTCAAACTGGGTGCCGACTTTGGTGGACGGTATCCTGACGGGGTAAGGCCATAAACTATGGTGGGGTTTTCGGGCGGGGGAGGCGAGAGACAAAAATCCCAAAGGATGCTTATGAGGCGTTCAAGACCGCCATCCATGGTCATGATCTCACGTATCCTTGGAGAAGTTGACGTGAGGTATTGCAAATGTTGCAAAGAGTTGGTAAGCGGTAAGGGCGCGGTTGTGTCGAGGGCTGCAGGGCATTATCAGCAGACAAAAACCAGGAAGAAGCCAGGGCGAGAGCAGACCTCGTCTGTCATAGAGCTGAGAGTTTATGCAAACACACGCCTTGTTCTGCGCAGGAAAAGCAAAGTTGGATTCGCGCATGACGTTCGAGGAAGAGATGCCAAACCGCCTCGTCGCTCAGCCTCGGTGCCAGGACAAGGGCGTCCTATGTCTGCTCCTGTTTGTCCCCTGTGGCTGACTCACCGGCTGACTCACTGTCCCTTGCTGTTCACCGTCAGCCACACAGTTGCTGACCTTAGAGAATCTAGAGAATCTAGTCCCCATGCCGTATGTCCCTAGGATTCCCTTCTCATCCCAGAACAGCGTCCTGCTTTTCCATGTCAAGCGGCCCGTCTGTTTGTTCCACAGACTTTTGCCAAATATCGGCTTTTTCTCATGCCGCGCCGCCACGCCGCATCCTCAAGGCGATGAGCGGGCGCCTGGCAGTGCTGGCGGTTCACCAGGACGGACGGAGGACAACATGTACAAAAATGCAATCCGACCTACGGCGTATTCTTTCTTGCACTTAAGATTGATGACAGGCAAATCAGATTTTTGAACTTGTCAAACCGGTGTTCCCTGTCACCTGTTGCAGGCGAACGCCAACGTCGCTAATAGACAAAAACAAACGCCGAACAAATTAACAACATGGATATGGCCTCTAAACCGCATATCAGTCGATGTTGATGAGCTCGCATCTGAAGCTGAAGGCTGTTATGTTTTGAGCTGCACGCGGCCAGTGACTGACGTATTTGTACGTGTTTTTCCAGAACTCACATGGCACTGGACCACCGCATGAGACAGAGATCCGCTTCAACATTTTCTCCCTGGCGCAGCCAGGCACATGTGTGAAGTTTCCGCGTCAATCACGGCCATCTCACTCAAGCTCTTCTGACTCTAGTGGTATTGGCACCCAGCGCGATCCTTATGCCCGATAGTGTACCGGTCCGGCGCGCGCGCTCTCTCTCTTTCTCTCGACGAAGCCACGCCGCTCGAAACAGGAGCGCTCGCAGTGCGGTTTTTGGACACAATATCACAATCTGAACAGATTAGCATGCCCTCTCACTCCTGCATGTATGACCATTTTCGGGCCAGGACGATCAAGCTAGCTGCTAATCCCCGCTGTGCAGCAGGGGGAAGGGTCAAACCAAAGGAGACATATAGTCAACTGTCCCTTGTGTTTCCTCCGCTCCATTCGCTTGGAGCGTCTTGTCCCCTCTGCCCCAAATCAATTGTACTAGTACTCGTGATACCCCCACAGTCCAACTCCACACAGTTGCACCACTGGGGCAGAGAGACAAGGAATGAATGAGCGCCAGATTCTGTCACTAGCGCCCACTCCAACCGAGCGGATTCAATGAAAGCCTACATATACCTTGCGACTACATCGCCCAATATTATTATTATAAACAACAAAGAGGAAAAGGTTGAAGAGCACGGCGTCTTCAGCCCGAACCTCCGCACCAAATATGAAATGGCTTGATGTCCCCACGACGGGCGGGCCAATCACAAGGCACGGAGCGGCACGCCAGACCCACCTTTACGATCATTAATCAGCGGTGCAAAGGGACCCCAATGCAGTTGTGTGCGGTCCACGTAACTATTATATCTAGCGTGTTGGGTGCCACCAGTGGCCCCGAGAACACACCTGTCGCTCCGCACGTACGTCTCACGGCTGCGTTCTTGGATACGGTGGCCCCAGCGACGAGGCCCAGACCACCCAAAGATATATAAATCTGTGCTGTCTCGCTCTTCAAGACTCCAACCCTCGAACAACTTCTGTCTTTGTGTTTTTTTTGGTTTTTTTTGGGGGGGAGGTTGTTTTTTTCCCCCTCCTGTCGCGGCGCTCTCTATCTCTATCTCTCTCGGCTCTGATCTCTCCTGAGTGCACGGTACCAACTCTACTTGAAAGTCCCTTTGCATCATACCCGTGTCTCGGGTGATCCGCACGCTTAAGCTCGCTGTCTATCATTTCGTCTGGCCTCCACTCGTTGTGGTTAAAAAGGTGAGAGAACCATTTCTCTGTCAAACACCCCTGTCTTGTTTTTTTTTCCCTTTTCCTTTCATTCTTTTCTATCTATTTAGCCACTTTCTTTCTTTCTTTTTTTTTTTGTTTTGGCGATATCGCTTTGATATCTCTCTCTTTTCTGCCCTGTCTAATATTCATATCTCAAGATCTCTCTCACAAACCGACACAATATTGGCGTTATCATATTATCGTGTTCCGCAACCCCTCTCTTACAGAATTTGGATCTTTCCACCACTCGGTCCGGAAATTTTTCACACACGCTCCGCGGACACGCATCTAGGTGGGAGTGGGTTCCATCCACACGTTGCGGTGGCTCAAACTTTAACTTTCAGCGCTATTTGAAATAACACTTCTCTCTCTTTCTGCGCATTCTCAACTTTGAGGTTAATCAAGTGCCCTATCGTCTCGCTGCTCATTCATTCAAACCATGTCCCAAACTCCAAACAACGATGAACTCTCCTATCTCAGTCACGCCCGGTACGGTAAAGCCGATGTCCGCGTCTTCCGCGTAGTGCGTGACAAGGATTGGCACCACGTTGTTGAATACCAGGTGGCGCTTCAGGTAGAGGGCGATATTGGCAAGAGGTGTGTGTTTGTGTGTGTGTCAGGTTGTCTTGTCTCATTGCCCTTATCGCTCTTTGCAACAAGTTTCACAGAGGCCGATAATTCTGTGGTCGTTGCGACGGATTCCAGTTGCGTTCTTTTATTTCCCACCCCATCTCGAATGCTGACTGGAGGGCAACAGTGAAGAACATCACCTATTGTGCGTGGGGCTGTGCTGTTATCGGTGATCGGTCCAGCTGATCTGATGGCTATCGCATTGGACAGACTTGGCCAAAGTATCGCCGCATATTCTCAATGCGGAAAGGTTTGGCGTGCATCTGGGGTCGCATGTGCTGTTCAAGTATGGACATCTTCACAAAGCGTTTGTCACTGTCGAGCAGCTGCGCTGGACGAGAATCCAGATCAATGAAGGGGAGCCGCATCCGCATGCGTTTTATAGAGACGGGGCGGATAGGAGGGTTGTGAAAGTGGAGGTAAAACGTTGTTTTCTCAATCGAGGCTGGTCTTTATTCGCAATGACGTTCGGGGTGCCAACCCATGCGCCGTTGTGTCGGTATGAACTGGCTCGGAACCGTTCGATCGGATTTGATTGGATTAACGTATTTGCGATTCTTACAGGTCGACGCTACCAACGGCAAGGAGAAGGTGACTGCGCGCGTGTCAGCAGGCATCGCGGATCTACTCGGTATGACCAAGTTTTTATGCTGCGCTTGCATGTCTCGCTGATCGCAGGAACCACCCATGTAATGCATGACGCGCTCTCACACGCTGTCTGGTGCCACGTGTGTTGTCTATTATCAATTTGAACGGCGACCCTTGTTTTGCAATCCAGTTTTGAAGAGTACCGGCTCAGCGTTTTCTGGGTTCATCCGGGACGAATATACTACGCTCGTTGAGGTGGACGATCGGATCTTTTCGACATCGGTGGATCTCATGTACACGTTTTCACCCGTGCTCGTTTCTCCGCCGACGGATGAGAAGCGGCTGGAATTGTCCGTCCCTGAGCGAGTTGAGGCAGGTTCTGTATGGGACGACAAAGTAGCGGAGAGGGCGAGAAAGGCAACGATGGAGGTATTTGCTTGCGATGAGAGTGCCAGCGTGCAGGTGCGTCGAGCTCGGTTTCTTAAAAATAGGGTTTCCGGCATCCTCGGGTGCTTTGGCACAGGTTCGTCAACGATGTCAAAGTTGGGATCAGAAGACGGAGTTATTTTTATGTGTACACTGGTAACGAGGGGACTGATGGATTTATTGCTACAGGCGACACTGTACAAGATGGGTCAGAGGGTACTAGCGGAGAACGCCGGTGTAGAGGAGGTGAGCTATAGGTTGCCCAATAAGCACTATGTGCCTGTGGATATGAGGTATATTGGGGAAGATAATCTGACACCGTGAGTGTTTTCTCTGATTCATCTGGGGTGCATTTCCGTGGGTGGATGGTGATGGTTGCGTGGGATTGACACGGAGGAGCCGAGAGGGGCGGGGAGCATGTGTGGCAACGAGGCAAGAAAGGATACTGAAAAGTCATTGCGCAGATCAAAAGCAGAGGTGTTCTTGCCGATAGCCCATCCGAGGCAAGTGAACTAATATGAATGACGTCATTGATTGTGAAGGAAAATAGTGGGCAGATATCTGCGCAGATTTCGCGCAAGAGGACTTAGAGAAAGGAGAGGAGAGGAGGAGGGTACAGGCAGAGGAGAGCAGGGAGGAGGTAATGTAGGATAATGGTAGACTGACTGACTTGGCTGGGACGGGGCGTGGGAGAGTGACGTCGTGGTGATATGAATGGGCGGTTAAATAACTACAAAGCTCTCATCTCCTCCAGAACAAATGGGCGGCGACCACAAGTGTCCTGTCTGTCAGGCCACCTTCACCCGACCCCAGCATGTTGCTCGCCATATGCGCTCCCGTGAGTCCCTCCTCCTCCTTCTTCCATCTACACCACCTCACCCACCCATCCGCAGACACTGGCGACCGTCCCTACAAGTGTCTCTACTGCGGTGATCAGTTCGCTAGAAGGTATATTTCTTCTCTTTCCCCGCTTCTCCACTCCGTCTAACCCGCTTTCTCCCTCTCAGCGATCTTCTATCTCGCCACTGCAACAAGTGTCACGCAAACGAAAAGCCCATCCCAAACGTCGGTACTCGCCGAAGAGGCTCTGCTTCCGCCTCACGCGCAACCACCTCCAAGCAGGCCTGCGATCAGTGCGTACAGTCCAGTCTCCCCTGCGATGGCTCCAATCCCTGTGGTACGTCTTTCCCTTTTTCGTCCGTCCCTGCCTCTCACTCGTCTCGCATCCCGATTTAGCAAAATGCGTGCAGCGCAAATGCCGATGCACCTATGTCAAATTCCACCGCCAGACCGCCCCGGTTGGTCCCGGCCATAACCCTCGTCCCACCAACCCAGGCGCTGCAGCGGGCTCCAGCCCCGGCCTACCAGGCGGATTACCGGCACACCCGAGCTCGTCGCGGATGCTCATGTATCCACCACACACGGACGAATTCCTTGTTGCGTCCCACCCTCCCGTCGTCCCGCACATGACGGAGAACATGTATTCTTCCTCACTTGGTTTCCCCCCGCTTTATTCACAGCCAGCCGATCCTGCCACGTCGCTCCCGCTCTCCGATAGCCCTGATCTCGCTGCTGCTGCAAAATACCGACCACAGCCGGACCCCTACAGAAGGAGTTCCATGTCTATGTTGGTTCAACCTTCAACAGCGCCTGGAGCTGGTCTGATACCTGGGCTCTATGCGGATCCTCGTCAGTCGCCCAACTGGATGTCATGGGGACAAGATAATGATCCATCTTTTTCATCTTCATCTAATAACCACCCAGAGGGTATTCATGGTAATCGATTCCGTTATTGATGTATAATACGGTTTACATATGTGCTTTCTCCCCGATTAGACAAAAATCTGCAGGCTGAGCTTTCGCAACATTTCATGGCTTCCCAAGGCGTATTACTTCCTCCATCCGGCGACCCCGCTTTTCCCCATCCGAATGCATACATAGACCAACGAACCAGAAGGGGCTCGTCGGACTATGCTAGCGAAGGAAGCAGTGTTACATCCCATTCTGTGCCCTCCTCTGCCACATCGTCTTCTGTACATCTTCCCGTGGATGGCATGAATATGCATCAACAATATGTAAGGGTCAATTTTAATGTTGATGTTCTTTACGGAATATTTACCCGTCCCTTTCGTTGCTAGCCATCTGATCAGCAACCTTTTGTTGCTTCTGATCGAACTTACCCGAATCGAGCTCAAGAAGGCGGTTTCTCCGCCTTTGGACTCATGTCCCTTGATGATCATAATGTTTTGGCTAGCATCTCGAACGGCAATGCGTCCTTCTTTGCCCACAATGCAATCAATGCTCTTGGGACGGACGATCCCAACCAAACGCCCATGCCACCCAAGCTGCTGGAATCTCAAGACGAACAAGGATGCGCTGTCCAGACACCCTCCAGGGAAGCTGAAATACGTGAGTTGCGCGAATTTTGGAAACAATACATACGAACGCCTCTGAGCGGGCCCGGCTCCATGCCCTCTGGGAATGACGCCTCGGGCATTCACCTGCCCTGCCATCCCTCTTCCTCACGTCGGCCTTGCGTCGCTTCACTGCCTGGTACTGAATCATCCTTATCTGCAGAACCAGGCCAGCAACATCATGATGGGAACGTCACATCGTCCATGCGCACGACTCTAGCTCCGCAGGAAGATCTCAAGTCGTATGAAGCTGCTGTGTTGGCACGCAAGGCTCCGACAACGCTTAGCCTGGGCCCGAGGGCGAGAAGGAGTAAGGCTGGAGCGCAGGCCCATAGCCAGAGTACCAGTCCTCAAGTGCCGAACTTGCAAATGGATGCCAACGTAATCGATCTCAATTATTCACCGCCCGGCTCAGTCAGATCATTGAGTGCCACTGTTCCTTCCCTGCCGTCCTTGGCGACATGGTCTGGCAAGCTTCCACCATTGCAGCTTGCATTTGCGCAGGATTACATGTCAACGTCGAGCCCCCCTTCACGCGAGTCGTCTTTATCTGTAGAGGAAAGTGCTGGATCGGGAGGCTCTGACCGTGAGGGGGGCATATTGCGCCCATCGTTCAAGAGACTGCCTTCGCAGCCGCTGGGTCCAGCCAACACAAAGCGTGCGCAGCTATCGCATGAGGTGGGGAATTTGCGACCAGGTTCATCGGGTATACCGATGCCAGTGTATGGAGGTGGAGGAGCTAACAACAACAACGGTGGCTGCGTGGATACTGATGGTGGGAATGTTGGCCCGCGAGCGAGCATGTCGGCACCCGATCTACCCGCGTTGGTAGTGCCGTCGCTGGGAGGCGTTTTTGTTGATCCTGGGCAACGAGCGGAGAGGCCTGTTGTTGGGTTGGGGGACCGGCGTCGGCGGATGAGTGCGTCTCTCGCTCTCCGGTCACAACGACGTGGACTATGAACGGGTCGCAGGTCAGATCACGTGCTCCTCTTTTTTTCTTTTTTTGTCTTGGTCAATCGTCTCGTCACCACGACGACGAGAACAAAACGCAATAATGATATATAGGCACCTGGAACTTGCTTTAATCCTCCTCGCTTTGGTATGATATGTATTGCTTGCCATTAAATGAACGGTTGTATACCGGTAGCGTATACCAAAATACGAATAGTGATTAGTCATGTATTCTATGGTTGTAATATATGAACAATAAATGACGAGCAGGTTTATCAAATCGGCGGTGATGCGGTGAATTGAATTTCGATGCAATTTGAGCATTTGAGGTGCGCCAGACGCACGTGGGTGCGGCACCTTTCCCACGTGTTCGGCTAGATCCGAATTTCTAATGCGCTCGCCATCGCTTGGAATCTCGTAGCCATCTCCTCCTCCTCCTCCTCCGAGGACAAGACATATGATGTCAGCGATTGACAAATCCACCAACCTCGTCGACGTCACATCTGTAGAGCACTTTCAGTCTCTGCTCCAACAGGACCTCGAGCGGGTCTCGCTCATCAACTTTTGGGCCCCATGGGCAGAGCCGTGTAAGCAGATGAACGAGGTCGTTTTCGAGCTATCGAAGAAGCACAAAGCGGCGCTTTTCCTTCAAGTAAGCCTCACCGCCCTTTTCTTGTTCCTCTTTGATCGCCCCAATAACATATATATGACTTATATGTAACATATTCACATACACATACACACACTGCACATAAAGGTGGAAGCAGAGACGCATTTCGAAATAGCCGAATCGTTTGAAATTCAAGTCGTGCCTTCCTTCTTGATCCTCAGAGGCCACGCCTTGCTTTCTCGCATACAGGGCGCGGACGCGCAGACTCTGACGTCGGACTTGGCGAAACATGTCG
Organism: Amanita fuliginea; assembly: GCA_023014435.1. NCBI lineage: Eukaryota > Fungi > Basidiomycota > Agaricomycetes > Agaricales > Amanitaceae > Amanita > Amanita fuliginea. Next base: position 1,018,953 of record JAEBUQ010000017.1, on the reverse strand, counting down.
CGGCGTCTCTGTCGTCGGCGTCGTACAAGCCCTTGTCACACACGACACAAGCACCCGCAGTAGCACCACTATTGGACGAACCGCCGAAAAAAGCCCCAGAGAGTAGTAGTAGCAATAGCAGTAGTAGTCTTCCTCCGCCTCCTTCTCCTGCAGAATTGGACAAGAGGCTCAGACAGCTGATGAACCAGTCCAAGGTGGTTTTGTTCATGAAGGGTAGCCCGGACGTCCCTCGATGCGGATTTTCGAGAAAGATGGTCGCACTGCTCAAAGACCACAATGTCACTTTCACGCATTTCGATATTTTGACAGACGAGAGCGTCAGACAAGGTGAGAAAAAAAAAAAAACATGGCCCACTTTTTTTTTCTTTCGTTTTTTGGGTGACACTGACACACAACGCGTTGATAAGGTCTCAAGAAATTGAACGATTGGCCAACTTTTCCCCAGTTAATCGCCAACGGCGAACTCGTAGGCGGGTTAGACATTGCGCAGGAAATGGTAGACAACGGAGAATTTGCAGAACTTATGGCGTAGTTCCAACTCTTTGAATTATACAAATTCATTTGTCAGTTTACTACCGTTCTACAAACTAAAAGTACATCTAAAAGAACGAAAGGACTTTTGTTGTATGATCAAACGAACGCAGTGATACCAACGTGTATGATTCTTTTTTCCACCAGTCAATGATACCATTCGCAGAGAGAGAAACGGGATAACTCAACTCGTCAGCAGGCGTAACCCAGTTGGCGGTTTCAGGAAACATGGATGCTAAAAAAAGAGTCGAATGAGCCAAGGGGGAAGTATAGAAATGTGGAGATGCCGTCGCACCTATCCTACGGTATACGTCCTCGATCAACGTCCTCCGTACGAAATTCGCAACGGGGCCAAAATACCCAGAGTTGACTGGTTTGCTGACAACGTGGTAGTGTGGCACACTGTGTTCCAAGGATCACTTGATCCTTCATAATGAATAATGAATAATAACTCACATATGCGTAGCGTTGTCCACAAGTGTCCTGATTTCCGCCAGCCACGCGTCGTCCGCGCTTGGATTTGCCGCGAGCTCGGCCTGGCATATCTTATCGGCCAACGAAACAGGCTAAAATAAAGCAAGGTAAGCCACGAATAAGAACCCTGCGCGAGAGTGGACTGACGTCGACACCAAACTCGTCTTTGAATCCAAGATAATACGTGACACCGTAAATGCCTGGCTGGTTTTTGAAGTAACCGTGCTGATAAAAAAGTCCGTAACTTACCATCGAGGGTTCTGACTTTTCTGACTACGTATTGTTGCTCGGGTGGGACTCTAGCGATGGGCAGTATACAGACGGACAAGAAGACCTGTGATAAATGAATAAATGAGTGACAATATTAGTAAAAAAAAAATACTAGGCCTAGGGCTTTCACGTACAACTACTCGGGGAAGAGCGGGCCATTGACGGACAAAGCCGACAAACGTATGGGGTACTCCAGGTCCACGGGTGTACTTGTGGAATACCGCGCAAGCTGATATCCGGACCAGTTCCCGCGTTTCGTTGACCATATCGTCTTTAGCGTACACGTCCCTCGGGTCCTTCTCCAAAACGCGAGACACATATGTGAGGGAACGAACTTGGGTGATCGGTGCCCCTGCCGTAGAATTAGTAGTAACTTGCTCGAGGGTCACTTGAGATGTGCGTGAGTCAATTCCGTGGGTTTCCTGTATAAAATGCAGCAGGTTCTTGCGGTTCGCTCCATCGAATTTGTCCTCAAGCCTCTGAGGTTCAAAAAACAACAATAACAACACCAACTCTTGTTTTAGACTCGATCATCGACAAAGCGTTGGACATCTCACCTTGCCCAGCGTCCAGAGAAGCATTGCTAGAGCCCTTCAAAAATTTTTTTTTTTGGAGTCAGCCGTTCGCGCAAGGAAATGATCATGAAAACGTACAGTATCACGCCGATCATCAACGGCACCCATGCGCCAGTAGGCACTTTCTTGAACGCAGCAGCCCAAAACAGACCTAACAAAGGTAGATTTGTTGAGCTGGCACATCCGACAACGGTCAGGAGGGAAACGAACCATCAAAAAAGCCGAAAAAGATCAAGAACATCAATGACAATATCCAAGGCAGTTTCAACCGGTAGAAAATCGAGATCGAAATCAATACCGAAGTCGAAAACATGACAGTTGCGACGGAAAACCCGTACGCGTTGGTGAGGTTTTGCAAGTTGGAGAAGACACCGACGATGATGATGGTCAGGATCATGAAGGACCAATTGACAGCAGGTATGTATACTTGGCCTTGATAAGTATCAGAGGTACAGAACATATGGACGGGAGGGAACGATTTCGTGTTGATGACCTGCTGAAAGAGACTGAATATTCCCGTGATCATGGCTTGTGATGCAACGAGCTGGTCCATTTACAGTAAACTTTAAAGATCAAGGCGTTTTTGGTCTTTCGCTTACCGTGGCCAGAATAGCAAGCACGTAGATAATCCTGTTTCCAATTGTTAAGTTTATTAAGCGTACGAATATGAATACGAACCAGTACAGTGGGCCGTTGACGGGACCAGGTATGGTCTGGTAGAACACATTCGATATGACCTGCTCACCGTCTACGATAAGACGAGCGCCCTGTCCCATGTATGCAAGCAAGAGGGACGGGTACACCAAGCACGTGAAGGATAACTAGGAAGGTATATATCAATGGATGTGATTTGCTTGAATGATTTTGCTACTAACTCGAATGGACGCTGCATTAAATTGACCCAAGCTAAGTGAATGAATCAGGCGAAGCTAGAGCTCCCCAGCAGGCAGTGAAACTGACTTGGCAAAGACAGCTTCACATCCAGTAACAGCTAGGAGCACGCCAGCGAGAAGATCGTAGTTTTTGGTCCGGACAAATACTGGAATTTGCGTCAGATGTTTCGAACAGCGTGTACCCAACTTGCATACGCACAGAGAACAGCACGCGATGGATCGAAAGCACGGAAAATGCCGGGATAGTAGGTGATGTTGTATATTCCGGTGCCTGCCAAGGCTATAAACCATACCAGTGCAACTACCGCATTCCTTGGTATCCTACTTGATCTTGTGATAGGAACGAGAGTGACGTACCAGGTGAGAAGAGGAATGATATCCGTGACGTTCCGAATTGTTGAATCAAGAACAATACCACGAGAAATGCCTTGAAAGGGTGATAAAGCTTTCAGCGTCACATTGGCAGTAGTAGGCATGAAAACGCACGATTGAAATGGGTATGATATCATTCGAAACTGATGGCTTTGCGATAGCGATACCACCAACGGCGCTTGTCACCGAAACTGCGGGCGTGAAGATACCGTCTGCCATTGTAAGTCTGTATCCATCATCCTCAGTCTATCTTGAGGAAACTCGAATACAAAGTTTCCCGCCACACTCACGAAGTACCAAACAGACACTACAAAAATGCGCCCGTCAGCCGTCAAGACTTGCCAAAATAAATAAATAAATAAGTAAGACACACCCATATTAGCAATGGCAAACGGTAAGAATGGGGTATCTGGCGCGTATGCGGCGTAGATGACATGAGGGCTTCGTTTGCGCGACGCTTGTGTTCATAGTAATCAAGGGTGAGGGTACGATCGACTTCAAAATCATCGTCCTCTGGAGGGAACAGGCCTTGATACAGCGCAAAAGTTCCTCCCTCGCCTGCCACTTTGAATTAGATTTTTCTGCCATCGGTTATGGCACCGGAGGACAAACCTTCGCCGGTCCCGAAATAGAGCGAAAAGAAGACCTAGATATAAATGTGACTTTATTATTATTATTGTTGTTGTTGTTATGTAAATGAAGCACGAACGTATTTCAGCAAAGGGAGCAGGGTGAGCGCCCAGATTATAGCGCTTATGCCTCCGATGACATCTTCGCGAGAAGGTGGTGGGTTGTTTGATGGCCATATCCCGTTTAGCGTGTAAAGAGGTGAGGTTCCAATATCAGAGTAGATAATTCCTATTAAAAAAAAAAAAATAGGTTTATTTAGCAGAGAATATCAGACGGTCTGCCAAGACGTACCCAATGTTTGAAACGTAAGAAGGGCTAAAGCCTTGCCGCCAACTTTCACGGAGGACCGTCTCTGTTCGTGCTTCTCCATGTAAGGCGAGGGGTACTATGACTCAAGCTCAAGAGGCACAAGGTAATGATTGGGTTAAATAGCGGAGGTATAGTAGTAGGCGGTGCGAGCATTAACGCTGTTGGTTGGAACTATAAATAAATTAGTCTCGTGTGCCTGCCAGAGATAAGCCTAATTGGAACGGCTCTGCAATGGTTAGCGCAAGTGACACGTCCACACGTGCCCACTGATTGTCAATTCAATGAAATGGCGAGAAAGCCCGGTCCATGCAGCGGTGAAACACGACGGAGCCTGCACGTGCGAACTTTGAGGATGCTCTTGTCAAATAGAACCCTCGACCAGGGTAAAAACCTGTTGCATTAAGACGGCATAATTGGGCGTATTGGCATGTAGCTTAGGCTATTCTTACTACAACTAGTACCAAACGAGGCATCAGGTTCCAGTGCATGCTCGGGATGGATGGCGACGTGTTTCGCAAGTCATTGATGATCGTGTTGCTGTTCCCTACAGTCTGTTCCCGCAGTTCGCTTCCATCAGACCAATTCAGTTTCTACAGATGGGAGAGTGTATTACCACCTGGCTCGCCAAGAAAATGACGTATGAGATGGGCTTAAAACGGGCATCACAGGTGCCACACTGCGGCCTCTGCCTAATTCCCTCAAATTCCCTCAATCAATGGCAACAAGGCACACATACACACACTAAACAAAAGAAAAAACTCGAAGTTGCTTAGAATTACAGCATGTGTACACAAACAAGTTCAAACATCTCTAATCAGAAGGGGGCCTTAAACAAAGGCGGTTATCCCAACATGCATTATCCTACAACATCATTTAGTCAATGACCAGCACAAGTGTATAAATAAATAAATAAATAAAAACGGCACGCACTCGTCCGCTGCGGTTAGCCAATTCGCCGTCTCGGGAAACATGGTGGCTTTTTAAACGAATGAATGAATGGACCCGCCACCAAATAAGCGGGGCTTACCGATACGACGATATAGGTCCTCCAGCAGCCACTTTCGGATATAATTCGCGACGACGGCCATCCGGCCATAGTACAGCTTTTGACTGACGACGTGATAGTGCGGGACGCTGTCGTAGTAGCATGTGGGGTCATCTTCCGAAGAAGACTGGTATACTCAAAACGTACATGTGAGTCGTATTCCGTACAAGCTGCCTGATGTTGTTTATCTCAGATTGAGGCACATTTGGATTGAACTGGGTTTCTGCGGTGCAGATTTTATCCGCTAATAAGTCATGCTAAGAGAAAAAAAAGTATTCAGGACCCTCTCTCCCTCAAGATAACCCGAGACCATACTAACCTCGATATGAAACGCGTCACGGAAGCCGAGATAATACGTGACGCCGTATATACCTTTGCTGGTGCTTTAGCTATCTTCGCAGGTGTAAAGACTATTGAATGCAAGTACCTTCGATAGATCTTACTCTTTTCACCACATAGCGTTCTTCAGGTGGGACTTGGGCAACAGGCATCACACAGACAGAAAGGAAGATCTAATTAAAAGTTAAAAGCATGCGTTCATTTCGCGAAGATAATTGACACCTACGACAACTCGTGGAAGCGAAGGCCACTGACGGATGAAGCCGACAAACGTGTGTGGTACACCAGGTCCACGTGTGAACTTGTAAAATATAGCGCAAGCCGATATCCGCACCAGCTCTCGCTTTTCCTCCGTTGCCGTTTCCTTGAATTCTGTTGCTTCTGACTTGCGTGACACTACGTATGACAACCCACGAGCCTGATTGGCTAGATCTGCTGGAATGATATCCTCAAGGGTGAGCTGGCTGCCATCCGCCCCTTCATAATACTGGATGAAGCGGGACAGGTTTTGGCGATTTGCGGCGTCAAAGCGTTCTTCGAGTCTCTTTGCAAGACAAGGTCAGCAGCGCTTCGTATAGTTGTGTGCCGATGCGATCACAGACCTTTCCCCATGTCCATAGGAGCATCGATAACGCACTGGTAGAATGAGTGAGTCATACGAATGAATCCTGCAAGGTGACATATAGGGCGTACAGAAGTGTGCCAATCATCAATGGGACCCACGCTCCATGTGGTACCTTCCTCAGAGCGGCGCCCCAAAGCAGCGCTTACATGCATAAATTAGATGCCGATGTTCAACAACCAAAGAGAAGAGCTTACCATCGAAGAAGCCGAAAAACACAACGAAAACGACAGAAACTACCCAGGGCCAATACATGACATAGTACATGGACAGGGCGATCAAAATGGACGTGGAAAACATGACAGTCGCAACCGCGAAACCGAATGCGTTTGTGAGACCTTCCGAGTCGCCAAACGCACCGACCATGACGATTGTCAGTATCATAAGACTCCAGTTGACCGCAGGAATGTAGACGTGGCCTTGGAAAAAGTCCGAAGTGTTGAGCATCTGTAGTGGAGGAAATGATTTCATGTTGATGACTTGCTGGAATAAACTGAACGTTGCCGAAATCAAGGACTGAGACGCTACGAGCTAAATGAATGTCAGTAAACAAAAGGGACATAGTTGAACTTGGGCCTCTGGCTTACCGTGGCCAAGTTTGCAACCACGAATTCTATCCTGTTCGAAAACCGTCATAAAAGGGGGCACATCACATCAGCATGAACGTACCAGAAAATGGGACCATTCGTAGGCCCAGGTATTGAGTTCCAGAACACATTTGGCAATACCTTGTCGCCGTGCCTTATGAGCATAGCACCCTGTCCCAAGTAGGACAGTAACAGAGATGGATAAACCACGAAGCTAAATGCGATCTATAAAATATGTAGCGTTGACAAAGAGATTATTCAAAGGAAGGTCCACAAACCCGGATAGAAGCTGCATTGAATTGACCCAGACTGCCCATGCAAAATAGTCAGACATATGTTTAATCAAGTATACGTCTCTCACTGACTTGGCAAATGTAGCTTCACATCCAGTAAGCGCTAGGATGACTCCAGTTAAATAGTCGTATCTCTTGGTCCGAACAAAGACTGAACTGTGCGTTAGCTGCGCGCTGCCAAATACATCACTAAAACAAAGTCACGGACGCATAACGGCGCGAGAGGGATCAAAAGCACGTAATATGCCGGGATACTGCGCTATGCTGTAGCCGCCAATGATAGCTATGGAGACGAACCATAGGAAAGCAACTGTGTCAAGTAGATGTATATCGTTAGCAGTTATGACATGGGTAATCCGAGGACGATTACCTGGTGCGAACAGAAAGGATATACGCGACGTTCCGAATTGCTGGAGTAAGAACAAGCCCACAAGGAACGCCTAGCAGGCGTTGTTTCAGGATTAAAACGGCAAGTGTGTGCCCACCGGACGACGACGACGACGACAACTCACGATGGATATGGGTATGACGTCATTCGAGACAGATGGCTTGGCGACCGATATTCCGACAACAGCACTGGTGACTGACACAGCAGGTGTGAAGACACCGTCCGCCATTGTTAAGCTATCGGTGCGGATCATGAAGCTTCTCACTAATAACACGATTAGGAGAAGCCCCACTCACGCAGTGCCGAAAAGACACTTTGTGCATAGTAATGAGTTTATTTTGCCTTTCCTGGGGGTATAGTTATACTCACCCATATTAGTATTGGGAAGTGGTACACCTCAGAAATCCGACGCTTGATGGGAGAATGTTGCAACTTTTCAGCCAGGTCGCCTTTAGTATGCGTATGGTACGTGAGGGTGCGATCAATTTCGTAATCGTAGTCCTTCGGAGGGTATAATCCTTGATATAGAGCAAACGATCCTCCCTCTCCTATGTATAACCAATAAAATGAGCGATGCGGATAATGTAGGAAATGCCGAGCGCACCTTCTCCGGTACCAAAGTACAACGAAATGAGGACCTGTACAAAATGAGAAGATGTATCGACTCTCGACGGTCAGAAGACGAGACTGACATATTTGATAAGTGGCAATAGAGTTAAGGCCCAAATGATGGCGCTGATCCCGCCGATGACGTCTTCGCTGGGTGGTAGAGGACCGTTGGATGGCCATATACCGTTGAGCGTGTAGAGGGGAGAAGTTCCGAGGTCGGAATAAACAATTCCTGTGGGGAAATGCCAGTGTGAGAGGGAGAGTCATGAATGCATGACGCTGGGGTGGGCGGCGTACCAAGCGTTTGAAACGATAAAAGAAGCAGGGCAGCACCGCGAAGGCGCACGGCTTGACGTCGCGGCTCGATGTTGTCCATTCTCAGGTCTCAGGTCTCAGGAGTTGAATAAGAAAAGAATGCCGGGGGTTGAACGTTTATAAGAGGCTGTACGACGAGACGCGAAATTCGCTCAATCAGTGGCAGGGAGGCAGGCCATGACGCACTATTACCAGTAGCAGAGAGTCGCACAAAAGGCCTTATGAAGCTTTAAACACTTCAAAATACCGCGCAGCCTTGTGGGTGCTGTCATGACGGTGTTCCGATTCCATTTCAACTGTGCGAGCCTGCACCGGTGTCCCACAATGTCTACTACTTCCATCATTTCTATGCATTTGAAATACCCATCATAAGGATAGAAAATATCAAGTCTGTTATATAGTGACAATGTTTGGTACATAAATGAAGGTTAAGTTATGACGGACCAGGCTTATCGCCTTGGCCACTGCGGCCTTGCCACTACGCTCCGCATTTCAATGACTTCTAATGAACTTCGGTCATCACCACTAATGGCAGATGCCACTCCTCGTGCCACGCGTATCGGCGTGCCCAAAACCACAGATCTTTTCAATCCATCCAAAACAAAAGGGCCATTGAAGTGGACGAACCCGGGCTGCTGGTCATAAAGCGCTCGCTCGATCTCCAGCAGCCCCAGTTGAGCACGACGTTCCGTACTACCCCACGGTTCTGCCAAACATAATACATTTTTGGTAAGCGACGCGTCCAGAGCACACATCTCACAAGATGTTGAACAGAAGAAAAAGAAAAGAAAAAAATTAATTCACTGATCATGATTTCCCATGCAAGAAACCGATCTTCTGGCATTGGATTGAAATGGCGTAATTTGACTTCGTACGTGTGGCGGGCATTAAGCTCGTCTTGCCAGTCAATGTGCGTTGTAACCACACATTCTTCATACGGGAACCCAGGTGGCAGGCGTGTGGGATCATCCGGGAAGGGTACGGGCATAAAGGGTTGCTCACGTATAGCAAGCAATGGCATGAGATGATCAAGGTAGGTGGCAACTCTTTGACGCAACGTGGATATCGTGGCACGCGCGGCGGGGTGCATTCGAAGAGAGCCTCCAAAGTTGGAATGACTTATGGCCAATCCAGATTTATAGCGGCGGGTTCCATAGGAGAGGAACAGCGAATGAACGGATATGTACTTCCGCGCAACAACCTTCTTTTATAATCCCCGCCTCCACAGGTGTGAAGAGTCGAAGTTGATAGTCGTCTGTGGCATTTTGCCGACCGTTCTAGTAAGGCAGGGCTGCCAAAAGACTGGCGGTGCATGGTGTGTTTCTTGACGTCCGTACTACAGACTCAAAAGGAAACATATGGATTGCCCTGTCATTTTCGTTAAGCTCGTTGAGCATGGATGCGGTGATGAAGGAGACCAGTTGACGTACTTTTTTTTTTTTCCCGACGGCTCGGAGTCGAGTCGGGACGACGTGTTACCCTCTGACAAGTCACGCTCACGTTCTTGCCACCATGCTGCGGTTTGTGGCAGCAAGATACAAGGCTCCTCGCGTCCTGTGAGTCTCCTGTTAAGCCAACAGGATGAACAACCCCCATCTTAAATGTGTGGCCAGGGCACTGACTCCCCTTTGGAAACAAGGACGTGTTCAACCCACACGGAATGCAATGACCACAGCATTCGGTGAACCGCTGTACGAATTCGGAACAAAGCACATCACAAAAGGATTAAGCAGACTAAGTGAGGGCATAATGGTCAAAGGCAGTGGGTCCTACGTTACCTACGACGACGGTCGAACCCTCCTCGATTTCACGTGTGGGATCGGGGTGACGAACCTTGGTATGTACCACCACCCCACGCTGTACTTATTTGTGGACGTTACATTGATTGAATACTGTCTATATCCAGGTCATTGTCATCCCAAAGTTAGTTCAGCGGCCGCAGCTCAATGCATGGATCTCGTTCACTCCCAAGTGCGTCATTCCCACCTACGTTAACTTAACACCATTTCTCACGAAGAAAAATAGTGCAGCATCGCCCTCCATGAACCTTATGCCCGTCTGATTGAGAAGTTGCTGCCCAGGATGCCCCATCCGTCGTTGGATTCATTTTTCTTTTGGAATTCGGGGTCCGAGGCCATCGAAGCCGCCATCAAGATGGCCCGTGTCTTTACAGGACGCCAGAACATTATCTCAATGCAAGGTCGGGCTATCTTGTCATCATATTTTTTTCGCCCCTCATCTTAAAAAACATACCACCTTAGGTGGATATCACGGACGTACTTTTGGCGCCATGGCCGTCACCAAAAGCAAGACCGTTTATTCCCAAGGCGTCGCTCCGCTTATGGCGAGTTCATTCTTTACCTTTAATAGTCCTTTTCCTTATGAATCGGAGCAGCCAGGGGCACATTTCATACCATACCCTTTTTGGCATCAACAACGCCGCTCTCCCAGCACAGACACGGCAAGCCTTGTAGCCGAGTCGCTTCACCAATTGAATCTCCTGCTTCTCCAACAATCGGCTCCGCAAGATACCGCGGCTGTCATTGTGGAACCTGTGCTCGGCGAAGGTGGATACGTCCCCGCTCCGCCCGCTTTCCTGCGCGGACTTCGGACCATCTGCGACAAACACGGCATCTTGTTGATACTGGATGAGGTCCAAAGCGGATTTGGCCGCACCGGCAAGTTCTTCGCTGTCGAGCATAGCGGCGTTAGACCAGATATACTCGTCATGGCCAAAGTAAGGTCTTTTGGATCCCATGGTCTCTTTGCCCCCTCCTGCTGACAAGCGCGTCAATTTTTCTTTTGTTTCTTCTCTTCCATAAAGGGCTTAGCAAACGGGTTCCCTCTAAGTGGCGTTGTCAGCCGAACAGAATTGACAGACAAGCTATTGCCAGGCTCCATGGTAAAAGCCAATATTATTATCATTATTATTTACTTTTAATAATTTTTTTTTAAAAAGGGTGGCACGTATGCCGGAAATCCGGTCTCTTGTGCTGCTGCCGTCGCCGTCTCTGACGTATTCACGGCAGAAAATATTCTCAGCAATGTTCAGGCCCGGTAAGCACTCACTTGTCAGCAGAACTTCTCTTTTGTTCTTTTTTTTTTTTTTTTTTGACTTTCTCTTTTGTTTCTTTGTTGATCGGGGTTTTCCTTTTTAGATCGAGCGAGTTGTTCAATTATCTTGATGGTCTCAAGGCCGACCCTGCCCTCGCACCATACATACTAGATGTCCGTGGACTGGGTCTGATGGTCGGAGTCGAGTTTGCATCTCCTCATAGCCCAGGCGCGGACTTTGACATTGTTAAAGCCGCGCCGACCACGCCCAAGGCTTTGGCCAGCAGAGTTGCCCATAAATGTCAGGAAAAGGGTATGCTTCTCTTGACCACTAGCGTGTACGAAGTCGTGCGGTTCATTCCTCCATTAAATGTTACTCGCGAGGACATGGAGAAGGGTTGTAAGATATTTGGAGAAGCGCTTCGTGAAGTCGTGAGGGAAGGTTGAAATAAAGTGTATCCAAATGTGCAATACTGTATTGTTACAAGTCGCGTTTCATGAAATTCACTGACCCTTACAAACAAGTTATTTTATGTTAATGTTCCGCCAGCCAGTCCGACACCCTCTCCACCAGCTCGGCCTTGTTGCCGGAAATTGGCTGACCCTTGGATTTCAAAAAGGCCTACGTGATTGAACCGTCACCCACAGACAGACCAACTAAAGTGGAATGATAACGTACTTTCAATTGGTCGACTCGCAACTGCACGCAGCTTAGCATGATCGCGGGAGAAAAAAAAGGTTTAAAAACTCACCTTGCCCAGCGCGCCCACTTCATTCTTACTGCAAATCTCGGCTTCGTCCACGCTCACCTCCTTTCCCATTAATGTTAAAAATCGCCATCTCGACAAAAACAGAGAGAGAGGGAGAGAGAGAGCCTTACCGCCTTTCGTTTCACTCCAGTAGTAGTAGTAGTAGTAGTCACGTCAACGGTCCCTTCACTCATCAGAGCTTCCTTCCATTCCATCACCAATTTTTCGGATCGCTGGGAATAACGCCAGAGCCCGACGTGAACTCATCTCGGAAAAAAACATGGATGGTTTACCTTACGCATAATGTCATATTTGGGTAGCGTCAGGTCCTCAAAGCTAGCAGGGTCATACTCTTCTCGGAAAGCGCTGGCTTGTAGTTGCTCGTTGTGAAACGCCAAGGCTGTCGTGACCTTGTGTGGGAATGGCAGCAAAAGAACAGGGATGGGTGACGTTTACCAGGGTTAGGGTACGAATCGGGCGGATAGGACCCATTCTTGACTGACAGTTTGTCGATCCAGGCACGCGCAGCAATCGTCAACTTGTCCGAGGCTACACCGGTTAAGTCCTAGAGGAGAAATCCTCGTGATCACTTGCCTCGATAAGCTTCCTCTATTGGAGCACCACGAATGTCGTCTGCGAACGGCAGAGGTATCAGATGAAACCCTGCCGGATCCCCTTCGTCTGCTTTCTCATCCTGTAACCGATATATGGTAAGGAGCGGATCGTTGTGCCGACTTGCCGAGATAATACCTGCGGAAGTAAAGCGCAGAATGTCGGGGCAGAATTCGATCTAGTCACAGCCAGAACGAGCCCAATTTTGTCTTTCTTCAACATAGACTTGAGCATTGCCGCGAACGTTCTTTTACTGCCCGAATATGCCTAACTTTAGTCAGTTTCGAGCCATCCCGAGTGCGGTATGCCTACCGCTTCATCGGGGTATATGAACAATGAATGTTTTATGTTATCTTCGAATGCGAGTTCGTTGCGGTCCTTAAACCCGAGTAATCTGATGCCTGCAAGGCATGAGAAAAAAAAACAGAACAATATGTTGCCATGCACACCAGGATCCAAGCCAAGGGTTCGGAAAGATTTTACTTCCTCAGCTGTATAGAACGGCTGAGCAATGTTCCAGTCAGGTTAGTGATGAATCAAGATTGGCGATTTATCCTCACACGATGGCCTGCTTTGGAAACACGTGTTGCGGCGGTAGTTTCCTCGTCTTCTGCTTCTTCTGGCCCGGTAGTAGGCCCATACAACATTTGGGACTTGTCCACTTCTGCCTCCGTGTCCTGATGTGGTAAAAACCCAATATACGCGCGAGCCGCGGAACGAGATAATTTACTTGCCTCGTCAACATAAACGGTCTTGCTGATCGCAACTTCCATGCGGTCCCCGAGGTCAGCAAAGTATTGATATGTTCCCTTCCTTTGTTCTGTCACTAGGCCATACCTGTTTCGTCATACATGAACCGCAAAAATGAATATGACAGGGAAGTATACCCCTTGACACCTATTGTAAAGCCGTGCGCCAAGTGAAATGGTACGCTAAATAGAGCCCGCTTAGGAGATTCGCGAAAGCGCATCTGAGCTAGCATTTCCTCTACTTTCGAGATCGAGATTGATTCAGGAAGCACAAAAGGGTCATCCCTCAAATTCTCCTCTTCCACGATGTTCGTGGTCACAAGGACAGACTATGAAATTTGGCTGGGTCGGGTACAACGACCTATAAGATAGGACGACTTACGGAATAAAATTTACTAATATCAAACGGCTTATCTTCGGTGCTGATGAAGAAAGGGTCAAGCGTTATTCCCGCCTCAATCAGATCCTACATCATTTGATAAGGCATTCGGAACATGTAGATACAGGCGCATATACTGACGACGAGAGTGGTTCGCGCAGACGTCAACAATTGCTGGTTTCTGGTCGCACCGTGAGGATTATCTTCATCTGTGATGAGAAATATGCGTTTGACAGCCGTCTTTGGTGCGCTAGAAAAGGAAAAAGTCTTAAGTTGCGCCGTTTACTCGCTGGCATGATTCTAACCCGTCTCTGAAGATCCAGTTGCAACTGGTGAAAACATCACCCATGGGCTTTTTCCTCTCGGTAATGGGAGGGAAAGTGTTCCTCAATTCGTTTGGATCCTCTCGCACAGCTGCAGACCAGCTTGAACATGATTGGCTCAGTATGTTGATATGCATGCACACTGACCATCAAGAAGTTGAATGAGCTCTTGTATTTTTGGAGCGCTCATTTGAGAAATGGGCTGATACAAAAAAACGTTCCTCTTCAATTCTGAACCGCCGCTATTGCGACTGTCGCCTTTTCGGGCCTACGAGAATCTCAACGCCTGGAACGCGCACCCATGCGCTAAAAAATCTTACTGTATTGAAAAGCAGTATGCCAACAGAGTCGTTGGGACCAGTAATAATCTTTCTCTTCTGAATCTGCACGGCCGCCTCCAACGCAGTAAACAAGTGACACGTTTGCACATCTTCGTATTTTGGGTCCTCTCGCAGTTGCTGCATGGATTCTGAGGCGTCGATGCAGAAAAGAATCACGTCTCTTTTTCCTTCCCAGGCCTGAAAGTCGGTTGCCGCGACGTTGCTGACCGTGGGCTGAATCGTGTACTCACCGAAGAATCTTGCAGTTCCGCTTGCTCATCATCGTCTAATTTGCTCCAGTCATCGTATGCAGGCATCGGGGCTCTGGTGGATGGAAGACAAGGTGAGTGTTTGAGATGACTCCCGCAGAATTTATTTATAGGACGCGTGGCGGAGTTGTCACGCGCCTCGACCTGCAATTGTGACTCGATGGCATCGACACAGGCGTTGCCCCAATTACGAGAGATTCCGCTTTCACAGGCCACGACGTTGTCACCTTCAGCACCGAGGATAAAGCTCGACGATGATGTGGAAAAATGGCGGAGATCAAAGTCTTACACAGATTATGCTATCTTTCTACAACGTTTGAACGAATCAGTTGTTGGATGTTTCCTTCCCTGGGACTCGAGTCGGCCCAGCAAGGTGGTTGTCTTGCTCAGTCCAATTATATGCGTGCTGATTCAGATGATCAGGCCGTCGACAGCCTCATGAAGCTGTTGGTTACCCTTGACAACTGGATAGATGAGATACCGCCGTCGCAATCTCCGCAGCGGTTTGGTAATTTAGCATTTCGCGTGTGGGGACAACGTCTTGAACAAGTTAGTTTACTAAGATTACGCGCTATATTGGTTCTGACGTTCAGTCAAAAGAAAGCAGATCAGGTCTTGGAAGCACTTCTCGGCGATGAATTCGCTGTCGCGATACCTCTATTGAAGCCACTCCTCCTCGTTTCTTTCGGTTCCTTTACACGTTTAGATTACGGGACCGGTCATGAAACATCCTTTGCGCTATTCCTACTGTGCCTGACACTTATTCGCTTCATTGAACCACTCGTGGAGGAAGAACGTGCGATCGTTCTCACAGTCTTCGTTCGATATATGCACCTTTGCTGGAAACTACAAGATACTTACAGGCTGGAACCTGCAGGAAGCCACGGGGTGTGGGGCCTTGATGACTACTCGTTCTTGAGCTACATCTTTGGAAGCGGCCAACTAAGAGGTTCCTCTTTTTACATTTCCTCTCGCGATCTCATTTGGACCATCGCAGATCAGAACTCTATATCGGTTTCCACTGTTCTGAACATACCCCTGCCTCCTACGAACCTCTACTTCATGTCCATTATGCGCATACACCAAGTGAAGCACGGGCCTTTCCATGAACACTCGTCTCAGCTGTATTCTATTGCAACAGGCGTACCGAACTGGGCCAAGGTCAATAGCGGCCTTTTCAAGATGTATGATGTGGGTGTTATTTTCATTTCTCGGAGCTTTACTGACGAGACTCCTAGGCGGAAGTGTTGAATAACAGGGTTGTGGTGCAACATATTCCACTAGGGGGCTTTCTGGAATGGCAAGTCGCCGATAACACCCGACTAACATCAGAATTGCCTACACGCGTGAATCCTGGCCTTGATCATACTCAAACGTCAGCCCCGAGTCATGGCCGAAACCTGGCACACACTCCGGCGCCGTGGATGCACCGGTCACCATACTAAAACTTGACATTGATCACGAGTGTAACCGTAGCTTGGCGAACCAATCGAGCTGGAGTTCTTCGTACAGATAAAACTATATATGTGGTAAGTGACAAAAGCAGGTGGATATTAACTTTCCACTTCGAGGGCGGAAGCTTAGGTTCTTGATACGCCTCGCGAAAATTTTCAATTAGGTCTTTCTAGAATGTAGCGGTGATGAAGAGGAATTCACCCCCCTTCTGGAATGCGCAGAAAGGATAAGGGTTCGATTTCCAAATAGTCATGCCCGTAGATGCCCGGCGTCACGCTTGATCCCCTGTCAATTTTCATTCAATGGGACTATCATGAGGAGCTCGCATCTCAGAACATCACCATTTCGGCGATCAGAGAATCGGTCCGTGGACTAATCGCGTGTGCAGATAGATCTCATTCCTCAATACCGTGTGCAAGGAAGACGCCATCCATATGGATATACAGAAAGTCAGTATAATGTTTTCATTGGCTGCTTGGTGGCATTTCCTGTGCCCCAATGTTACAATATGGGTGCAGCCGTTCCATAACAATGCTCACGACTGTCATAGTTGTAGACAAGTGAATCACTGAACACATGACAATCCGAAAGGCGGTGCCAAGGTTGTGTTGGATAGTCACGTGATCTATGTTATGGTCGCCCGAAAACTTTACTGCTGAGGACCGCGTCTGCTGCCTACACCGCTTCGTTGACGGCAAACTCTCGTCGGACCTCCCCAAGAGCCACCTAGATGAGCATCCAGAGGAGCACCAGTATCTATTCGCACAGATTGCGTTGCCCTGGGCTAGGATCTGCAGCAGACGTGATCAAGACCGATCTCGAGGCCTACGTCCTATGTCGACCGCGAAACGTCATAGGTGCCAACCAGGTCGAGGGGGAAAGAATTTCTCCTGACCTGCCGCCTCTTCTTCATGGACACTCGGACGTCCATCTGCGCAATGGCATCATCAATGCCAGTAGATTGGCGGCGGCAAACGAGCCAGATGCTGAAAAAGCGTTTTTTGTGGCCGATCTGAGTCACATCTACCGGCAATTCCAGCGCTGGAAGCGGTGTATGCCTGAGATACACCCTTTCTACGGTCAGTTACTCATCTCCCAATCGATCAAATTTCTGACCTTCTATATATGGTCATCACAGCTGTCAAGTGTAATCCGGATCCCTACGTCATCCGATTGCTGGCAGCGCTGGGCGCAGGATTTGACTGTGCATCTAACGGGGAAATCTCTCAAGTCC
Source organism: Amanita fuliginea (assembly GCA_023014435.1). Classification (NCBI taxonomy): domain Eukaryota; kingdom Fungi; phylum Basidiomycota; class Agaricomycetes; order Agaricales; family Amanitaceae; genus Amanita; species Amanita fuliginea. The sequence continues at coordinate 1,001,557 of JAEBUQ010000017.1, read as the reverse complement.
TAAACGTCGGGGGGATCGACCCGTCCCGGATCATATTCGCCAACCCATGCAAGGCCGTGTCATTTGTGCGAAATGCGGCCAAGGTGGGGGTCGACCTGATGACGTTTGACAACACGGACGAGCTGTACAAGGTCGCACGGGCGCATCCAGCTGCTAAGCTCGTGGTGCGTATCCTCACAGACGATTCCAAGAGCTTGTGCGCGTTTGGAATAAAATTCGGTGCATCGCTTGCGACTGTGCCGTCGCTTCTAGCGAAAGCAAGGGAGCTGAAGTTGGACGTGGTGGGCGTCAGCTTCCATGTGGGTAGTGGGTGTTATGACCCGTCGGTATACGCCGATGCGATCATGCGTGCACGCACGGTGTTTGACATGGGTAAGGAAGCCGGGTATACGTTTAAGCTTCTGGACGTGGGAGGGGGATTTGAAGATGAATTGTTTGAGCAGGCTGCGGAGGTGCTCACCCTCTCCATTAACCGATACTTTCCCGACAGGACTAGCGTCAAACTTATAGCGGAGCCAGGGCGCTACTTTGTGTCTACGGCATTCCGGCTTGCTGTCAACATCATAGCGCGACGGGGACCTCAATTGAACAGCAATGCGTTGCGGGAGCTTGGCAACGATCAAGAACCGTCAATCATGTGTCAGTTCATCATTTGATCATTGTTAGGCCAGAGAGCGTTTGAAGGAGCTGACGAGATGTCGTTCTTTATTAAGACTACATCAATGATGGTGTATACGGCGCATTCAACTGCATTCTGTTCGACCATCAAGTGGTGCAACCGTATGTGTTGTCAATGAACGGCTCGTTCCATGTGGCGGCTGGGGAGACCACGATGCTGTGCAGCGTATGGGGACCGACATGCGATTCGATTGATTGCGTGTGTGCCAAGACGGAACTACCAGCAGGACTGCAGGTGGGCGACTGGTTGGGATTCGACCGGATGGGGGCGTACACGATGTGTGCTGCGAGCCGGTTCAACGGGTTTGAGGTTAGCAAGGTGGTGTATACGTCTGGGGGCGGGATGGAAGGGAAGGAGCTGCGGCAGGTTCTAGCCGGGTTTGTGCACGGGAACTGAGGTTATGGAATGGGTTATGTTGTGCATCTTTCCTATCAGTAGAATTAGAGCCGGCATGGCGTCGGTGCCGAGCGGGGCGGGCGACCGGAGACGGGCCGAAGGATTTCCAGTCTGGACCATCGATCGAGGATCAGAAGGATTCAGGCACGCGCGAACTGATCGAAGTCCCTTGCCTCATATGGAGGCGTGGGAGTTTCCTGGGGTAGCCTTCCCCGTTTGGTCCGTTCGCTCCCAGAGTGGAGCTGGACCTCCCGCCTGTCGTGTGTTGCCCTGACCGCATCCAGCCTAGCCGTTGCTACATGCCGTATCCCGACTTTCGCTTGCGCGCCGCCGTTTTGCGCGGACGCCCGTATGGCTCCAGGGCCGACCCTCTCTGTCAACCGCGATAATTCCCTCCAAGGCACCCTTCCGGACATTTCAATGTCCTTACGTATCCTGGCCGCCGCACAACCGCCCTTGAACAGCATATTTTTCTGCTGACAGCCGACATTGATCTCGTCTTGCCATATTCGGGTCATGCCGTGGTCGGATAGCCAGGTACTTTTCGGCTCTTTCTTTGTTCCCGCCTATCTCGTGGCAAATCTCCCAAGTTGGAGACTTTATATTACCTTGCCTCATTTATCCTCGCGTCACCGCAGCTCGCCTTGTGCGTTAATTCCACGCTTCGCCCCATCCGTCCTTTTGACACTTTGCACTTGCCTTCTCGACGACCGCGTTCCACTCGTATAAATTTTATCCGAGGGCCTCCATCTCCGGCTGCGCGCTTCGATCGGGGTCTTTACTCATAACCTCCCTCGTCCACCTGTCAACACAGCGTCTTCCCTTACCCCTTCCCCCTTCCCCGTGCACGCACCTGCCCTCATCTGCCACAGGTGTCTATTTTCGGAAAAATCTGTCATCAATCTATTTCATCATTAAATAGCCCGCCGGGATCCTATACTTTCTTCCCCTTCCTCCGGTACTTCACTCAACCTTGTTGAAACATGACGTCCGGTATGATACAGGCAAGTCCATTCCTTCGCTACTTAAACTCGCCCATGTTCCTTCCTCGCTCTTGCGCCGCTTGTCGTTTCAAAAACTCGACGTGCTAACCTGTGCCAATAGGAAACCATGCAGATGACACCGAATACGGGCGGGCCAAGGTTCAGGCCCTACGCCAGCCCAAGCCACCATGTAACTAAAGGTCGTTATATCACCAGCAACGACCCTAGAGGATACATGTATGCTGATTAATTTTTCTGCCGACTGCGGAAACAATGCGCTAACTGTCCTCCCCAAAGTCCTGTCTACGAGTACCCTTTGAACGGCCAGTGGATTATGATGGACATCGACGATGGTTATATCCTATGGACAGGCATATGGAAAGGTAGCGCATTGGAAAATTGTCTTGTCGGCACCGGCTGATGATCGTATTGCAGCGCTTGGCAATTCAAAAGGTTTGTCGATCTATCGGTGTCATGGGCGCCATGCCAACACCTTCATTTCAGCTGACATTGTGAAAATGATTGACTCCCAACCCGACCTTGCTCAAGTTATACGTAGAGTGCGCGGCGGTTACCTCAAAATACAAGGAACATGGATGCCATACGAGGTGGGTCATTAGTACACATATACCAGCGCTACGGGTCTGACGAACGCTCTTCTTTGGAAGGTTGCACTGCGCTTGTCACGCCGGTATGCATGACTCACGAACTATGCATCGCCACGGGGATTCTGAAAATTTCTCTAATCCAGCGTCGCATGGCCCATTAAAGAGGAACTTGTCCCATTATTTGGGTAAGCTGTGTGTTTTGATAAGGCTGTGAACGACATATTCTGATTGATTTTATAGCCCAACATTCCCAAGCACCTGCCTTTCCCCCGATCAGCCAGGTTATGGGCAGGTCGTCAACACCGGGTCCGGCCGCCGCCGGGCTAGGCGTCCGGCCACAGCTCCCAATCCATCTCCCATAGCACCTATGATACTCCCCGATCTTCGCGACAACCCTGCTCACCCCAGTTGGACAATCGTCACTTGCAGCCAGGCCAGTGGCCACCTCGCAGGCTCCCCTACAGTCCACCATGGGAATCTGACCTCGTATGACGATCGACAGCCATCCTACCGCCGGTCGCAATCACATGCCCAACAAACTCATGGCGTGTCAGACCGATCGCCTCCTCATGCCTCTGCGGACTTGGACGGCTCAACCCCTTCTTCGTCATTAAACACGGGAGTTGCGGCATCGCGGGAACGAGGAGATCGCATGGAGCGGCCGCCTCCTTCTGCTTCTCTCAGGTATTCGCCGTATCTCGGACACAATTCATATACGCAGCATCAGCACAAGATTGGCCGCAGGAGTTTCAGCTCCTTGTCGCGCGGGAGCGGGAGCGCCGACGGCAGTGGCAGTGGCGAGATTAGTGGCGGGGGCAACTCGCCAGTGGCCGTCGATATGCCCTCATTGACTATACAGGAGCTCTCTTCCTCGTCCTCTCGTCCTCCGCTGCACCTCGCTTTGCCGGCCCTATCGCCGACTGAAACATCGTCATTACCAACCTCACGATCCAGCGGGTCATTCTTGTCGAGGAGCAAGTCATTGGGACAAGTGGACAAGATTACCTTGCCGCCTATTCGATCACCCGGAGGCCCGTTGTCGGCTTCGGCAGCCACGAGAGGGTTTTCTCCCCTTGCTACGGAAAACAGTTCTATGCCATATGCCCTACCACCGATATCAGCTCTAGAGGATCTCAGGGGCGTTCACGCACAAGACTCGGCAGCAGTTCTGCGTCGGCTGACCGCTGATGATGAATTCTCGCCACATGGACCCATGCTCTCTTCAAGATCGGGATTTCCAATAACGCTAGAGCCTCAACCGTGAGTGGCCATTTCATTTCATCCATCCCCTTACCCACTTCTTGGCTGCTTCCCACCCATCCCATTCTTCTCCTTCCGTGAATTTTTTTTTTTTTTTAAAAAAAGAAACGAATTGCGAGCTTAGTTTTCCCTAAAGGCCACAACTTTTATCCTGCCGTCCCCCCACCGCGGACCGATGCAGCCACCACTCTCAAAATGGATCGGAAACCGAGCATTCCCAGTGCCGACCGGACGCTACGTTATCGCCTGGAGGCACATCACCAGCCGTATCGCCAACGACGCCACCATCTGCTTACAAGGACGCCCATCATCATTTCGGTTCACACGCCATATTAGTGCGAGAGACTGCCGAGCCCATGATGCACGCTAGCCCGCGCCACCGGGTGGCAGGGGTAACAGACGGCAAGGATGGCACCGACGAGCAAGGCACGGCGGCTGACATGGAGATGGACTATGTGGCGCAGGACGTCAAGACCACGCGGCTCCCACGTTGTGCATCTGTGATGGACCTGGACCGCGCCATCACGCCACCATTTGAAAATGCGACTCGACCGACCGCGCGTGTTCCCCACCGACCGTGGTAAAAAATGGTGCGAGTCACCGGCATATTCCGTTGCTTTCTTCCCAATTTTTTTTTTTTTTGTACAACCAAAAAAAAAAAGAAAAGAAAAGACAAATTTTTCTTTCCTTCGTTTCGAATATGTATTAATGTTGGGATTCGGGTGCGGGTAGCGGGCGCGGTGCGGGCCCGTCGATTCTATTCATTCCAAAGAGGATACCCGTTTTCGAAATTTAAAACATGTATCAGTATTTGTGCTAGTGCATTACGTCCTCGATATCGTTATATTGTCATATTACAAAAAAAGTAGGGCATCAATTATAATGTTAGCAACAATAAGGGAAAAAAAAAAGGTGTACGCTTATAGATAGTGCCATGTCGTAAAAAGGTCCTGTCCGATTCGTAAGTTCTTCGTATCCTTATGGGGATAACCTAGATAGACATATCAGGGGGGGGGACGTGACAGGAATACCTTGACAGAAGAACGTGTTTTGTCAATGGTTCCATTGGCTATTGTCATCAGGGGTGCGAGGATGGGAAGAAGATCACCGGATTAGTCCTCGGTCCTGTTCGTGCGATCGCGCAATTTTCGGTCGGTCAGGGCTCGCGAATCAGCTACGTAGTATGGTATAGCGTTAGTATACGTACGTACGTACTGGTCACCGTGTGTGTGTGCTGGGAAGTGCCAAGCAACTTTAAAGGGATTGGAACTCCAGCAGCCTTTTCCTAATACACACACACGCACACACACACACGCAACGCACACCTTGAGACTCTCTTTCGTCATCCCTTTTGCGTTGCAATGGTGATAATGATGATGATGATGATGTTGCTGGTGATGATGATGATAAATCCATGCCAGCACCCTACCCCAGGTTTGCGAGCCCTTTTCTTCTCGACGTCTATATTTTGCTGGCACCACCCTTCGCCGGTCTCAAACGGGTACTAGACAAGTGTGGTGCGGACGCGCGCATCTGGCACCTGCCTAGGCCTCCAGAAGAAGAAAAAAAAAAAGATGGCCTGGGATAAATAAGGTTCGATGCATTACGACAAAGGAGAAATGGAAAGAATGATTTTCTCATGACCGAGACTCGACCGTTGTTGACAGTGACAAAACCCACGTTTTAGTAGTATGTACATATGAGATTGGGGAAAAGAGGGTCCCACACGTTCTCAGGATCTGAAATTATCGTTAAGTTGTCGTGAGCCATATTGATCTGAAGTATATCATGCAGACCGCTCTGCTCATTTCATCCTCCCTCCCCGATCCTCGATCATCATGAACGTGGAGATGAGCACAAGACAGAGAGTGAAATGAAATCCCCCGTCTGTCCGTCCGTCCGTCCGTTACCTTCGATCATGTATGAACTGCGCTTTTTGGACGCTTAAGAGAACAATAACCAACGTCTTCGAAAACGACCCACCCCGATCGCTCCGCTCCATCAGTTCGTCTGTGAATCGTCGGTTTAAGCTTAGGCCCGGCGCGACATCCCAAGTGGAGTTCAACATCTGATGTCAATGCTCGCTACACATCATATTGACCTGTAGAGTAAGTAAGTGGACTAAGCGAGTCATGAAAAAAATAAAATAATAGAAGATGGCGCACGGTCCAAGTCCGCGTCAGTCGCCATTTGACTTTGCTTGTTCATCAGCTTCGAAAAAGTGACAACTTGACAACCGGTGACAATTCATACCAGTTTAACGGCACCATCCATCCATCTATTCATTTCAATTTCATTCATCACCAACATTGAATAACGGCCGCATGGTCGAGGTGAAGCGCGCCATGCCAAATGAATGCCAAACCCTATTCTCGAAACGCCGAGAGCAAACCTCCACTCGGAATATATGAATGCCGTTTTTTGAGTTTGCCCCATTTAGTCCGTGCCATCCCGATACATGTGACCGGCGACCACATGTATATGGTCGACGGAGAACGCCTTGTCACTCGGGTACGAGCCGCACGCTTGTCCTTTACGGTCATGAATGAATGAATGAGTGAATGACGACTAAAAATTTGCCATCGCCGTAAATTGTGCACAATTAAGTGGTAACACGAGGGGGTAGATTACTTTCCAACTCTGTTCTAAATTGAAGCAAAGTAGCACATGTACCCCCATTCATCACAACCTGTGCAAACAAGCTCAACCTCCCGTCAAGAGAATCCAATCCAATCCCACTTACCCAATCAGTCTCATCAAGACAAAGCCAACCGTGACGACGACCTGGACGGGCACGGTGAGAAGAAACGGCCGAGAACGGGGTACTCACCAAACACGCAATCACGCTCGCAGGAACACCATTGTTTAGGAAATCGACATTAGTGAGATACGCCTCCCCCAATTCATCTTCCTGCGCCGCTCTGGAGAACACAACATGTGGACGCGGAGCAAAAAAAAAAACAGGTACGGTGGCAGATCCACAAATGCATAAACTCACATGTCAGCATGATCATCATCATCAAGTGCCAAAAGAAACAGCACAACAATAGAGGAACCACTCACGCCGTCTGATTGGGAAAGCCAGAGACGGGCATGCCCATCCCGGCCGAACACACCAGGCCCGTGATGAAGATCAACAAGTTGGCATGCTTGCCTGGCAGATTCGAGCCGACCTCCTTTGCAATCGGGACCAGCAACACGCTCGCAATCGTGTGGCTGATAAACGTCGAGATGACGAGGACGACGGGCGAGAGCACAAGCACGGCAGAGTAGAGCGAGAACCCGTCAAGCAGCTCCCGAATCACCACATCCATCACGCCCAGCAGCCCGCTGGCGACGACGCCCTTGCCCAGCGCGATGCCGCCCATGGCAAGAAAAACGATCGACCACGCGAAATGTTCAAAGTCGTCCTTTTTAAGCACCCCCGTGCCAAAGAACGCGACGATGGGCAGAATGGCGATGATCCCCATATCGCCAACGTACTCCTCAATCCGATGCGCGATGCACCACAACGTGATAGTCACCAGGCAGACAAACGTCACCCAGGCTTGCTTGGCCGTGAACGGCTCCTTCGTAGGTCGCACAGGCCGGATCTCCAGCTCGCGGTGCACAGCAACATGAGAAGGGTGCCAGTCCTCGCCGTACCCCTCCAGATCTTCCTCATCAGCATATACGCCCGGCGTGGGCTGTGTAAGCCTCGATGGCCGGTAGGAGACAAGAAGGAGGAGCCAGATGAGCAGGATGGAGATGGCAGAAACCGGGAGAGCAACGGCAAACCACCTTGCCCAGTCTAACGGCGGATCCATGGCTTGCAATGCAATGAGGTTCTGCGGGGAGGAAATGGGTGAACTCTGCCCGCCCACATTGGCCGCAAGCGCGATGCCCAACTGGTATAGAAAAAAAAAATTAGGCAGTCCCATATCAGCCAGGGTCCACGTCGGAGGAGCGCAGGGAGCACTCACAATCAAACAGGGCGCAAAAGCCGATTTGGGCGGGAGCGTCCGCAGGATTGGCTACAAGTGCGAAGACGAGTTAGTATCATTGTTATTATAGTTCCGTTAACCTTTTTTTTCCATCTGAAACCGTTTCACGCCGCCCATCCGGATGGAAGAGGTACCAAATATGGACATAGCGCTTGCCATGTGTGCGTGTGAAAAACAAGGGCGGAGAGAGGATAAGGAAAGATTAAGGGGGGCGCGGAAAAAGCGGGAAGGGACGGAGTGGGAACCAGGAACAAATGAACGGACGTACCCGGATCAGGGTGAAGCAGAGGGTGGGTGCGGCAACGTTACTAGTAGCATTGCGAAGTTGGCGGTCGAAAAAGAAAAAAAAAAAGTTGGAAAAAATGCCGTTAGTACACCGAAGTGGAGGTGGCGTGTAAGCCAAAGAGGGTCGGCCAATCCGCCGCTACTCACCTTATCCACATGCTCGCAAAACAGCTCACACCCATGAACGCCAACAAGACAATGGGCGGCTTGGTCCCCGCCATGCTCAAGACGCGCGTAATGATGAGCTTGTCAATGTTGGTTTTAGAGAGAGCCGAAGATATGGTAAAACCCCCGATCAGAAGCATGATGGTAGGTGAAAATATGGTCGAGAAGACGAACCTGGAAAAGGGTTAGTTTAGGACGGTCGGAGCGGCGGCACGCACTTGGTAGCCTCTGGAGTGGAGAGCCTCTCTCCTTCTGGACCGCGTATCACACGCAGCACAACTAGCAAGAAGGGGACAAACAGTGAGGTGACAAAAAGGGGTATAGCCTGCACCCACACTCTCAGTCCAATACTAGATACAGTGAGATGAAGGAGACTACAGACCTCGGATGCCCACAAAACCGTGCAAAGCACCAAAACGGCAAAACAGGCGTTGGCCGGGTTGTCCAATCCCGTGCCGTCCTGGACCACTCCAAACTTCAGCACATAGCAGAAACTCGCGACAGAGACAGCAAGCCAGAATCGCCGTTTGGTCACGCGTAGCTTGACGACCTGTATCCCTCCCCGCTTTGGCACCACCATCGCAATGCGGAACAGCGCCGGCGGGGGATCCCGCACGCGCACGAGCGTCGCACCTCCTCCCGTCTCCTCCATATCAATCACTTCCTCCGCCCCGCCACCGACCACTGCCGCAGGGCCAGACGCGGAGCCCCTCTTCCTGCCCGCGCCGATATCATCGACCTCGCCTCGCCTCTCCCGTCCAATCATCAGCCTCCACACAGTGTCCCTCTCCCACGCAATCTGTTCCCGCTGGTGAGCCTTGAGCTGGGTCTGGGCAGACGCCAGCTCGCCAGTGGTGATACATTTGGCATACAGCTCTGTCAGGTCGTTGATCGTTGCGCTCAGCTTGTCCCTACTAGCCTGGCAAAAAGGGGTGGACTGAGGAATGACAGTCGAGAAATAGGACTGCTCGAGGTGGGACGAGATGACTTTGTCGTACTTTTTGATAATCTTGCGAAACCCAGTATAGTTGAGTTCGGCGTAGGAACGGAGGTTGGTGAGGGATATATAAAGTTTTGTAAGGCGGCGTTTGAGGAGGAGACGGGTATCGTAGGCATAATTGGAGGTGGAAGACCAGATGGAGATGGCAGGGTCGTACGAGGCGTCAGCGGGGGAAGAAGGTCCGGCTGCGGAAAAACTGTCTCTAAGGGAGCGGACGAAAGCGCCAACCGATGTGGACCGGGATTTACGGCGCGGATACGTTTGAGCGTGGCTGGGGAGCTGGAAATGTGCGCGGTGCAGTTTAGGCGAAGGTGGCTCGTCGTCGGATGCCAGGGCAGCAGCCGAGCTGGTCCGTCTGCGACCGACAGGGCTTCTGCTGATACTCTCGTCATCTTCCTCCTCGTCCTCGTCATCGTCTTCGAGATAGTCCCTGTATGCCTGCTGGACGCCGCGCTCTTCGAGGCGTTTGACAGTGGTATGGATGTCTTGGAACTCGTGCGCCATTTCTTTCTCCTGGGCGACGTAGAACTCGGAGATCTTGGCGAGTTCGCGGTCTAGGAGAGGGACGAATATAGCATCTGCCTCTTGGGGCGACGAAAGGTGGAGAAGGGCAGCAGACTCGCTGTCGAGCTGAGTGATGCGAGTAGCGTAGAGCTGCTTTTCGAGCTGATAAATGTATCGTTTGAGGGTGTCATAGGCGATATAGTCGTCCCACCAGTCCGCAACCGCGTTGAACTTGAGCGCTGAACTGAAGCGCATTTTCTTGCGCCTCTGCAGTCGCTTCAGACGGATGCTCTCCAGTGTGACCACGTCACGCTTACGGGCGTAACGTGTAACGTAACAATTGGCATTGCGAACCAAGTAGACCAGTGAGGGTTTGAGGTATGGCTTCTCAAGTCAAGGCATGTCCACAAAGTGAAGTGGGAAAAGGTCAGAAGAGTTTCAGTATTTCTCACACAAACTTCAAACCGAGGCACTGCGCTCACTAGACCTTCGAAGGGACATGGCACGTTGAATCGTTTGGATTCGCGTCCTACGGCAGAAATCCATTTCGAGCAGAGGTGTACGCTTTTTTGATAAACTAGGTAGCATTGAATGAACTAGGTACGGTTGCTCAATCCGGCCCCCAGGCTGTAATTTCCCAGTTTTGAACACACAACGGTAGAAGGACCTTAGGCGTATTAGGCCGTATGACATGGATAAATTTTATATGGCCTTCTTTGTCTTGCACTGATCCAAACGCAACCTCCATGTCACGCTCATAGATGGGGGGGTTGCCGGTGTTCTGTTCAAGCGCCTTCAACTTCTCAGCCTCGATTTTATCGTGCATATAGATCCTCTCGTCACGGGTGTGCTTGATGTGACTCTCCGCAGCGTCTTGGTCTGGGGGAGTGAACACGTTAATGTAGGCGATCTGTTCTCTAAACTTCGTTTCGTAATCGTGATCGTCATCTTCTTGATACTTTATTCTTGAATCCCAAGCTGGTTTCAGATCAAGACATGTCTACGAAGTGAAGTTCAACGAGAGTCGAAGAACAAAAGTGGTATAAAGGACAAACAAGATCGACTGGAAGATGACGCCAGAATTGATGAGAACCCCAGGGTAAGCCACCCCTCCAAACGAGTTGCGGATTTCGTTTTGATAGTTTCTTCTGCACAAAAAGGTTGGAAAAATGGGTAAATGCATAGAAATGGTTGGACTTACAAATACAGCACCATCTCTGCGAGCCTCAAGCTCAAGGCGGGGTGCATGTGGCAGCGCATGTGCAAGATATGCAAAAACAAAGAGCATAACGACTGAATCGAACAATCGCATTGTGGGCAAAAGATAAAGGTGAGTGGAGGACCAGCCTGGAAGTGCCAAATAGTACACGCATGTTCATTATATACCATTTGCCCAGTAGACATGAAACTTGATGCCGAAAATAAGGGCGCTGCTGTTGCTCGAGCGGCGAGCCAGTATCACAACTGCTACATATCGGGTCCTTTCCACATTCAAGTGTCTGTCGTATCCAGGAGTTTCATTCATCCAATGGCATAGATCCCTCATGACTCCATGTTTGATACGTATCATTGATACACCTCAGTTGAGTTGATTGATGAACCCGATGTCTTTTAACAACATACAAGACGCGTAACCTACCTCCTTTCGCGTGCGTTCAACCATGGACGAGTTAGGCAAGATGCGGTATTCACCTGCACTTGAACGACCCGTCTCAGCATTACTAATATCCATGTGAAAAGCTTAGTAGACGACCATCGTGAGTGGGGGCGCGCACCGTAACAGTCATCATTGTCTCTTCGCTCCTCCGGAGGCTGCCTGGCCCCGTGTTGTAATAATTCATGAAATCGAGGTGCCTACTAAGCAAAACGGGTACGGATGGACGAGCAGCAGTCGGGGACCAATTCGCACTTTGTTGCCAAGGCCCGGACAGGCTCAAGCCTCGATCGGCCGAGGCGTCGGCGGGGGACTTGAAGAAAGTCCGGCTGCGGAAAAACTGTCTTTAAGGCTGCGGACGAAAGCGCCAACCGATGTGGACCGGGATTTATGGCGCAGATAGTATGTTTGAGCGTGGCTGGGGAGCTGGAAATGTGTGCGGTGCAGTTTAGGCGAAGGTAGCTGGTCCGTCTGCGACCGACAGGGCTTCTGCCTAGAAGGGCAGCAGACTAGCTGTCGGGTTGAGTGGGTTCGAAGCTTGTGGGGATATCGATCGTGCTTTGTTTGAACGAGTCCAACCGTTTCTATCCATAGTTACTGCCATTTCCAATTCTTTTGCGCAGGAAGAACTAGTACGCTGACACTGATTTACGGAAGGGTGAGAAATACTGGAACTCTTCCATCATGAAAAACCCAGAACTCTTTTTAGCCCTGATTATATGTGTTGCGGATGAGGCGAGCGCGGGAAAGAGCAAGAGCGCAGCGTGAGAGGAAAGGCTTAGAGTCACACCAACGGGGGTGGGAGCTTTGCCGCTTCTCATTGTCTGCCCCATCTACCTAAGACATTATCATCAACAAAAGTGCTGAAATCCTGTAACGCATGATATGGTATTATATGGTCATTTAATAGCTGCGCTCAATTGTAATAGCATTACAATACATCGTATTGCTGCCTGACATACTGTGAATGACTGTAATTGCATTGCAATGTAATTATATGGTATTATATAGTCATATTAATGGCAGCGCCTGATTGTAATAGCATTACAGTACATCGTATTGCTGCCTGACATACTGCGCACGTTGGCACTCATGCTCAAGTTCCTTAGAAAGGCTTGTGGCTATAAAAACATTGTATTTGCAGAGCACTAGTATCAAGCCAATTTGAACAAGCACAACCGGCTAATTAGAAGCTTGCATATTCGAGTTCATCGTCGTCTTCCATGGTTTCAGGATCGATATTGTCGTCCATGTCACTTTCTGCATCATCTGCCTCCTCGTGATCTGATTCTAAGTCGTCGTCAGACTCAGCTTGATCCTCGGCCTCTTGGGGAAGCTCAACATCATTGGCGTTAGCGTCAAAATTTCCGACTGCATCGTTGGAATTTTGAACGCTTTCCTTGCCAACATCCATATGTTTCCCAGCCATCATACTATCCTCCAGCTCCTCAGGCCAACGATCATTGCAGAACTTGTGGATAGCTTTTTGAAAAGATTTGTGACCGATGCCACCACCTCGAAAACGCATGAACATATCTCGATCAACAAATCTGCAGCAGTATTGAAGTCATTCTAATATGCGCAGTTGCAATATTACTCACATATTCACGTAGAACATGTTCCAGTCTTGGTCTTTTTCTACAGGGAGCCGGCAGATTGATGGTTTCGGGAGAAGTTCATCGGTACGACCAAGCTCAAAGCATGGAATAAGATGTACGGCACGGAGAATAAGCATCGGGTTGAGAAAGCTGAATGCAGCATCATCTGTGTGTGGCACAAACCCAACTCTGGGCAGGAGGCGAGTTTTCCAACCTTCATGATAGTCGCTAGTGGTGTCGCGCCCAAGCCATCGTACCCATAGAAATTCAATCAGTTGGGGATCTGATGAGCGTGACTGTGGCCCTGTATAAGCGACATTGGCATGAAAGATCTGGAGGATCCTTCCATACCAATAAGGATGAGGGTTGGTATTTGCTTCATTTTCACAACCTAGCACCATGAAGTCAGCACTCGTGCGTGGATTAAGTGAATCTTGGTCCTGGCGCATGTCGTAGGTCGTGTAGTTGATCCGAAGCACTTTATGTTGGTAGACTACACCTCCGAGAATGATAACTTGATTTCTCTGACTCGATGAATATTCACGTTCATCGCCGTCATATTCCAGGCCAAGTAGCCGAGTTAAGAGATGATTCTTCAACTTTTGAAGAAAATTCTACTCAGGAGTTCACCATTAAACGTAATAAAACCCATCCATGAGTCCTTACCTTGATAGCAGGGTCGTTCCGATTCTTTCGAAGCCAAACAGTGAGATTGACTTTGGAGTTTGTCTCATGCGACATATGATGATGAGCTTCAGGTGCTGTAAATGGTAGGAATTCATCATCGTCAGGTGGAAGATTGGAGTTCAGAGATTCAGCGTCATCGTTGAGAGCAAGCCTCAGCATCTGGCGCTCCCTGATTTTCTGCAACAACCGTTCTCGCTGATTCTGCTTTGCTATACCATGAGTGAAATTGCATTTTGATGCGTGTTTGTAGTGGTGTTTGACCCTTTGATGTTCAGCTTCACCCTATGAACTGGTGGTTATCAAGGATAATCAATTGGTGTCGTTTTCTTACCGTCTGAGTTGAGAATCCGTCTGAAGGACCGAAGCGTTGAATAGCATCAGCATAATGGCCCAGTGCATGAAGTTTATACGTTTCCAAGTTAAACATTACCAGTTTTCGCTTTGACGATGCAAGATCAGTTGTTTTTGGAAGCCGCCGCTGCCGTGATCGACCACCATCATCTGGTGGCGAACGGTATGTTTTAATTTGCGAACATACATCTGATTCAAAGAGCCGAATTGCCGCACCAAGTCGAGCAGTAGAGTGTTCGAGTGACCTGATTGTCGTTTCTGTGTGAAGCCGCAACTTGGCCAAAGCATGCCATGTCGCCAGTTCAAAAAGCAGCTCGCGGATGATCCTATCATACTGAGAATTTATTAGCCCTTCAAATACAGGTATAGCACACTGCAAACATTCATGAGATCTTAGATTTAATTTCGAAAAGCTGAATACCTGTAGTAAATCCTCAAAATCACGTCCCACCAACTTTTTCATTGCAGACGCATTTGAGTGGAAGCGACATATTGTCCCGCGACCAAAAGGAGAAATCGTTCGATACCTATCCTGTGATAAGAATCCAGAACTGAAAAAAAATTCAAACATATCACGAACCGTTCATTCAGGGTTTGAATAGAATCATTACCATGTTCATGGAAAATTCTCATGAGATGCTTGAAAATTGCCTTCCAGACGCCAAGCTCAAACTCATGGAGGAGGTCTGGCACAAACATTGAAAAAAAATCAAGGCCATTATTTGAGAGGCGATAAGAGAAAGCATTCTGTTGGCAGGTCAGTTGTATTAAAATTTAAGGGTTTACCTGGACCTACGTAAATTGGGACCAGTGACTCGGGACCCAGAAGGTTTTCAATTTGTTGACCATTTAGTAAACCACCACTGAGGTATATATATCTACGAGCGATCCTGATTTTCTGTTGGTAAATTCCATCATCGACACGGCACTTATTTCTGCGTGTATTCTCATCTTGGGATGTGCCAAGGCGTTGTACATCTTTCTTCAGCACAAGACACGTTGGACAGGGATGCTTTCCAAGCTGTTTAATGCATGCAAGTAAGACTCTATTGAATCAGGTTATTGAACACATTTTAGTAACGAATCAAGGAACTTACTTCTCAGGGTAATCTGCAGAATATGTGAAAATGCGAGGGAATACTCAACGAACAACGTTATCATTGAATTCGATCAATATCCCTTCAGTGAATGCTTCAAGGAATTCTTTGTCCATGATGATTGTCCAGACTTCATGCATTAGTTCCCGACGAAGATGAGACAGAACATGAGACGAGGCAGGCTTTTGGAACTGCGCAACACAAAATTCTTGAATTTTATCAGATAACTAATAGATAAAGAATTAGCGCTTGAAAGAGTAGATCATCAATGACAAACCTTTGGAATGTAGGCAATATGATGAGCTGCAAAAGCTCCCGGCTTGCACCTGACATATTTTGACTGATTTCCTAGAAACAAATATACTGGCCACAACGACACCGTCCCAAAGTTAGCAAGCTGTGTTGAGTCTGACCACAACATCATCGCGGCTATGACAATTTCGTGCGCAGATGACCTGTGGGTATTTTGAAGATGGTCATACTGACTCAGAAATTCATCCGAGTCATATAGTTCCGAGTACAGGCGTTCCAGTTGTTCTGGGTCATTGTCATCGCATATCCAGTACCGCTTGAATGGTTGGATATGGAAATCGGCAGGCATCGCATCTTCACAGGCCACCTTGATAACTTCCAATGGACGCCGATAGTAGAGTGATTCTACGGCAAAGACAGGGACAGCAGACATGGATATATTCTTGATGCGCTCAAATGGCACTGGAATATTCACCACCATCTTATACCATCCATCATCGGCCTGAAATAGAGATTCGGCTAATGCATTGTCTCTTATATTGTCTAAACGCTGCACTTCTCGAGTTGCGCTGAAATCCACCAAATCTTCTGACTTGAAATCGGGGTTCAGGATAACGTTTTTCACAAGGCTGTCCAGATCAGCAAGTGTTTTTGCATTAGACCCATTGTGATACCAATCTACAAGAAGGTATGAGGAAGCGTTTGGGAACGGATGATAGTAGATCTTGTCGCTAAGATCGCTGATCCTCTCCAGGGCTTGAACGCGATCAGCTAAGGCGGAGCCTGATGATGATGAGGGACATCTAGTAATACCGGCCCACCATTTCCTTGTTCGTTTTGGGACATGGAAATGTGGTGAATCGCATAGTGACTCCAGTGTAGCATCAGATGTAAATGTTGGTAGTTGGAAGTTGTAGGAACGGAATACACCAAATGAATCAGTGTCTGTATTGTAGAACGACACCTGAGACAGTGGTGAATTTGATTTCCTGTCAATTTCCATTGAGATTGGTGCATTGTCAATCTCCCCATCGCCACCATCGTCTTCAGACAGGTCTGGCATGACTACTGGAGGAAGTAAGTCGCTATAGCGTGCTGGCATCTGGCGTGCATGCTCAGAGCGTCGAGGGCGACCTGATAAAAAGCTGACTTCTGGCTCAATGTCGCTGGCAGGCTTGTCATTGGTAGCCTCATTTGTACGCTGCTGTTTAGGCTTGATCATTGAACCCATAACAAAGATAGCCAAATACTTACCACTAATGGTGGTATAATAATCATCAATCGCTCATTTGACACAGCTGAAGCGCTTGTCGCTAGAGCCGACTGTACAGCCATCCCATCCCCATCAATGGTAGCCCCATATGAACCCAATTCAGCCTGTTGTACCCCCAGTTCAGTGGCATCAATGGTTTCTAACGCACCAAGAGTTTGCTGCCAGACCTCTTGGTGTTAGGATCGATGCTCTCAACGCAATTCGTTCTAAGTCAACAGTGGCAAGCAGAGTCTTGGTCTGCTCCCAGCCTACTGGACAAATCCTAGACACTAAGTCAAACGATGACAAAGGTCAAATGAACGACGAGCTCGAAGAGATGAGAGCGAGGAGTTTCGTTCAGAGGTTGAGAGAAGAATTTGATTAAGTTGGAACTGAGGTTTAGCTACGTTACAAGAGGGTTTATATACTTAAAAGAACAAGAGAAATATAAAAGGAAACGTACAGCTAAATACCTAAGAAAGGAAATGTGAAGGTAAAATAGCTAAAGGAGATGAACATCCATGAAACGTATAACAATGATTATATAATAAAGTAAGTCCATCAACAAAAGGGAAAGAAATTGTAACATTACCCCCTTCGTATGCAAGAAGTCACCGACTTCTTAATCTGTTCCCCAACCATGGTTTCCACCGTTTGTCCACCCATGATCCCTTCGTGATTTCAACCATTCGGCGATGGTGTTGACATCATGATTAGCGGTTTCAAACCGCCATTGCAAAGTCCTCGTGATGTAGTCGAGCTGGACCGTTTGCTTGAGAATTGCGTCACGTTCTTTGTCCGTGATAGTATGAGGATCGGTGGTGAGGGCGGTGTTGAGCATGGCGTTGAGAGGTCCAGCAAAGAGTTGATAATCGACGATGAAGGTGGCGAGGGCTTCCTGAGCCTGAAGAAGAGTGGCGTTAGGGGTCTGGGCGAGAGGTGGTGCTGGCGGAGCGGGAAGGGGTGCTTCTTCCTCAATAAGGAAGTCAACGAGCTCGTCCGGATGCTGATGAAGGTCAGCGATGGTAGAGGAAGGAGAGGTGGGCCAGTTCGGAAAGAGATAGTCATCGACGGTGGTGGTGGTGGTGATGAAGACCTCAATGGGGAGGTTGTGGGCGGTGGTGAGGAACAGGGAGGCAGTGGCGAAAGAAGGGTCATAACAATGGCCACAGGCTGTGACCAGAAGCGCAAAGGCGAAGGCAACGAGGTAGGCGATGATGACGACGGTGGACATGTTGTATCGATAGGATGGGGAAGACAAGAGCACTGAATGTGGTTTAAATATCCCAAATCTCGTCATCGGAGTCCAAAGCTAAGATCTCCTCAATCTCAGGTTCTCTGGTTCTGAGAAAATTCTCACGAGAGTTCCTTGCTGCTTCTTCTTGTTCTGATCGGGTTCCTGCGTCACCAGGGTGTGGAATATGAATTTGATCAGGGCGTTCATGCCGTGACGTGTATTTCTGGGTTGTCCATGCTGTCCTGTATTGCTCGGTTCAGGAGAACGTAATACCATTCGGTTGCAAGTGTTATCTCTGTTTGCGCTCGTGTGCGGTTAAAATTTTCACTTCCCCTTATATTCATTTGTCGTTCATATTGCCATTGCTCCGCGGAGATGTCCCTGCCTAGCTGAATAATCCGTTGTAAGGCTTCTGATAGTTCAGGGAAGGTTCGTCATAACCAAACCCTGTGATAAACGTTGTCATATTGAAAACAAGGGTGAACCGATGCTGGAAGATAATGTGATTCGGCTTCCTGAAATGTGGGTAGTTCTCCTAGATCAAAAGAGAGACAATGATACTGGGGAAGATACTTTGATAAGGCATTATATGGGATCTCTGTATGGCCTTGCGGGTGCGTTCGTTTGTGAGGAGGTAAACGTGATACTTTAGGTGGTTTTGACATCATTGGAACGTATTTCAGTTTCTGATATATAGAAAGTGTTCGTTTGGAGGGGTGTTTGAAAGCGGGAATGAACATCTGCGTGACGGAGTATCTGGTTTTGACAGTGGGAGTGTATTGTCCAACAGTTCTGCAGAATCTTTTGACGTAACGGATATTATGTTTTAATTGGAGGTTGGTGCGATAATAAGTCATTGTGTTGACTGTTTCAGAGGTTTCTTCTGTTTTTATACTCTACCAGAATATCCACAGCATTGCCTAGATGTCTTTCCGGTTCCCAGGTGTTGTCATTTGTTCCATAGCCTTTCCATTTAACCAAATATTGATATCCTGTTCCGCGTTTCCGATGCCCAAGGATAGCTTCGATCTCAAACTCCTCCTGCCCATTTACTATATTGGGAGGTGGTGTGGTAAAGTTTGGTCCATGCATTGATGTTTCCTTATATGGAGTGAGAAGCGATGTATGAAATACAGGGTGAATGCGCCATTGTTTCGGTAATTTCAGCTTATATGTAACTGGTCCCATTACTTGTTCGATCTGAAAGGGTCCTTCTTGTTTTGGTGCAAGCTTTCTCGATTGATATGGGATGTGCAGGTTCTTGTTCTCGAGCCAAACTTTGTCGCCTTTCTCGAATTTAATTGACTTGTTTCTAAATCTCTGGGCAACAGTTTGCCTGGCAAGTTCATGTGCTGCTAATGCTTCTTCTCTTGCTCTTCGAAGCATCTGAAGGCATTCTTCTGCTGCTGGAGCAGTCATCTTAAGTGCTGCTGTGGGAATTGCAATCAGATCTGTTCCATACATGAGTTGGAATGGAGATGTTTTTATTGTATCATGATAACGGTTATTATGTGCGAATTCGGCGATAGGTAGGAGTGGTTTCCACCTGTGAGGTTCATTGGTACAAAACATCCGAAGGTAGATTTCGAGTTCTTGATTTACATGTTCAGTTTCTCCATCTGTCTGAGGATGATAGGCTGTGCTCATCCTGTGGTCAATTCCTAGAGCTTTTCATATTTCTTGAAATACTTTAGCAGAGAATTGTGGTCCTCTATCAGAAATTAAGACATCAGGGAGTCCAAAGTGTTTAAAGATTTCAGAGATATAGAGGTCTGCGGTTCCTAAAGCATCGATCGTCTTGTTGCAAGGGATAAAAATTACCCCCTTTGTAAGACCATGGTCCACCGTGACCAATATGGAATCAAAGCCTTCGGAAATAGGAAGATCAGTGATGAAATCAAGTGTGACCTGCTGGAATGGGCGTGTAGCTTTTGATGGAATAGGGATTAATGCCGGTGAATTTGGGTGAGTATTGACTTTCATTTGTTGGCAGAGTGCGCAACCTTCAACCCATTCTTTGACATGTCTATACATTCCAGGCCACCAGTAATCACGCTTCAAAAGCACTAATGTTTTCAATTGTCCAGGATGTCCAGAAGATAATGCTTCATGTATTTCCTTGATTAACCGAGTACGCAACTCAATTCAATCAGGAACATAGATCTTGCCCAGGTAATAGACGATGCCATGAAGATATGTCCAATCTTGTAGTTTCGATTTAATTGGCAGCGCCCTTTGTTTAGTGATAACTTCAATAAGGATGCGTCCAAAATCATCATTTGCCATATATTTCTTTAATTCACTGGCAAGATCATTGTTGATCAGTCGAATAAATCGATCATTTGGCAGAACAGTGACAGTAGTTTGTTCTTCATCATTTCCCATATGATCCGGCCGTCTGGATAATGCATCTGCTTCAAACATCTTTGTTCCCGGTATATGTTCAATACGAAGGTCATATTCAGATAACAATGATGACCACCAAGCTTGTCGAGGTGTTAAGCATTGAGCAGTTCGGTAGTAGGACAAGTTCTTGTGATCACAATGGACGATGATCGTGTGAGGAGAACCATGTAATAGATGGCGCCAAACTGCAAGTCCCTTGATGATTGCAAGTAGTTCTCTGTCATAGATTTGGTAATTCTGTTCCGTTGGTGTTAGTGCGTGGGATATAAATCCACATGGATGGAGTGCTCCAGATTCATCGGCCTGTTTCAGTACTGCTCCAATTGCTTTGTTAGAAGCATCAGTTTGAAGGATGAATGGTTTTGCAGGATTTGGCATTAACAAAACTGGCATAGAGGCAAATCGTTGCTTTAGGGTATCAAAGGCGAGTTGACGTTCATTATTCCAGTCAAATGGTTCTGCTTTCTTGGTTAAATCTGTAAGTGGTTTTGCGATTGCTGCAAAATTCCCAATAAATCGTCGGTAAAAGTTTCCAAAGCCTAAGAATGATCGGACTTGTTTAACTGTAGATGGTACTGGCCAATCAGCTATTCCTGCAAGTTTGATAGGATCCATTCGTATTTTTCCAGGTGAAATGATCATGCCCAGAAATTCGACCTCTTGAACAGCGAATTTACATTTTTCTAATTTCAGGAACAGATCGTTCTCTTCCAGTCGATCAAGAACCCTTTTCATCCGGTCTTCTAGTTGGTTCAAATTCTGAGAACATATCAGGATGTCGTCCATATAGATAATGAGCCATCCTTCATTAATCATGTCTCTGAAGTATTCGTTCATCATAGTCTGGAATGTAGATGGCGAATTGCATAAGCCAAAGAACATAACAGTTGGTTCGTATAATCCTCTGTTGGTAATGAAAGCAGCTTTCCATTCGTCCCCCTTCTTGATCCTGACATTATTATACCCCCATTGGAGGTCTAATTTGGTGAAATATTGTGCACCAGCAAGTTTTGTAAGGAGATCGGATACTAGGGGTAATGGGTATGCATTCTTGATTGTCCAATCGTTTAAATATCTATAATCTTGGCACGGCCTAAGCGCACCACTTTCCTTCTTTGAGACAAAGAAGAACGGCGATGCCTGAGGAGATTTTGACGGTTTGATGTATCCTTTAGCTAGCTGTTCTTCAATCCATTCATCCAATGACAACTGTTCTTTGATTGATAACGGATAGATCTTGCTAACTTTAGGACTAAAACCGGTCTTCAAATCGATAGCATGATCCCAAGTTCTGGAGGTTGGGAATTGTTCTGATGCCTTTTTCTCAAAGACTGAGGACCATTTCCCATATTCTGATGGTAATTCCGTTTTTGGTTCATCCTTTTTCAACTGATGTTCAAGCGCTTGAGATGCTGATGTCTTGACTCTGATCCAGTAATCGTCTTCTCCCCATTGTTGATTGTCCAATGCCATTTGCCAGATAGTTCCTTCATTCCGTTGTTCGTCAATGAGATGTATTGTTTTATCTCTCCAATCAATAGTAGGATTGTTTTCTTCTAACCAAGGGATTCCCAAAATTAATCGTTGATCTCCCAATCTAGTGATTAGAAACCAGTTGCTGTATCGTTTTCCTCCAATTGAATATTGAATGTGGACTCGATGTGTGATCATTCCATTAGTGTTAACCGTTCCATCTGCATTTCTGACTCTAATTGGTTTTTGCAATTTTTCTTTTGATAACTTGGTGGTTACTTCTTCGTCAATAAAATTCCCTTCTGCTCCACAATTGATTAGAGCTGAAGTTTCAGCGGGTAAGTCGGACGTCTCCACAGAAATTGAAAGGCGCTTGTCATTATTCGATCTTACTATTACAGAATCAAGCACTAACTGTGAATGTCCATTTGTTATGGAAGTGCCAACCGCTGTATGACGCTTCCGGGTTAAAAACCCTCGTTTTCGAGTTCATTGAGAAGACCTTCTCTTTCATCGGCCTTCATTCCAGCAAGGATCGCTCTGATACTTGCAACTGGATCGTCTTTCTTTTCCTTGGGCGCATCTTCAGGGATAGATCTGATTCCCTTATTCTGAAACGATGAGGAGGCCCTGAAGGAGGCGTTTGACATGGTGTTTCGTTTGGGACAATTCCTTGAAACATGCCCCTGGTTTCCACGTCTGAAACACTTTCCAGATTTCATGTATTCCTCCTTTTGTTCATCTGTCAAACGTCTGGTGGGCATCGCATTTACTGATCGGGTTGATCCGCCCCTATTATTGGTGTTTCGATTAAAATTGGAGCGATTCCCTTGTCCTGGTTTTCGCCCAAGCGCTCACATCATTTCCCAAGCACCATGAAGCTGTTCTGCCTTCTCATATGCTTCTTTCATGGATAGAATGTTTGCTTCTAAGATTTTTGTAGCAATGCTTTCAGGGAGCCCCTTGACAAAGGCCTGGAGCTGCGCAGTTGTTCCTTTCAAACCTGAGGTACCAATCTCCATGCGGAATTTTCTAATATATTCAGGGACTGAAACGTCACCCCCTACTCTGAGATTGGCTAGATTGTTCAGCGCTCTGAGAGCGCTATTAACTTCACCCCAATCGGCTAAGAAACGCTTTTTGAACTCTGCCCAATTTGTCCAAGTAAGGGTTGTTTCTTCTTCATTGTCCAATTCATCCTTGATCAAGACTTTCCAATCATCAAGTTCCTGCCCAAGACAGGCAAGAGTAAATCGAATCTGTTTCTGTGCTTTGCCTTTATAATTATCGTCATTTAAAACAAAGTAATCTTCAAGACTTCCAATGAAAGCCTTTGCTTCGGTTTGTTTTCCTGTAAAAACATGCATAGGCTGCGGTTTGATATCTCCTTTAGAGGCAGGTGCTGTTGCTTCAGATGCCATTTTTTCTGTTTCTTCTTTCGGATCTGTAGGTTCTCCTGTTTCGTCTTTCTTCTTCCCTGATTCTGGATCTCCAAATAGACTCTGTTCGATCTGTTTCTGTTCTAGGAATTCTTTCCAAGGTTGCAACCCTTTGTCTTGAAGTGCATATTGGTCCTGTGGTGGTGCTCCAGAGAGACTGAGAAATTCGTTCCACCAGGAGGATTCTGGTTCTTCAGTAGGTGGGTAAAATAGAGAGTAAAAATCCTCCTCTAGATCTTCGTTGACCCAATCAATCCAAACGTTATCTGGGAAGACGTCCTTTCCGTTTCCTTCAATATAATCACCTTCAAAGAGGGATGCTGGTACCGGTTCGTTCTTTTTCTTAGTTCCTGAGTGGAAAAACCACCCTGTTCCTGTAGTTGACGGAAAAACCTCTCGTCGATCTAGATAATACTTTTGTCTGAAACGGACAGAGCCGTTCGGGGGTCTGAGGTTCGAGGTTCTGGTATTAATGGTGTCTGGCTAGTGTAGAAACACTGAGCGGTTCTGTGAGTTCCAACTTGTGTTAGGATCGATGCTCTCAACGCAATTCGTTCTAAGTCAACAGTGGCAAGCAGAGTCTCGGTCTGCTCCCAGCCTACTGGACAAATCCTAGACACTAAGTCAAACGATGACAAAGGTCAAATGAACGATGAGCTTGAAGAGATGAGAGCGAGGAGTTTCGTTCAGAGGTTGAGAGAAGAATTCGATTAAGTTGGAACTGAGGTTTAGCTACGTTACAAGAGGGTTTATATACTTAAAAGAACAAGAGAAATATAAAAGGAAACGTACAGCTAAATACCTAAGAAAGGAAATGTGAAGGTAAAATAGCTAAAGGAGATGAACATCCATGAAATGTATAACAATGATTATATAATAAAGTAAGTCCATCAACGAAAGGGAAAGAAATTGTAACACTTGGTATTTGGTGCAGCGATAGAAATGTGCAGAATAACCTTGAGGTGTCTTGAACTCTTTCCCACAACCTGTACATGACGAGGATCTGGGCATCTCAGTGGTGGTGGTCCAGTAAAAACCTGAAACAACGAGTAGGCACAGAACATTAGGCACAAAGTCCGAATTTGGTTAACCAAACACACCGATCATAGATTGGCATTACGGCAGCTGTCACATCATAGTTTGGGCGCATCAGCATTCCCATCCCTCTTCGTTTTTCCCCCCGTTAGGATGTCAGAGTCTGACAGCGATTCGAATGCCTCTCACATATCCCACAAGAGCCCTGTGGATATTGCATCAGAAATAGCGCAATTCTTGCGACAGACACAGGAGAAAGGTAAAAAAAGCCGTAAAAGCAAGCCGTCAAGGTAGGGTTTGAAACTCTATGCGCCACAAGGCTGATTGAACTTACCACAAACAGGACCAACAATAGTGATGGTCCATTGGGACCTTTTATCAAAGCAGCTCGATGGATTCCATTAGCAATAGACCCATTCATTAACCTACATGATGTGTTCATGGTGGGATTACAAGGGCGTAGTGGACAACGCGAAAGGATGACTGTGTGAGTTATTATATGCGGCCAAATTACCATCTATCCATCTTTTGATAGGGACAAACAATATAAATGCATCATGTTTGAGAATATTGTCCCCCTCCTGCCCAATCTCGTATCAATTGTATCAGAATTTAGCAAAGACGCTAATACATTTCAAGCCGTTGTCACTCAGGTAAGATGACTCCCTATATGCATACTATTTAATGCTGCTTCTAGATGATGAAGGCGGTGGCTAGCGTTCGCAGCTCCGATGCCATTACTTTCAAACGATCTATGTCAACATATATTGCACCCAATGAAGAAATCAAGGCCCAGTATTTGATACCACATTTCGGTCAAAAGCAATTGTGGGGTTGGAATCATGTCGTCACTGGATGCTTCCTGTGCCCCATGAGGCTGTTATCAAAGTTTGATGCAAACCCTCAGTATTAACACATGTCCGCATCTACATATATACTAATGCACTTATTGCTAGGGATTTTTTAGATAAGGTGCAAGCTGGGCAGTGATCGATTAAAGCATCAGACTACCCCATGTTCTTATACGACGAGTCAAAGTACGACCCAAATAATGTCTACTCCGGCCTATTCCAGGGACAGCTTCTGGTCAAATTTTATTGGCACGTGTTTACTGGTCTGTCTAGTTGGAACGGAGGGAAGCCCTCTGGTGGGAAGAAATCTCGCGGCCTGGCGAACAGGCTCAAGGAACCCATGGCCCGAACTATAGCATACGTTGCTGTTATGGTATGTGTCGCATTGAATATTGACCCTTGATGAATGATTGAATCCCACAACTTGAAGGTGCGGTGGGCATTGAGTGTGTCAAAGGATTTCTGCACGAACGATGACAATGGCTTTAATCTCATCGATTTTTACCACAACATGCTCATCGCATTCAATGAGAAAATTGATTATGAATGCGACAGCATATTAGAGAAATCCACTCAGGAATGGATCAAATCAACACAGCGCTGGTGGAAAATGTGGGTTTTCATGTTCAACGGCAGTTTTTCCTTTACAAACGCTGTCGTAGCCAAGTCCCTGGACTGCAAGTGGGACATGTGAACGTCCTTGGGAATAAAGGGATGGAATCAGATGAAGAAAGCGATCTATACAGGCTTAAAGCAAAGCGTCAGATTTGGACTGACAGAGACGACAGCGTAATCGATCCCTCCCTCAAGGAGCCCCAAGGTTCATTTAGCATAGTGCCCTCATAATTGCTAATACTCCCTGCCAGATCTACCGTCCACTACCAGGCCTCCCACAGTCGCTGCTCAAGCCACTACTGGACCGCCCGGTGCTGGTATGATCGCTCAAGTCAATACAGAACTGCCCAATCCCAGCACTACTACTCAAGACACTACGGGATTACCCCGAGCCAGTGCCAATGTGACTATCATTCAAACAGCTACGGGACCACCGACAACTGGCATGTCCGCTCTGACAACACCGTCCGATTTTATTACTCAAGTCACTCCAGTCGCTCAACCCGTGGCTTCCACTCGCATCAATAAGCGACCAAACGCAGACATCTCAGTTACTGGCTCATCAAATTTGAGCGAATTATTGGATGGAGACCTGACACCGCAAGCTTCTCCTGCACCGAAGCGCGCCAAGAGTCATATTCCAAAGCCAAAGCCTGTTTCCATCCGAAAATTGACTCAGGGGCAGGAGGCGATCGGACTTAGTGTTTTCGATTCAAGTTGTCTTGATACCGGTATGCCTTGTGTGTAATATAATGAAATGGAGTGTATTGCAATAAATTATGACGTGTATCCGGTATTGCAACTGGTCTTGGAGCATTACAAGATAACATATTCTCTTGTCCTAGTCGGTGCCGGAAATTAGGAGCATTGCAATGGAATATATTCTGTTGTAATGTGTGTCTATTGTAATAAAGTTACATGCTCATAATGACAGCTGCGTATTACATTTCATTATACGCATTACAATCGAATGCAGGATTCCGGCACTTTTGTTGATATGATCATATGTCCACTACTGCTGTCTCGGGAGATAGCGTGGCCGGCAGCTTGCTGACTAGGATCTCCTCCTCAAGCTTAGGCCATGCCCAAGCCTTCGACATGTACCTCATGCTGAGGTTTTGCGATGGCCTTCATCAAGACATTGACTGTCATCTCATCGGTAGGTAGATGTTTTATTTGAAGTTCTTGTTAAACGAACTTTTCATTATTATGTTTATTTAATATTTGTACATGTTTATTTACGATACTATAGCACAACACTAGAAGTGTATATAAGACAGCTCGTATCTCAATAAACAGTAGTTGCTCTTTCTTGCCTTCCAGCATGTGAGTATCTCCTCTCTATGAGAGTAAAGACCTGGAGAGGTCTCTGGTCATTGTCGTTGACAATGATACAATACTCAAAACACCTGGAGAGGTGTCTGGTCACTGTCTATGACAGTGATACAATACTCTTGTCATCATGAATCAATGACTCTATGTCTGACGGACATATGAGTTCATCGTTCAAGACAGTGACGACCACTGGGACAATTGGCATCTTAAGGATGTCCGATTGCTGCTCAACAGTTCTCCTTGTTCTCCTGCTAAATGAGTGTAATGATAGTGATTGTGAATATGCTTCGATTGTTTATGGAACTGTTGGTCCTCAAGTTTCAACTAGTGACTGCACACCAAGATTATCTTCATAGATTGTTGTTGGAGTTGAATTGGGTGGTTCTGTGGGTGCATCAAGAACAACGGATTTCTCCATCAGTGTTGTGATGGGATGTGCATCTGTCATTCCGTATTTTTCCAGAAGATTGTCAATATATTGAGGTTGACTGATTTTCAGTCTTCCTTTGACACTGTCATAATCAATCTCAATTCCAACGATTTTCTTCGGCAGACCTAGGTCTGTTACTTCAAACATTATGCTGATTTCATGTCTGAGTGCATTTAGGATGGCGTTCATACTCACAAAAAGTAACAAATCATCAACCCATACTGTGATGACTTCCAGTTTGTCATCATGTTCATGGACGTAAACACAAGGATCGGCAGTGATTCGATGGAAATTTTGTTGGAGCATGTGGGAATGGAATTCAGCATTCCATTCTCGACCTGCCTGTTTTAAGCCATATAAGGTCTTGATGAGGCAGCATACAGTGACTCAAAAAACTGTCCCAATGTTTGGCATGTTTTGACTGTTTGTGGCATAGCATCACACCAAGACCAAACACAGCCAAACTATTGGTGTACATAAAAAAGGATTACATAATAACTACATGACAAACCAAAAATTATGCGCTTTAATGTATTCCCCACGGAGATATAGGCAATTCATTTTGACACCTCATTGGGACAGTTTTTTGAGTGAGCATCAGAATTACAAAAAATGCACAATTTAGTAGTTTGTATTGCCTCCCTTGGCCTTGATAACTGCTTCCAACCCTCTCGGCATACTCTTAATCAACCACTGACACACCTCTGGCTCTATAGCATTCCACACCTCTGCCACTCTCTCCCAAATCTTCCAAATTCCCCTTGCTGGTCTTTCATACCTCAACAGCTACAATTTGATGTGATGCCAGAGATGTTCAATTAGATTAAGGTCAGGAGACTGTGCAGGCCAGTCCAGGAGAGTGATAGTGTTCTCTTCCATCCAGTTTCAGGCCTTTTTGGAGGTGCATTTTGGGTCATTGTCTTGCTGAAAAATGCACTCCCCATCACCAATCCCAGATTCCTTTATGCTGGGGAGTAAGTGGTTGTCCAAAATGTTCACACACTGGTCAGCATCCATCCTCCCCTCAATCTCTGCAAGTTTTCCAACACCATTCCAGCCCATGCAGCCCCATGCCATGATGTTCCCACCACCAAATTTCACTGTCCCTTGGACCTCCCTCTCAATCAGCCCATCCCCCACCTGTTTCCACACCCATTGCTTCCCATCTGACCCAATCCTGTTTATTTTAGTCTCATCTGACCAAATAATCCTCTTCCAATCCTCCACAGTCCACTTCTTGTGCTTAGAGCAAAGGTCAAGCTCCTCTTCCTGTGCACTGCAGTAAGCAATGGCTTCTGCTTCAGCATATTTCTAATTGTCTGTGGGCAGACTGTGTGAGAGATGATGCTGTTAATGTGGTTGGTGACCTGGACAGCATTGGCAACCTTCCCAGGGTGATTTGTGTGAGAACTGTTAAGATCGATGCTCCCAACGTGGTTCGTTCTAAGTCAACAGTGGCAAGCAGAGTCTCGGTCCGCTCCCAGCCTACTGGACAGATTCTGGACGCTAAGTCAAACGATGACGAAGGTCTTTAGGTTGACGACGAGCTCAAGGAAAAGAGAGCGAGGAGTTCGAGTCAAATTGGGAGTATGATTCGATTAAGTTGGAACTAGAGAATGTACAGGATATTCTAGGGTTTATATACGTTTTGAGAATAAGGGAAACTATAAAGGGAATGCGCAGTAAGCGCAGCTAACTACCTATGAAAGGAAATATGAAAGCGTTAGCAAAAGGAGATAATCGTCCACTAAACCGTATAGTAATGATGTTGTAATAATGAAGTGTCCATCATAGAAGAGGAAAAGGAAACTGTAACATTACCCCCTTCGTATGCGAGAAGTCACCGACTTCTACCATTGTGCGTCCGTGGTCCAGCCATGGTCCTTCCTGGATTCGATCCATTTGATTATGGAGTCCAGATCCTTATTGGCAGCCTCGATGCGCCATTGGAGGGTCTTCGTGACCCGCTCCAGCTGTTTGGCGTGCTCCCAAAGATTGTCTCGCTCTTCATATGTGAGGCATTGTGGGTCGGTGGAGAGCATAAGGTGGGTGACGGCGTCGAGGGGCATGGAGAGCTGGTTGAAGTCGACGACGAGGGTGCTGAGGGCTTCAGAGACGGGGGAGAGGACAGAGTGGCGAGGGCGGTGGGCATAGGGAATGTGGGTGACGGGATCCTGGACAGTGGGGGTGGCGAAGGTCATGGGTTCGAGCTCCTCTGGGTGCTGGTGTAGTTCTGGGAGGTCGGCCCAGACGAAATCATCAATGGTGGTGGTGGTGGTGACGAAGACCTCGAGGGGGAGGTCATGGGCCGTGGCGAGGAAAGGGGAGGCGGCAGCGACGGGTTCAATGTAACAATGACCACACGCAGTGATCAAGAGGGCGAGGGCAAAGGCGATGAGGTAGGCGAGGGTGATGATGAAGGCGAACATTGTGTATCGAGTGGGATGAGGAAATGGATAGCTGGTGGATCGTCTTTTATCCCAAAGTTTCAAACGTAAAGGTCTTCCATAGAATCTTCTGTTTTGTTACCATCAGATTCTGTGGAGTGAGCAAGAATGGCGTGATACAGCGCATCGTCTGATGGTGATTCAGGGGTGTTTGGTCGAGTGAATTCGTCTTCTCTAATGAACGCTCCTTGAGCTGTGACTCTGCTAGTAATCTTTGGGTATCCTGGTTCGAAGTTATAAGTAGGATAGTGTGGAGGTCTTGGAGGGTAAGGAGGGGGAATGCATTCCCATGTTAATGAATCGTATGGTGGTGGAATGGTTGCATCGGGATTGTCGATGGGGAATCTAATTTTCTGTGGGAAGAGATGATAAAATTGCATGAAACGGTCGCATCCATGTTCTTGTAAATCTCGTTGTCGATCTAATATCCATATATTCATTTTGTAAAGGATCCATTG
The DNA here is from genome assembly GCA_023014435.1 of Amanita fuliginea. Classification (NCBI taxonomy): domain Eukaryota; kingdom Fungi; phylum Basidiomycota; class Agaricomycetes; order Agaricales; family Amanitaceae; genus Amanita; species Amanita fuliginea. The sequence goes on along the minus strand of JAEBUQ010000017.1, from coordinate 971,077 downwards.
CTGTAGATTTTGGAATTCCTGTTCCTGTTCTTTCGTTCTTGGTGCAACAAGGTTCGGTTGAATAGCTTTTGATGATGACAATGGTCGTCTTGGTGAAATGAAAAGTGTGTGTCTACTGGTGATTGGGTAGCGTCGTGCGTGTGGGAGTCGTACTAGGTGTTTCTTGTTGTGACGATGTGGTAATAGACGAGTCCGAGGGGGAAGGAATTGTCCTTTGAGTGCATAAAGGGTTTTCCAGAATTTCTTTGATCGGTTATAGGCCATAGACGAAGTTCTATAGGCGTCTTCTGTTCTTATATTCTATCAGAATGTCCGCAGCATTTCCCAGATTGCGTTCAGGTTCCCAGGTATTGTCATTCGATCCATAGCCTTTCCATTTAACCAAATATTGATAACCTGCTCCGCGTTTTTGATGTCCAAGGATAGCTTCGATCTCAAACTCCTCCTGTCCATTTACTATATTGGGAGGTGGTGTGGTAAAGTTCGGTCCATGCATTGATGTTTCCTTATATGGGGTAAGAAGCGATGCATGAAATACAGGGTGAATGCGCCATTGTTTCGGTAATTTCAGCTTGTATGTAACTGGTCCCATGACTTGTTCGACCTGAAAGGGCCCTTCTCGTTTCGGCGCAAGCTTTCTTGATTGATATGGGATGTGTAGGTTCTTGTTTTCGAGCCAGACTTTGTCGCCTTTTTCGAATTTAATTGACTTGTCTTTGAATCTTTGAGCAACTGTTTGCCTGGCGAGTTCATGTGCTGCTAATGCTTCTTCTCTCGCTCTTCGAAGCATCTGAAGGCGTTCTTCTGCTGCTGGAGCAGTCATCTTGAGCGCTGCTGTAGGGATGGCAATTGGATCTGTTCCATACATGAGTTGGAATGGGGATGTTTTTATTGTATCATGATAACGGTTATTGTGTGCAAATTCAGCAATAGGTAGGAGTGGTTTCCATTTGTGGGGTTCATTAGTACAAAACATCCGAAGGTAGATCTCGAGTTCTTGATTGACGCGTTCAGTTTCCCCATCTGTTTGAGGATGATAGGCGGTGCTCATTCTGTGATCAATTCCTAATGCTTTTCGTATTTCTTGGAATACCTTGGCGGAGAACTGTGGTCCTCTATCAGAGATTAGGACGTCAGGGAGTCCAAAGCGTTTGAAGATTTCAGAAATGTAGAGATCGGCTGTCCCTAAAGCATCGATTGTCTTGTTGCAAGGGGTGAAAATTACCCCCTTCGTAAGGCCATGGTCCACCGTGACCAATATTGAGTCATATCCGTCTGAGATGGGAAGATCGGTAATGAAATCAAGGGTTACTTGCTGAAATGGACGTGTCGCTTTGGATGGGATAGGGACTAATGCCAGCGCATTTGGGTGAGTATTAACTTTCATCTGTTGGCATAGTGCGCATCCCTCTACCCATTCTTTGACATGTCTGTACATTCCTGGCCACCAGTAGTCGCGTTTTAGAAGTGCCAATGTTTTTAATCGTCCAGGGTGTCCAGAAGATAACGCTTCATGCGTATCTTTGATTAATCTGGTCCTTAATTCGATCTGGTCAGGGATATAGATCTTTCCGAGGTAGTAGACGATGCCATGGGTATATGTCCAATCTTGTAGCTTTGATTTGATTGGTGGTGCTCTTTGTCTTTTAATAACATCGATCAGAATTCGTCCAAAATCATCGTTCGCCATGTACTTCTTCAATTCATCGGCTAGATCGTTATTGATGAGGCGAATAAAGCGATCGTTTGGTAACATAGTGACTGTAGTTTGTTCTTCGTCATTACCCATGTGATCTGGTCGTCTAGATAGAGCATCTGCTTCGAACATCTTCGTACCCGGTACATGTTCAATCCGAAGGTCAAATTCAGATAATAAAGATGACCATCTGGCCTGTCTAGGTGTCAATCGCTGAGCCGTTCTATAATAAGACAGGTTCTTGTGATCGCAATGCACAATGATGGTATGAGGTGACCCATGCAAGAGGTGACGCCAAACTGCTAATCCTCTAATGATAGCAAGTAATTCTCTATCATAGATCTGGTAGTTCTGTTCCGTTGGTGTTAGGGCGTGGGAAATAAAACCGCAGGGATGCAGTGCACCAGAGTCGTCCGCTTGTTTTAAAACCGCTCCTATTGCTTTATTAGAGGCGTCGGTTTGGAGGATAAACGGTTTTGCTGGGTTTGGCATTAAGAGAACTGGCATGGAGGCAAATCGTTGTTTCAGGGTATCAAAAGCGGTTTGACGTTCTGCATTCCATTCAAATATCTCCGTCTTTTTTGTTAAATCAGTGAGTGGTTTTACTATAGCCGCAAAATTTCCAATGAATCGTCGGTAGAAGTTCCCAAAGCCTAGGAATGATCGAACTTGTTTGACTGTTGTTGGTATTGGCCAATCGGCTATCCCTGCTAGTTTAATAGGATCCATCTGTATTTTCCCAGGTGATATAATCATTCCCAGAAATTCGACTTCTTGTACAGCAAATTTACACTTTTCCAGTTTCAAGAACAAGTCGTTTTCCTCTAATCGGTCTAGAATTCGTTTTGTGCGCTCTTCCAATTCTGTCTTGCTTTGGGAACAAATCAAAATGTCGTCCATGTAAATGATGAGCCATCCTTCGTTAATCATATCTCTGAAATATTCGTTCATCATGGTTTGGAATGTAGATGGTGAATTGCATAGCCCAAAGAACATGACAGTTGGTTCGTATAATCCTCTGTTTGTGATAAAAGCTGCTTTCCATTCATCGCCTTTCTTGATTCAAACGTTATTGTATCCCCAGCGAAGATCTAATTTGGTGAAGTATTGCGCTCCAGCAAGTTTGGTAAGGAGGTCGGATACTAGGGGTAATGGATATGCGTTCTTGATTGTCCAATCGTTCAGGTACCTGTAGTCTTGACATGGCCTTAACGCTCCGCTTTCCTTTTTGGAAACAAAGAAGAATGGCGAAGCCTGAGGTGATTTCGACGGTCTGATGTATCCTTTAGTAAGTTGTTCTTCAATCCATTCGTCTAGAGATGATTGCTCTTTAATTGATAATGGATAGATCTTGCTAACTTTAGGAGTGAAACCGTTTTTCAGTTCGATCGCATGATCCCAAGTTCTAGAGGTAGGAAATCGTTCTGAAGCTTTCTTCTCAAAGACTGATCGCCATTTCTCGTATTCCGTAGGTAATTCTGTCTTTGGTTCGTCTCTTTTCAGTTGATGTTCTAATGCCTGCGATGCTGATGTTTTGACCCTTATCCAATAGTCGTCTTCTCCCCACTGATTGTCCAATGCCAGTTGCCAGATTGTCCCATCTTGTCGTTGATTATCAATGAGGTGAATCGTTTTGTCTCTCCAATTAATAGTTGGGTTATTTTCTTCTAACCAAGGAATTCCCAAGATTAATCGTTGGTCTCCTAACTTGGTGATTAAGAACCAGTTACTGTGACGCTTTCCTCCAATTGAATATTGAATTAATACTCGATGAGTGATCATTCCATTTGTGTTGATTGTTCCATCTGCGTTTCTGACTCGAATTGGTTTTCTTAGCTTTTCTTTTGGTAGTTTTGTTGTTATTTCTTCGTCAATAAAGTTCCCTTCTGCTCCACAATCGATGAGGGCAGAGGTTTCAGTGGGTAAATCGATCGTTTCAACAGTGATAGAAAGGCGCTTGTCATTATTCGATCGTACTATTACAGAATCAAGCGCTAACTGTGAAAATCCATTTGTTGTGGAAGTGCCAACCGCTGTGTGACGCTTCCTGATCAAAAACCCTCGTTTTCGAGTTCGTTAAGAAGACCTTCTCGTTCATCGGCCTTCATTCCAGCTAGGATCGCTCTGATACTCGCAACTGGGTCGTCTTGCTTTTCCTTGGGCGCATCCTCAGGGATGGATCTGATCCCTTTATTCTGAAACGATGAGGAGGACCTGAAGGAGCTGTTTGGGGTGGTGTTTCGTTTCGGACAATTTTTTGAAACATGTCCCTGGTTTCCACATCTGAAACACTTCCCAGTTTTCATGTATTCCTCCTTTTGTTCGTCTGTCAAACGTCCAGTGGGCATAGCATTAACTGATCGAGTTGATCCGCCCCTAGTGTTGGTGTTTCGGTTAAAATTAGAGCGGTTCCCTTGTCCTGGTTTGCGTCCAAGTGCTCGCATCATTTCCCAAGCGCCATGAAGCTGTTCTGCCTTTTCATATGCTTCCTTCATTGATAGAACGTTTGCTTCAAGAATTTTGGTGGCGATACTTTCAGGGAGTCCTTTAACAAATGCCTGAAGTTGTGCGGTTGTCCCTTTCAATCCTGAAGTTCCAATCTCCATGCGGAATTTTCTGATATATTCAGGGACTGAAACGTCGCCTCCTACTCTGAGATTGGCCAAATTGTTTAGGGCCCTGAGTGCGCTGTTGACTTCGCCCCAATCGGCTAAAAAGCGCTTCTTGAATTCGGCCCAACTCGTCCAGATAAGGGTCGTTTCTTCATCGTTGTCTAGTTCCTCTTTGATTAGAACTTTCCAATCGTCGAGTTCCTGTCCTAGGCAGGCAAGAGCAAATCGAATCTGTTTCTGGCCTTTGTTCTTATAGTTGTCATCGTTCAAAACGAAGTAGTCTTCCAAGTTTCCAATAAAAGCCTTTGCTTCGGTTCATTTTCCTGTAAAAATGCGCATGGGCTGCGGCTTAATATCTCCTTTAGAGGCAGGTGTTGCTGCGTCAGATGCCATCTTCTCTGTTTCTTCTTTTGGGTCTGTAGGTTCTCCTGTTTCGTCTTTCTTCTTTCCTGATTCTGGATCTCCGAATAGATTTACTTCGATCTGTTTCTGTTCTTGGAAATCTATCCAAGGCTGTACTTCTCCGTCCCTAAGTGCGTATCGTTCTCGTCCTGCTGTTCCAGTGAGACTGAGATATTCGTTCCACCAAGAGAGTTCTGGTTCGTCTGTAGGCGGTTTGAATAACGAACGAAATCCTTCTTCGTGTTCTTCGTTTACCCAATCAATCCAAACGTCGTCTGGGAAAGCGTCTCCTTGTCCTTCAGTGTAATCACCTTCAAAGAGGGATTCTGGTACTGGTTCGTTCTTTTTCTTGGTTCCTGAGCGGAAAAACCACCCTGTTCCTGTAGTTGATGGAAAGACTTCCCTTCGATCTAGATAATACTTTCGTCTGAAACGGACAGAGCCGTTTGGGGGTCTGAGGGTCGAGGTTCTGGTATCAATGGTGTCTGGCTAGTGTAGAAACACTGAGCGGTCTGAGAGTTCCAACTTGTGTTAAGATCGATGCTCCCAACGTGGTTCGTTCTAAGTCAACAGTGGCAAGCAGAGTCTCGGTCCGCTCCCAGCCTACTGGACAGACTCTGGACGCTCAGTCAAACGATGACGAAGGTCTTTAGGTTGACGACGAGTTCAAGGAAAAGAGAGCGAGGAGTTCGAGTCAAATTGGGAGTATGATTCGATTAAGTTGGAACTAGAGAATGTACAGGATATTCTAGGGTTTATATACGTTTTGAGAACAAGGGAAACTATAAAGGGAATGTGCAGTAAGCGCAGCTAACTACCTATGAAAGGAAATATGAAAGCGTTAGCAAAAGGAGATAAACGTCCACTAAACCGTATAGTAACGATGTTGTAATAATGAAGTGTCCATCATAGAAGAGGAAAAGGAAACTGTAACATTCTCTTTACCGAACTCCTTCCACATCTCCTCCGTCAGCTCCTCTACCTTCATTTCCCTGATCCGACCCTTCCCCTTATCCTGCGTAGGTATCTTCTTTGGTTCAGGACACTTGTTGGCCCAGTGCCCTGCTGCCCCACAATTGTAACAAGTCCCTTTTTGCCGTTTTGTTTTGTCCACATCCATGGCATTCGGATCACGCGTTGGCCTTGATCCCGACGGAGCGCTGTACTGGAATTGGTTGGGCTTGGAATCCTTTGCAACTGGTTTTTCCTTGTAACCGTCATTGCTTTGGCTTGTCCCATAAGCATCATTTGCTTTCCGATACGCACGTGCCAATTCAATCACCCTTTTCTGAGTTTGGTCCAGGGTAGCGCCCTCGGGTAAATTCCCATATCGAATTAGATCTCTCCCCAACGCAGGGTGAATGTGTCCCAAGAAGTGCACCAATAGCACCCGATCGTCCCAATTGACTAATGGCTTTAGGGCGTTGAACTTAATGATGTAATCTTCCACCGGTTGTAACCCTTGCTTAAGCACCAGAATGGCATCAGTCGCCTTTTCCCTGGTTTCTGTCGACATGAAGAAATGATGCATTTCTTCCTTGAACCCTGTCCACGTCATGAAAGGATATTGGTTCCTGAGCGGTTGTCGCAATAGAGTTGGCGGTTGCGTTAAGTGGTTATATTGCCCGATGTTCAACTCTTCCCAAGTAAGGCCGGGCACCCAAAACGGTGACGCATTGTCCATCTTGTCCTGATATTCTTGATCTGCCTCTAATGCCTGCTTTAGCTGTACTCCCGCCCAATCTCCTGCTCGATTGTCCTTTCCCTTCTGGATTTGGTATAAGCACAGCAAGATCTTTCTGTTGGCACGTGTTTCCCTAGCCAACCGGAAGTAGATTTCCATTTGTCGCAACCATCCATCAACCATGCGAGGATCTCCTTCATAGTGATCCGGCATTTCGGCCTTTGTGAGAGGCTGCGGTTCTGGTCTTGGGTTCGCACGGTGGTATTCATTGATCAAATCTGCGATGGCTCCACCAATTGCCGCCGCGGCATCCAGCCATTGTTCATTTTGCAGGATTACTGCATTCTCATGTGCATTTAGGGCAGCTTGATCCGCATTCGCAGTGGGCGGAGGGATATCTTGGCTAGTCTGCAGGTTTCGCCATCCCCATATTCTGTGTAACAGCCAAGTGATCGTATTGGCTGTATACTGGAATGCTCCCACACGCATGTATCCCCTTCCTTGAGTAACCAAGATCGCCATCTGATCCCAACCGGTTTCTCCCCATGGGGTAGCGATAACATGAAGGCAGTTCCGTTGCCCATACGTAGACCTTATGATGATTCGAACCTCCATGTTCTGAAGTTCTGAATCCCATTGCATGATTTCCTGGACCTGTGGGTATTGCGGCCAATCGTACTCAGACCAGTATTGCTGCCGAATCAAGTGCAAATAACAGTAACCAGGCATTGATGGATTAACTGTTCCTTCGACACTAGCCGGCCTAGGATATGGGTAAGGAACGTCCACTTCTCTACCGACAATCCTCCTCCACTGATCTATCTCCATGCATTTGTGATCTCGTTCACCTTTGTTAGGTTCCGTGGGATCCGTTGTCAGCCAGTCCTCCATTCGCAGCACTGCTCCACCCCACCAAGTCATGTCAGCCCCTTGAGTCCTTGTCTTGGCCTTACTAGGACCGACTGCCTGTTCGAGGGTTTGTGCATAAGTTAATTTTTCGACCAACAAGGGATTCTTTGATTGTCCTTGAATGAAAGAGGCAATCGTGGGCACTGGTGATCGCTTGAGCTTGGTGTTAAGATTGATGCTCTCAATGCAATTCATTCTAAGTCAACAGTGGCAAGCAGAGTCTTGGTCTGCTCTCAGCCTACTGGACAAGTTCTGGACACTAAGTCAATCGATGACAAAGGTCAAATAAACAACGAGCTCAAAGAGATGAGAACGAGGAATTTAGTTCAGAGGTTGAGAGAAGAATTCGATTAAGTTGGAACTAAAGAATATAGACGTACATGAGAGGCTTTATATACTAAAAGAACAACGGAAATATAAAAGGAGTTATACAGCTAATTACCTGAGAAAGGAAATATGAAGGTTAATAGCCAAAAGGAATTGAGCGTCCATGAAACGCATAGCAATGGTTATGTAATTGTAAAAAGTCCATTAACAAAAGAGAAAGAAATCGTAACATTACCCCCTTTGTATGCAAGAAGTCACCGACTTCTTAACCTGTTCCCCAACCATGATTCCCACCGTTGGTCCATCCATGATCCCTACGCGATTTCAACCACTCGGCGATGGTGTTGATGTCGTGGTTGGCAGTCTCAAACCGCCATTGCAAGGTTCTTGTAATGTAGTCGAGCTGGACTGTTTGCTCGAGAATTGCGTCGCGTTCTTCGTCTGTGACAGTATGAGGATCGGTGGTGAGGGCGGTGTTGAGCATGGCGTCAAGAGTCAAGAGGTCCAGCGAAGAGTTGATAGTTGACGATGAAGGTGGCGAGGGCTTCCTGAGCCCGAAGGAGAGTGGCGTTAGGAGTCCGGGCGAGAGGTGGTGCTGGTGGAGCGGGTAAGGGTGCTTCTTCCTCAATAAGGAAGTCAGCAAGCTCGTCCGGATGCTGGTGAAGGGTGGTGGCGGTGGAGGAAGGGGAAGCGGGCCAATCCGGGAAGAGGTATTCGTCGATGGTGGTGGTGACGGTGATAAAGACCTTGATGGGGAGGTCATGGGCGGTGGTGAGGAAAGGGGAGGCGGCAACAAGAGATGGGTCGTAGTAGTGGCCACAAGCTGTGACCAAGAGAGCGAAAGCGAAGGCGACGCGGTAGGCGATGATGATGATGACGGACATGTTGTATCGGTTAAGATGAGGAGGACAAGATTATTGAGCATGGTTTAAATACCCCAAATCTCGTCGTCGGAGTCCAAAGCTAAGATCTCTTCGATCTCAGGTTCCCTGGTTCTGAGAAAGTTCTCACGGGAATTTCTAGCCGCTTCTTCTTGTTCTGATCGGGTTCTTGCATTGTCAAGGTGTGGGATACGAATTTGGTCAGGGCGCTCATGTCATGTAACATGTATTTCTGGATTGTTCATGCTAGCCTGTATTGCCTGGTTCAGAAGATCATAATATCGTTCAGTCGCAAGTGTTATTTCCATTTGCGCTCATGTGCGGTTAAAATTTTCACTTCCCCTTATGTTCATTTGTCGTTCATATTGCCATTGTTCTGCGGAGATGTCTCTGCCAAGCTGAATGATCCATTGTAGGGCTTCTGATAGTTCCGGGAAGGTTCATAGCAACCAAACCCTGTGATATACATTGTCATATTGAAAGCAAGGGTGAACTGATGCTGGGAGATAATGTGATTCAGCTTCTTACCATATCGGGAGGTGGCATAGTGAAATTTGGGCTGTGCATTGAGGTTTCCTTATATGGGGTGAGGAGCGATGCATGAAACACAGGGTGAATGTGCCATTGTTTCGGTAATTTTAATTTATAGGTAACTGGCCCCATGACTTGTTCGACCTGGAAAGGTCCTTCTCGTTTTGGTGCTAACTTTCTTGATTGATACGGGATATGGAGATTCTTGTTTTCAAGCCAGACTTTGTCACCTTTTTCGAATCTGATTGACTTGTCTCTATATCTATGAGCGACCGTTTGTCTAGCAAGTTCATGAGCAGCTAGAGCTTCTTCTCTAGCTCTTCGAAGCATCTGAATGCATTCTTCTGCTGCTGGAGCAGTCATCTTCAGTGCTGCTGTGGGAATTGCAATCGGATCTGTTCCGTACATGAGTTGGAATGGAGATGTTTTTATTGTATCATGATAACGGTTATTGTGTGCGAATTCGGCGATAGGTAAGAGTGGTTTCCACCTATGAGGTTCATTGGTACAAAACATCCGAAGGTAGATTTCGAGTTCTTGATTTACACGTTCAGTTTCTCCATCTGTCTGAGGATGATAGGCTGTGCTCATCCTGTGGTCAATTCCTAGAGCTTTTCGTATTTCTTGAAATACTTTAGCAGAGAATTGTGGTCCTCTATCAGAGATTAGGATATCAGGGAGTCCAAAGCGTTTAAAGATTTCAGAGATATAGAGGTCTGCGGTTCCTAGAGCGTCGATTGTCTTGTTGCAAGGAGTAAAAATTACCCCCTTCGTAAGGCCATGGTCCACCGTGACCAGGATGGAATCATAACCATCTGACATAGGAAGATCGGTTATAAAATCAAGTGTGACTTGTTGAAATGGGTGAGTAGCTTTTGATGGAATAGGGATTAGTGCCGGTGAATTTGGGTGAGTATTGACTTTCATCTGTTGGCAGAGTGCACAACCTTCGACCCATTCTTTGACGTGTCTATACATTCCAGGCCACCAATAATCACGTTTCAAAAGTGCTAGCGTTTTCAGTCGTCCAGGATGTCCTGAAGATAATGCTTCATGTATCTCCTTAATTAATCGAGTGCGCAACTCAATTTGATCAGGCACATAGATCTTGCACAAGTAATAGACGATACCATGAATATATGTCCAGTCTTGTAGTCTGGATTTAATCGGTGGTGCCTTTTGCTTCGTGATAACTTCAATAAGGATGCGTCCAAAATCGTCGTTTGCCATATATTTCTTTAATTCACTGGCAAGATCATCATTGATTAATCGAATAAATTGGTCATTCGGTAAAACAGTGACAGTAGTTTGTTCTTCATCATTTCCCATATGATCTGGCCGTCTGGATAATGCGTCTGCTTCAAACATTTTTGTTCCAGGTATATGTTCAATACGAAGATCAAATTCAGATAACAATGATGACCACCGAGCTTGTCGAGGTGTTAAGCGTTGAGCAGTTCGATAATAGGACAAGTTCTTGTGATCACAATGGACGATGATTGTGTGAGGAGAACCATGTAATAGATGGCGCCAAACTGCAAGTCCCTTGATGATTGCAAGTAGTTCTCTGTCATAGATTTGGTAATTCTGTTCCGTTGATGTTAGCGCATGGGATATAAATCCACATGGATGGAGTGCTCCAGATTCATCAGCCTGTTTCAGTACTGCTCCAATTGCTTTGTTAGAAGCATCAGTTTGAAGGATGAATGGTTTTGCCGGATTTGGCATTAACAACACCGGCATAGAAGCAAATCGTTGCTTTAGGGTGTCAAAGGCAAGTTGACGTTTATTATTCCAGTCGAATGGTTCCGTTTTCTTGGTTAAATCTGTAAGTGGTTTTGCGATTGCTGCAAAATTCCCAATAAATCGTTGGTAAAAATTTCCAAAGCCTAAGAATGATCGGACTTGTTTAACTGTAGACAGTACTGGCCAATCAGCTATTCCTGCGAGTTTGATAGGATCCATTTGTATTTTTCCAGGCGAAATGATCATGCCCAGAAATTCGACTTCTTGAACAGCGAATTTACATTTTTCTAATTTCAGGAACAGATCGTTCTCTTCCAGTCGATCAAGAACCCTTTTTGTCCGTTCTTCTAGTTCGTTCAAATTCTGAGAACATATCAGGATGTCGTCCATATAGATAATGAGCCATCCTTCGTTAATCATGTCTCTGAAGTATTCGTTCATCATAGTTTGGAATGTAGATGGCGAATTGCATAAGCCGAAGAGCATAACAGTTGGTTCGTATAATCCTCTGTTGGTAATGAAAGCAGCTTTCCATTCGTCCCCCTTCTTGATCCTGACATTATTATACCCCCATCGGAGGTCTAATTTAGTGAAATATTGTGCACCAGCAAGTTTTGTAAGGAGATTGGATACTAGGGGTAATGGGTATGCGTTCTTGATTGTCCAATTGTTTAAGTATCTATAATCTTGACAAGGCCGAAGTGCACCACTTTCCTTCTTTGAAACGAAGAAAAACAGCGAGCTTGAGGAGATTTCGACGGTCTGATGTATCCTTTAGCTAGCTGTTCTTCAATCCATTCGTCTAGTGATGACTGTTCTTTGATTGATAATGGATAAATCTTGCTAACTTTAGGACTAAAACCGGTCTTCAACTCGATAGCATGATCCCAAGTTCTGGAGGTTGGGAATCGTTCTGATGCCCTTTTCTCAAAGACTGAGCGCCATTTCCCATATTCTGATGGTAGCTCCGTTTTCAGTTCATCCTTTTTCAACTGATGTTCTAATGCTTGGGATGCTGATGTTTTGACTCTGATCCAGTAATCGTCTTCTCCCCATTGTTGATTGTCCAATGCCATTTGCCAGATAGTCCCTTCATTCCGCTGTTCATCAATAAGGTGTATCGTTTTATCTCTCCAATCAATAGTAGGATTGTTTTCTTCTAACCAGGGAATTCCTAAAATTAATCGTTGATCACCCAATCTGGTGATTAGAAACCAATTGTTATATCGTTTTCCTCCAATTGAATATTGAATGTGGACCCGATGTGTGATCATTCCATTAGTGTTAACCGTTCCATCTGCGTTTCTGACTCTAATTGGTTTTCGCAATTTTTCTTTTGGTAACTTGGTGGTTACTTCTTCGTCAATAAAGGGTAAATCGGATGTCTCCACAGAAATTGAAAGGCGCTTGTCATTATTCGATCTTACTATTACAGAATCAAGTGCTAACTGTGAATGTCCATTTGTTATGGAGGTGCTAACCGCTGTGTGACACTTCCGGGTTAAAAACCCTCGTTTTCGAGCTCATTGAGAAGACCTTCTCGTTCATTGGCCTTCATTCCAGCGAGGATTGCTCTGATGCTTGCAACTGGGTCGTCTTTCTTTTCCTTGGGCGCATCTTCAGGGATAGATCTGATTCCTTTATTCTGAAATGATGAGGAGGCCCTGAAGGAGGCGTTTGATGTGGTGTTTCGTTTGGGACAATTCCTTGAAACATGCCCCTGGTTTCCACATCTGAAACATTTTCCAGATTTCATGTATTCCTCCTTTTGTTCATCTGTCAAACGTCTGGTGGGCATCGCATTTACTGATCGGGTTGATCCGCCCCTATTATTGGTGTTTCGATTAAAATTGGAGTGGTTCCCTTGTCCTGGTTTTCACCCAAGCGCTCGCATCATTTCCCAAGCGCCATGAAGCTGTTCTGCCTTCTCATATGCTTCTTTCATGGATAGAACATTCGCTTCCAAGATCTTTGTAGTGATGCTTTCAGGAAGCCCTTTGACAAAAGCCTGGAGCTGCGCAGTTGTTCCTTTCAAACCTGAGGTACCAATCTCCATGCGGAATTTTCTGATATATTCAGGGACTGAAACATTGCCCCCTACTCTGAGATTGGCTAGATTGTTCAGCGCTCTAAGAGCGCTATTAACTTCACCCCAATCGGCTAAGAAACGCTTCTTGAATTCTGCCCAATTCATCCAAGTAAGGGTTGTTTCTTCTTCGTTGTCTAATTCATCCTTGATCAAGACTTTCCAATCATCAAGTTCCTGCCCAAGACAGGCAAGAGTAAATCGAATTTGTTTCTGTATTTTGCCTTTATAGTTATCATCATTTAGCACAAAGTAATCTTCAAGACTTCCAATGAAAGCCTTTGCTTCGGTTCGTTTTCCTGTAAAAACATGCATAGGCTGCAGTTTGATATCTCCTTTAGAGGCAGGTGCTGCTGCGTCAGATGCCATCTTTTCCATTTCTTCTTTCGGATCTGTAGGTTCTCCTGTTTCGTCTTTCTTCTTTCCTGATTCTGGATCTCCAAATAGACTTTGTTTGATCTGTTTCTGTTCTAGGAATTCTCTCCAAGGCTGTAACCCTTTCTCTTGGAGTGCGTATCGGTCCTGTGGTGGTGCTCCGGAGAGACTGAGGAATTCATTCCACCAGGAGGATTCTGGTTCTTCAGTGGGTGGGTAAAATAGAGAGTAAAAATCCTCTTCTAGATCTTCGTTGACCCAATCGATCCAAACGTTGTCTGGGAAAACGTCCTTTCCATTTCCTTCAATATAATCACCTTCAAAGAGGGATGCTGGTACTGGTTCGTTCTTCTTCTTAGTTCCTGAGCGGAAAAACCACCCTGTTCCTGTAGTCGACGGAAAAACCTCTTGTCGATCTAGGTAATATTTTCGTCTGAAACGGGCAGAGCCGTTCGGGGGTCTGAGGTTCGAGGTTCTGGTATCAATGGTGTCTGGCTAGTGTAGAAACACTGAGCGGTTCTGGGATTTCCAACTTGTGTTAAGATCGATGCTCTCAACACAATTCGTTCTAAGTCAACAGTGGCAAGCAGAGTCTTGGTCTGCTCCCAGCCTACTGGACAAGTTCTGGACACTAAGTCAGTCGATGACAAAGGTCAAATAAACAACGAGCTCAAAGAGATGAGAACGAGGAATTTAGTTCAGAGGTTGAGAGAAGAATTCGATTAAGTTGGAACTAAAGAATATAGACGTACATGAGAGGCTTTATATACTAAAAGAACAACGGAAATATAAAAGGAGTTATACAGCTAATTACCTGAGAAAGGAAATATGAAGGTTAATAGCCAAAAGGAATTGAGCGTCCATGAAACGCATAGCAATGGTTATGTAATTGTAAAAAGTCCATTAACAAAAGAGAAAGAAATCGTAACACTTGGACTTCCCATGTCCTCCGAACTCCGCCTGAAGCCGATGATCTGGGAGACGTTCTAGCCGTATTAGCTCTTCCCACGTGTAAATCTCATCATCGAACTCCCTAATGGCTGATTCCTTGATCACATGGTACTTTCGTGGGTCCCTGTTGTCCTGTAATGCGAACCGAGCCGACAAGTCCCTGAACTCAGGGTCCCAACTAAGAATGTCCATGACGTGCAGCCAACGCGGCCAACAGAATTTATCATGATATTCTTGTTTAAATAGGACCATATAGCATAGTCCATCCTCACGCCACGGGTATTTCTTCCCTTTTCCTTTTGCGGCTGGTCCAGGCATCACCGCCCGTCCACATGGTACGTTCTCCCTCCATGCGTTTAATCTCTTGGCATGTTCTCTGAGGGTCTCGTCTCCACCGCACTCCTCTAATAGTTTTTCCAACTCGACCTCCCCGAGCTCATGGAACACGTCGTTCACGGATGTCATTCCATTTGCCAAAGACGGAGCCGGTGTTCCTGCTCCTGCCTTTCTGGATGTACATGTGCACATGTACGGGTCATAGCGAAGCCCCTGGCGATGCTGTTCCGCCTCTTCTCGCCTTTGTGCTTTTCCCAGGAAGGTGCCTTTGATATTTCCATTTAACGTGTGCATCAACGTGTTCCAGTCCCTATGCGACATTTGCATTCCCTCGTTGAAATACAATGTCCGCGCCCCTGCTTCATAATCAATGGCGGCCACATCAATGTGATATTTCTAGAGTGCTTTAGCCACGTCCTCGACCACAAGGAGATACCTATTGTAAGGTACCGCCAAAATTGCCTTAACGACTGCATTATCGGGCCGTCCTCCGTATGCCTTTTCGATTAGACCCACTAGGGTCCCCTTGTCTCGGCGCGCCCTGAGTAAAGCTTTGTCCAGGCGCCGTTGTTCTAGAAGGGCTTGCCAAGCCTCTTCTTGCTCACGGATCTGCTCCACCTCTTTGACCTTGAGCTCGTTTATGATCCTTTGTCGTTGGCGAGCTGCTACCGCTTTGAGATATTTGCGCCATAACCGAACGTGGTTGTCGTGGCGCCTGATGACCGAGTCACCAATGAATGTTGCCGGTCGTAACTGAACCGGTTCGAGCGCTGCTGCCCACTCCACGTTGAAGATTCGTCCGATCTCCTCCAGTGTCGCGTGGGCATAGGGTAAAACGTAGTTGAACAATTGAGTCATTGTTCCAAAAATAAATCTTCAACCAAGTCAAACACTCCTGGTTTGCACCTCGGTCCGTTTGTGCAGCCTTTGTCGCCTAAGATCCTCGTCAGATGACAAGGACTGTTGTCTGTTCGTCGCGGACTACCCTTCCCGGCTTAGTCAGAGTACAATGGGGTCAATAACACACCCCCACTTGTATGTTCGATTTAGTTCCGTCACAAGACCTAATGGGGTGGTGCCCGGCTCTTCACTCAGATGTCCTCGTGCTCAGGTAACTAGACCTGATACGTAATTGGTATTCTGAGACTGTGTGCCTTGATACACGACACACCAAAAGATTTTCTTCGACGGTTCCACCGCCTATTCCGCAAGCACTAGTGTTGGTGCCAGTAAGACCCTGCCCGGTCAACTACTGCACGCCCCAACTCTCGTCTAGCACCTGTTGTATCACCTAGTGTGGTCCCTATGTCAGTCGTGATGCAGTGTCGCCTAGTCAATGTCGAGAGTGATAAGAAATGTAGAGATTCGTTCGATGCTGTGAGCGACAGCAAGCAAGATGTGCCCAGCACTGTGTGCAACGACAAAGAGTGTGGTTGAAAGACTCTAGATTATGTTAGGAACACCCAACACAACCACAAGCCTCGTGTGAGGAATGAAGGAATAGATTAGAGAAGTGAAAACACAGTAGACTAGTAGCCTGCTAGGAGGAAACTATCTAGAGTCTTAGAGACTCGTACCTACTTGACACCCTCCTTATATACCCCAACGCCTGGTCTGTGCGCACAGACTGCGCAGCTACAAGACCCAAGCCTACCATCTAGAACTGCCCGGACTCGCCCAGAGTCTTAGCCCCTATAACCCCATATGCCACGGTACAGCCACTTGCTGATCTAAGCCCTCAGAGTATCCCGTTAGGGGTGGGAGTCGTTGTCCATATTCAGAGAAGTCGTTGTAGAGCCCCAAGGAAAATAGATAAAAATATAGAAAAATCCGGAGAAAATCATAAGGTCGTAACAATGTCCCACCGATCGCCTTTCCAACGCTGCCAGTTCCATTTCAACTTCTCAAGGTATTCCTGCTTGAATTTACCGTCTTCCCATCCGAATAACCATTTGGGTGCGTGCATATCTGTATGATTCTGCCACTTGCAATAGTGCATGTCCCGGGTACTAACAAGGCATTGTGGTGCAGCAGGGTTAGCCTTATGGAATTTCTGAACCTCCTTTTTGGCATTTTCAAGGTTTTCTGCTGGTTCCCAAGTGGAGTCTTCTACTGGGTAATTTTTCCACTTGACTAAATATTCCAATCGTCTGCCGCCGCGTCTGCTCACTCAACTGTCCATGACTTCCTCTACCTCGTATTCATCATTGGATGATTCCTCGACCATTTGCACTTCCTGTCTCTGCGCAATTATTTCCTTTTGGTTGGGAAACCCTGGTTCTTTGTACGGTTCAAGAGAACCTCGTTGAACACGTTGTAAACTTTCCAGGAAGCTGGGACTTTCAACTGGTATGCTGACTCACCAACCTTCTCAACCACCTCTAAAGGGCCCACAAACTTGCCATCCAATTTCTTTGTGGCGCGAATGACCGGTAGATTTTCCATGCTGAGATAGACCTTGTCACCAGGCTTATATTGCCGAGCCTGTGACTTGCCTGCATCATACCGAGTTTTCATCAGGGTGGCTGTTTTCTCCAGCACCGCTCGAGCTTGTGAATGGACATCCTTAAGTTCATCGACCAGCATTTCGACAGCCACCACTTTGGGTTTGTAAGTAGGACTGAGACTTTTATGCGGATGACACCCATAATTCATAAAGAAGGGTGAGAATCCTGTGGATGCATGTGTTACGACCTAACGATTTTTACGGGATTTTTCCATATTTTTATCTATTTTCCTTGGGGCTCTACGACGACCTTTCTGAATATGGACAACGACTCCCGCCCCTAATGGGATACTCCGAGGGCTTAGATCAGCGAGTGGCTGTACCGTGGCATATGGGGTTATAGGGGCTAAGACTCTGGGCAAGTCCGGGCAGTTCTAGATGGTAGGCCTGGGTCATGTAGCTGCGTGTGCACAGCCTAGTGGCTGCGCAGTCTGTGCGCACAGACCAGGCGTTGGGGTATATAAGGAGGGTGTCAAGTAGGTACGAGTCTCTAAGACTCTAGATAGTTTCCTCCTAGCAGGCTACTAGTCTACTGTGTTTTCACTTCTTTAATCTACTTCTTTCATTCCTCACATGAGGCTTGTGGTTATGTTGGGTGTTCCTAACATAATCTAGAGTCTTTCAACCACACTCTTCGTCGTTGCACACAGCGCCGAGCACGTCTTGCTCGCCATCGCTCACAGCGTCGAACGAATCTTTACATATTCTCTTATCACTCTCGACATCGACTAGGCGACACTGTGTCACGACTGACGTAGGGACTACACTAGGCGATACAACAGATGCTAGACGAGAGTTGGGGCACGCAGCAGTCGACCGGGCAGGGTCTTGCTGGTACCAACACTAGTGTTTGCGGAAAAGGCAGTGGAACCGTCAAAAACAATCAGGAGGCGTGCCATGTATCAAGGCCTACAGTCTAGAGACACCAATTACGTATCGGGTCTAGCTACCTGAGCACGAGGACACTCTAGTGAACAGCCGGGCACCACCCCTCTTGGTCATTTGACGGAATTAAATCGAACATATATGTGCGGGTGTGTTGTTGACCGCAGTATACTCTGACTACGCCGGGAAGGGTAGTTCGCGACGAAAAGACAACAGTCCCTGTCATCTGACGGGGATTTCAGGCAACAAAGGCCACACAAACGGACCGAGGTGCAAGTCAGGAGTGCTTGGCTTGGTTGAAAATTATTTTTGGGAACAATGACTCAATTGTTCAACTACGTCTTACCCTACGCCCAGGCAACACTAGAAGAGATTGGACGGATCTTTGAAGCGGACTGGGCAGCAGCGCTTGAGCCGGTGCAGTTGAGGCCGGCAACATTCATTGGTGACTCGGTCATCAGGCGTCATGACAATCACATCAGGTTGTGGCGCAAACACCTCAAGGCGGTAGCAGCTCACCAATGACAAAGGATCATAAATGAGCTCAAGGTTAAAGAGGCGGAGCAGATCCGCGAACAGGAAGAGGCTTGGCAAGCCCTTCTAGAGCAAAGGCGTCTTGATAAGGCTTTGCTCAGGGCGTGCAGAGATAAGGGGACCCTGGTGGGTCTCATTGAAAAGGCATATGGAGGACGGCCCGATAATGCGGTCGTCAAGGCAATTTTAGCAGTACCTTACAATAGGTATCTCCTTGTGGTTGAGGACGCGGCTAGGGCGCTCGAGAAATACCATATCAACGTGGCTGCAATAGATTACGAAGCAGGGGTGCGGACTCTGTATTTCAATGAGGGAATGCAGATGATGCATCAGGACTGGAACGCGTTGATGCACGTGCTCAATGGGAATATCAAAGGCACCTTCTTAGGGAAAGCACAAAGAAGGGAAGAGGCCGAACAGCGTCGTCAGGAACTTCGCTATGACCCATACATGCACACGCGTATGTCCAGAAAGGCAGGAGCAGGGACGCCAACTCCATCTTTGGCAAATGGGATGACATACGTAAACGACGTATTCCATGAGCTGGGAGAGATCGAGTTGGAGAAATTACTGGAGGAATGTGGTGGAGACGAGACCCTCAGGGACCATGCCAAAAGATTAAACGCATGGAGGGAAAACGTACCATGTGGAAGGGCGGTGATGCCTGGACCAGCCGCAAAAGGCAAAGGCAAAAAGTATCCTTGGCGCGAGGATGGGCTGTGCTACATGGTATTGTTCAAACAAGAATATCATGACAAGTACTGTTGGCCGCGTTGGCCACGTGTTATGGATATTCTTAGTTGGGACCCTGAACTCAGGGACTTGTCAGCTCGGTTTGCGCTACAGGACAATAGGGACCCTCGAAGATTCCATGTGATCGAGGAATCAGCCATCAGGGAATTTGATGATGAGATCTACACATGGGAAGAACTGATGAGGTTAGAACGGCTTCCAGATCACCGGCTTCAGGCGGAGTTTGGAGGACATGGAAAGTCCAAACTTAAATGGTTGCCGGCTCCCACGATCTCCTCATTTGTACAAGGACCGTCACAAAACCCCTCCTTGGTCATGGTCACAAAATTAACCTATGCACAAATGCTGGAACAGGCGGTTGGTCCTAGTAAGGCAAAAACGAGGACACAAGGGGCGGATTTGACGTGGTGGGGAGGACCGGTGCAACGTGTGGAAGATTGGGTAGCAACGGATCCCACGACGCCCAACAAAGGGGAACGGGATCATAAACGCATGGAAATAGATCAGTGGAGAAGGACGGTTGGCAGGGAGGTAGACGTACCTTACCCGTACCCCAGACCAGTCAGTGTCGTAGGGACGGTTAATCCATCAATGCCGGGTTACTGCTATTTACACCTGATCCGACAACAATACTGGTCTGAGTACGACTGGCCGCAGTATCCACAAGTCCAGGAAATAATGCAATGGGACTCGGAACTTCGGAACACGGAGGTCCGAATTATCTTAAGATCCACATACAGGTGCCGAAATTGCCTTCATGTCATTGCTACTCCATGGGGAGAATCCGGTTGGGATAGGATGGTGATTTTAGTAACCCAACAAAGGGGATACATGCGTGTAGGAGCATTCCAGTATACGGCAAACACGATCACTCGACTTTTGCATGGCATATGGGGATGGCGAAACCTGCAGACTAGCCAAGATATTCCTCCACCCGCTGCAAATGCGGATCAAGCTGCCCTAAATGCACATGAGAATGCGGTGATCTTACAAAACAAGCAACGGCTTGATGCGGCGGTGGCAATTGGTGGAGCAATTGCAGATTTAATTAACGAATACCATTGTGCAAACCCAAGGCCGGAACCGCAGCCTCTCACAAAGGCCGAGATGCCAGATCACTATGAAGGAGATCCCCGAATGGTTGATGGATGGCTGAAACAAATGGAGATCTACTTCCGATTGGCTAGGGAGACACACGCTGACACGCTGATAGGAAAATATTACTGTGTCTATACCAAATTCGGAAAGGCAAGGACAACCGGGCTGGAGACTGGGCAGGAATACAGCTCAAACAGGCGTTGGAGGCCGATCAGGAGTATCAGGACAAGATGGACAACGCGTCACCGTTTTGGGTACCTGGTCTTACTTGGGAAGAGTTGAACATGGGGCAATACAACCACTTAACGCAACTGCCTACTCTGCTGCGACGACCTCTCCGGAACCAATATCCCTTTACGACGTGGACTGGGTTTAAAGAAGAGATGCATCACTTCTTCATGTCCACGGAAACCAGGGAAAAGGCGACCGACGCTATATTGGTACTCAAACAAGGGTTGCAGCCGGTAGAGGATTACATCATTAAATTCAACGCCCTAAAGCCGCTGGTAAATTGGGATGACAGGGCGCTGTTAGTGCACTTCCTAGGACACATCCATCCCGCACTAGGTCAAGATCTCATCCAATATGGGAACTTACTGGAGGATGCTACCCTAGATCAAACCCAGAAACGGGCGATTGAGTTAGCATGAGCATATCGGAAGGCAAACGAGGCTTATGGAACGGGCTGAAGCAATGACGGGTATAAGGAAAAACCGGTTGCCAAGGACTCAAAGCCGAACCAATTCCAGTATAGCGCGCCTTCGGGATCTAAGTCAACACGAGATCCAAACGCCATGGACATCGATAAAACAAAATGGGAAAAAGGTGCCTGTTTCAATTGCGGTAACACGGGTCATTGGGCAAAAGACTGCCCTGAACCAAAAAGGGTTAAGACGCAGGATAAGGGCAAGGGACGGATTAGGGAGCTGAAGGTCGAGGATCTTACGGAAGAGATGTGGAAGGAATATGGGAAGGAGAAGGGTTTTGGCGAGGGTCAATAGGCGAGCGCTCAGCGCTATTGACAAAAAAGGACTCAGTTGTACACAAGGACTTGTGTATTAATGTTCCGGACTTATTATATGAATGTTCATCTTTTGTTCATCATATTCGGAATCTGAGTGTGAGCACAAAACCCCAGATAAGAACTTGGACTCCAGTGTGGGTCTTAAGGCGTATATGGCAACAGGACACTACAACCGCAATGCGGTGTCTAAAAGAATGGGTTCACAATAAGCGAATTCAACAAGCGGATGAAACACTTGTTGCAGATTTAAATAAGCTGCCTGAGGAGGACGCGTTATGGAACCTGATACAACTGCGAGGACAGTTGGTGAAAGCTTCAGGGAAGCAAGAGATGAATTTGAAAGGAACGATCACCACCATGGACACGAATCATACCGTCAGCGTAATGGCATTGGTGGACTCCGGCTGTACAGGGTTGTGCATCAATGACGAGTTTGTGGAACGTCATAAACTCAATAAACGGAAGATGCTAAGACCAATGGCAGTTTACAATGCAGATGGTACACGTAATGTCATGGGTAGTTTGGAATATATGGTACAATTCAAACTACGTATTGGTGATCACGAAGAAGTAATCGAGTGTGGAGTGGCTCGATTGGGAAAAATGGACCTGTTCCTGGGACACGACTGGCTCCAACATCACAATCCGGTGATGGACTGGTAAAAACAGGAAGTCTGGTTTAGTTGATGTCCAGGAACCTGTTTGTTAGGAACCGATCCTAGCATCTAATTTTCGGTTTTATTCATTGGGTGATCAGGCATCACTCTGCACCATTGGCGCATGGTCTGGGACCTTAGGAAGGCCATGGGAACACTTCACGTGGGTTAGCGCATGGGAGCGCTCACTGGAAGACAGGATGGCGGTGGCTGGACCAGCCAAGGATATAAATAGGAAGGGAGGATCAACCCTGTACGATGGCGCCTCGGGATCACATCAACGCATCAGTGCATCAGCGCATCATCAGGTCAAGTCATCAGGAGGACACCAATGCTCGTTATGGCAGGAGACACACCTATGGGGATCGCAGGAAGCCTGGGAGGTAGCGCGTCCTATAATGGAAGCCTAGGACAGTCTGTGGGAAGTCCGGACATCATGGGAATGGGCCAAGCCTGGTCTATTAAACAGTTGACAGGCGGCAGCGCCCAAGAAGCATGGATACAATAGGACGCACAGCAAGGCAGTGAGTTAAGGTGGTCGCCGCTGTGGGAGTGCCGATGGGACATGGTGGCTAGGGGTCTACTAGGAGGAGTATATAAGGACTGTTACAATTTCTTTCCCTTTCGTTGACGGACTTACTTTATTATATAATCATCGTTATGCATTTCATGGACGCTCATCTCCTCTAGCTACTTTACCTTCACATTTCCTTTCTTAGGTATTTAGCTGTACGTTTCCTTTTATATTTCTCTTGTTCTTCTACGTATATAAACCTTCTTGTAAAGTAGCTAGACTCCAGTTCCAACTTAATCGAATTCTTCTCTCAACCTCTGAACTAAACTCCTCACTCTCATCTCTTTGAGCTCGTCGTTTATTTGACCTTTGTCATCGTTTGACTTAGTGTCCAGAACTTGTCCAGTAGGCTGGGAGCAGACCGAGACTCTGCTTGCCACTGTTGACTTAGAACGAATTGCGTTGAGAGCATCGATCTTAACACAAGTTGGAAATCCCAGAACCGCTCAGTGTTTCTACACTAGCCAGACACCATTGATACCAGAACCTCGAACCTCAGACCACCGAACGGCTCTGTCCGTTTCAGACGAAAGTATTATCTAGATCGACGAGAGGTTTTTCCATCGACTACAGGAACTGGGTGGTTTTTCCGCTCAGGAACTAAGAAGAAGAACGAACCAGTACCAGCATCCCTCTTTGAAGGTGATTATATTGAATGAAACGGAAAGGACGTCTTCCCAGATAATGTTTGGATTGATTGGGTCAACGAAGATCTAGAGGAGGATTTTTATTCTCTATTTTACCCACCTACTGAAGAACCAGAATCCTCCTGGTGGAACGAGTTTCTCAGTCTCTCTGGAGCACCACCACAGGACCGATACGCACTCCAAGACAAAGGGTTACAACCTTGGAAAGAATTCCTAGAACAGAAACAGATCGAACAGAGTCTATTTGGAGATCCAGAATCAGGGAAGAAGAAAGACGAAACAGGAGAACCTACAGATCCGAAAGAAGAAATGGAAAAGATGGCATCTGACGCAGCAGCACCTGCCTCTAAAGGAGATATCAAACCGCAGCCTATGCGTGTTTTTACAGGAAAACAAACCAAAGCAAAGGCTTTCATTGGAAGTCTTGAAGATTACTTTGTTCTAAATGATGATAACTATAAAAGCAAAGCACAGAAACAGATTTGATTTACTCTTGCCTGTCTTGGGCAGGAACTTGATGATTGGAAAATCCTGATCAAGGATGAATTAGACAACGAAGAAGAAACAACCCTTACTTGGATGAATTGGGCAGAATTCAAGAAGCGTTTCTTAGCCGATTGGGGTGAAGTTAATAGCGCTCTTAGAGCGCTGAACAATCTAGCCAATCTCAGAGTAGGGGGCAATGTTTCAGTCCCTGAATATATCAGAAAATTCCGCATGGAGATTGGTACCTCAGGTTTGAAAGGAACAACTGCGCAGCTCCAGGCTTTTGTCAAAGGGCTTCCTGAAAGCATCGCTACAAAGATCTTAGAAGCGAATGTTCTA
The DNA here is from genome assembly GCA_023014435.1 of Amanita fuliginea. Lineage (NCBI taxonomy): Eukaryota > Fungi > Basidiomycota > Agaricomycetes > Agaricales > Amanitaceae > Amanita > Amanita fuliginea. The sequence goes on along the minus strand of JAEBUQ010000017.1, from coordinate 947,039 downwards.
TCCATGAAAGAAGCATATGAGAAGGCAGAACAGCTTCATGGCGCTTGGGAAATGATGCGAGCGCTTGGGCAAAAACCAGGACAAGGGAACCGCTCCAATTTTAATCAAAACACCAATAATAGGGGCGGATCAACCCGATCAGTAAATGCGATGCCCACCAGACATTTGACAGATGAACAAAAGGAGGAATACATGAAATCTGGAAAATGTTTCAGATGTGGAAACCAGGGGCATGTTTCAAGGAATTGTCCCAAACGAAACACCACATCAAACGCCTCCTTCAGGGCCTCCTCATCGTTTCAGAATAAAGGGATCAGATCTATCCCTGAAGAGATGCCCAAAGAAAAGAAGGACGACCCAGTTGCAAGTATCAGAGCGATCCTTGCTGGAATGAAGGCCAATGAACGAGAAGGTCTTCTCAATGAGCTCGAAAGCGAGGGTTTTTAACCCGGAAGCGTCATACAGCGGTTGGCACTTCCATAACAAATGGACATTCACAGTTAGCGCTTGATTCTGTAATAGTAAGATCGAATAATGACAAGCGCCTTTCAATTCCTGTGGAGACGTCCGATTTACCCGCCGAAACTTCGGCTCTAATCGATTGTGGAGCAGAAGGGAATTTTATTGACGAAGAAGCAACCACCAAGTTATCAAAAGAAAAATTGCAAAAACCAATTAGAGTCAGAAACGCAGATGGAACGGTTAACACTAATGGAATGATCACACATCGAGTCCACATTCAATATTCAATTGGAGGAAAACGACACAGCAACTGGTTTCTAATCACTAGATTGGGAGATCAACGATTAATTTTTGGAATCCCTTGGTTAGAAGAAAATAATCCTACTATTGATTGGAGAGATAAAACAATACACCTCATCAATGAACAACGGAATGAAGGAACTATCTGGCAAATGGCATTGGACAATCAACAATGGGGAGAAGATGATTACTGGATCAGAGTCAAGACATTGGCATCTCAAGCATTAGAACATCAGTTGAAAAAGGATGAACCAAAAACGGAATTACCATCAGAATATGGGAAATGGCGTTCAGTCTTTGAGAAAAAAGCATCAGAACGATTCCCAACCTCCAGAACTTGGGATCATGCTATCGATTTGAAAGCCGGTTTTAGTCCTAAAGTTAGCAAGATCTATCCGTTATCAATCAAAGAACAATCATCGTTGGATGAATGGATTGAAGAACAGCTAGCCAAAGGATACATCAAACCGTCAAAATCTCCTCAAGCATCGCCGTTTTTCTTTGTCTCAAAAAAGGAAAGTGGTGCGCTTCGGCCGTGCCAAGATTATAGATATTTAAACGATTGGACAATCAAGAATGCATACCCATTACCCCTAGTATCCGATCTCCTTACAAAACTCGCTGGTGCACAATATTTCACCAAATTAGACCTCCAATGGGGGTATAATAACGTCAGGACCAAGAAGGGGGACGAATGGAAAGCTGCTTTCATTACCAACAGAGGATTATACGAACCAACTGTTATGTTCTTTGGCTTATGCAATTCGCCATCTACATTCCAAACTATGATGAACGAATACTTCAGAGACATGATTAATGAAGGATGGCTCATTATCTATATGGACGACATCCTGATATGTTCTCAAAATTTGAACGAACTAGAAGAACAAACAAAAAGGGTTCTCGATCGACTGGAAGAAAACGATCTGTTCCTGAAATTAGAAAAATGTAAATTTGCTGTTCAAGAAGTCGAATTTCTGGGCATGATCATCTCACCTGGAAAAATACAAATGGATCCTATCAAACTTGCAGGAATAGCCGATTGGCCAGTACCATCTACAGTTAAACCAGTACTTTTCACTCCCCCCCCCCCTTCCGTGTGGAATCCGCATGGAATCCGTGGATTCCGCGTGGAATGGGTGTCATTACATTAAAATGTAATGAATGACTTTGGCTTACATACATCATTCCGTGCGGAATCCACATGAAATGGTTCCATGTGGAATTAAATGTTCATGACTAATTGAAAAATCACCTGTGACTGGAGCATAAACCAGATTCATTTCAGTTGTACATGTACATTTTGTTACTATCATCATAGCTAACTACTCACTCTCATCACTATCATTACTGTCAAATTCACTATCTTCAGAATGATCATGCATGTTTTCCTGCCTTTGCAAAATCTTGACTGTGTGATAGGATACCATTGTGTGCAGGAACCAATCAAAATTTTCAGGTGTCATTCTCCTTAGCATTGACTCAAATCCACCCAGCCATGCATTTAATTGCTCACAAGCCTGAGTATTAAATGCATGTCTCTGATATGGTTCTCCATTATTATTTGTACCTGTTACAACTAGGTTTGGTGCTAAGCCATTTGATGGGGAAGGGTTGCACCATTTGCGGCAAAGAGTATCTGTTGCTCGATGGTTTGTGTAGTGATATGAGTCAACAATAAACCTGGTTGTCTGTTTCCATCTCTCCCAACTTCCATTGGCAATACTAGACCGCAACACAAGGCAAGCTTTATCAATACAAACATAGTCAGGCCTTGAGTCACCAATTGGATATACATGCTCCAAAAAGTTCAAAATATTGGTTGGTGACTCAGACTTGGCAAATTTTGCCCATGCCACAACAACTCCACATGGAGCACATATTGTTTCAACACAATAATATCTAGATGGCACAAAGGCATCTCTGGTGCTACTTGTGCCTGTTTCCACATCATGTGGCTGTTGCACCTGTTGATTGGTTTGCATCCATGGCCAACTATCATCTGACTGCCTAAGTGCCCTTTTATACCCATCCAAGTTCCTCTGCCTGTGGTTTCTAATGTATCTGTTCCACTTTCCTTGATGAGCCTGACAGGCCAAAGTGCCCTGGACCTTCATGTTTGAGCAGTTAGCAACATGACACACTGCTCCATACATATCTTCATGTAATGCACAATATACTCCTCCACGAGCATTCAGTAGCTTGTATGTGCAGTCTGGATATGCACATATTGAATGTCCCATTACAATTCCATCCAATACAACCATTTTTACTGGTGATTCACTTGTTTGGACTACAGATCCCACTTTCCTATAATCTTGTGTGCATTCACTACAAGCATGCCCATTGGATGCCCTAATCAAACCACCCTCCCCCAATACTTGATAGGCTTCCTTTGTCACTTCATCAATGGCTAGATTATCTCTTATACTCAAGTCAAGGTCAGACATGGACCCCATGAATCTTATTGACTCCTGGACAAAAGCATGCCATATTTGTCTGTGACTCACTTTACCAGATGATGTTGCTTTATTGCTAAAGACATCATTCCAGAATGCTGTATATGCCGCAGTGGATGCATGAAAGTTATATACACCATTCATGACTGCAGATGTGAACTTTCAATCAACCCATAATTTGTGGCCAATCTTTATATATTTTGCTGAGTTGAGGTACACTTTGTCATACTGAGGTGGTTGATTTGAGGGTGTACGCTCATGATCTGCATAATATGTTGTCCTGCAATGCTGACAATGTCCAGATAATACTTGCACATCTTCATACACAGCAAAGTTTTTGACTAAAGTGACCAAAGGAATGTCTCTTATCTTTGTAGACATAGGAAGAGAATGTGGTTTGCAGGTATTTGTCTCACACACCACAGCCTCAGGACATATGACATGGATAGGTTGTATGTCTTTGTGTGAGATGGACTTCAACTTGCCAGTGAAATGACCTGACTTATTATATGGATAAAGTTTGAGCAATTTAGCCAATTTATCAAGTTGCTTTGCAACTGTCACTGTAATTTGCTCATCATCCATGTCTTCCTCATCAATTAGATTATTATTATCCTGCTCAAGCCTTTTCCTTAGTGGACGTGCAAGGGCTTTTATCCATGAAGTGGCAGTTGTAGACCTTTCTTTCATGAACTTTTTCTTCTGCTGACGCCCATGCAGACTCAACAGCTGCACATTTTCTGTTATACTGAACAAAATCACCAGAACACTTGTCAATGAGATTGATGAGCTAAAGTTCTGCTCAATAAAGGTGCTGAATGCCCTGAATGTTATGTCTGGGAATGGTCTCTCATGCACTGGTGCTGCAGAGACCAATGGAATAAATGATAACAAGGCCAGTATCCCCCATAATTCATGTAGACCTTGGAACATGAAAATCAACCTGCATAGTCTGAAAATAAAGCCCATACTGTTACATTGAACTACAGAACTTTTCCATTCATGTACATATGTGCTTACATCTTCCCTTTGCTCCTAGTCATGTGCTTATTTGAGCTGAGGTCATCCTTCTTCTCTTTCTTCTTCTTCTTCTTCTTGTCATTCTCCTGTGCTTTACCCTTGCCCTTTGCTTTACTTTGATCCTTTTCATCCAACCAGTTCTTCAAGTCTTTGAAGGAATGTGAGGTTTTCTCTTCCCCCCAAACCTCAACATCTGGAAGTGCATCCTCATCCTCATTCAACCATTGTTGCATCTCAGGATACTTTGGAACTCTGCAGAATTGCTTCTTAAGATGATCATGCCATATGCTTTTTCCAATAAACAACTCCACAATTTCTGTGTCAGATGGCTTTTTTATCTCCCATTGACCTGCAGTGGCCATACTCTCTGAAACTGACAGGGCTCTAAGGCAGGCCTGATATTTCTTATAATATAAGCGCAATCCTGCTTCAGTCTTGGTGGCAGGATCCCTGAGCAAGTGACTAGGGATGTTTAATAATGTCACAAGTTCCCTTTTGTATTCAGAACCTGACTGAATAGCAGGCTGAGAAGGTGCAGGAGTGCCAGATGACTTTGCACCAAAATCTGAGACCAAAGGTGTGAGTTCACTGTCATTCTCCTGAATAGAGTAATTTCAGCAACAGTTATATTTGAACATGAGTGGTTACACACCAAGGCAACATGAAGGATATATTCCCCACTCTCTCTTTCCCAGGAAATTGGGTCATTACCTTCAAATGCAACCTTGAAGCTGCCCTTGATGCTCCAATCACCATCTTCATACACAAAGATCCTCTTATCTGTAAAACAAAGTGATTATGATGGGTACAAGAAATGAATGAAGCACTGACTTTTGACAGGTGAATAGAGCTTTGCAAATTGAGTTAGGACTGGGGCCAGAGTTCCCTTCACCTTTACCCTTACTGTCATTTGAGCCTTCTTGGAAGTAGGATCATCTCCAGGGTTGAAAACCTTGATTTTCCCATCCACTGATCCAATGTCACTTTGTAAAGTATCCTCAGCATCCCCAACATTAAAGACATTACCATGGGCCTTCCCACAAAAAAGGCCTCCTGTGGTGCATGAAGCTCCTTGCAGAGATGAAAGATTTTCCATGTGACCATCTACCCACATGCTATAACTTTGTTATTGAGTGAGTAAGATAACTCACCTTCATCTTGACCAAATAAATTGGCAGGGGAGCCCCTGTCAACCTTATCAAAGTCAAAAATGTCATAGAAAACCCCAATATCATAAGAGATACCTCATATCCTCCATTATCTTCATTATCCTTCTCCGAAATAGTAACCTGAGCCAAATTGTGGCTGCATGTTGCTAACCTAAGCATAAAACATACATACCTGAGACAATCCAACTACATTGGCTTCTTCTTCTTTTTCCTCAGGAATATCAATCTGCCCAACTGTGAATAAAGTCTCTATGTAACTGGATATGACTGTCACCTTGGACTTTCCACTTTCTGCCTCACTTTCACTCTCCTCAGCACTCCAACTCCCTCCACTCTCCTCTTCTTCACTCTCAGTGCTGCTACTAGGCTCCTCATACTCACTCCCACTGCTTTCATCTTCAGAAGCTAGGGCTTCAATTTATTAGCAGTTGGAAAGCACTACTGACTTGAACTAGTAGTAAAATACCTTGCATTGGTTCAGAACGTCGCACACGTCCTGTTGACTGACTTGGCTTTGTTTTCAGAAATTCGAGAGTTGCTGAACGTGGTCGCTCAGGTGGAGCAACAGTAATACCACTGGTTTCAAGGACTTGCAGAGCACTAGAGACATTAGTATATTATATATGTTTATAACAAATAATTAAATGGATGTATGACAAAGTGGAGGTAGGTAGGCAAGGGTAAGGCAGTGGTTGTTACAGGGTGACAGTTGACAGGGGAGGGCAAGGCAGCATTCACAAGAGCATAAAGGGTGAGGTGGAGAAGGGCAGTTATAGTCACACAGCGTTTGCGAGGGTGGTTGTGCAAGGGTGACAATTGACGTGCACAGGTGGCAACAGTTTACATGTGTAGGCAGCAACAGTTTACGTAGAGAGCAAGGCAGCATTTGCGAGGTGGCATTTGCAAGGGCAAGGTGACAGACAGTTGACAGTTGGTGTTTGCCAAAGGTGAGGTGATGGATGGTTGACGTAGAGGTTAGGTGGTGTTTTGGGAAGCAGCGTTTGCGAGGGCGAGGTGGCGTTTGCGACGGTGAGGTGGTGGTGAAGTGTAGGTGGTTGGTTGCAGTTGAAAACGGGGCGATAGTCGACGTAGAGGGCGAGGCGGCATTTGGGAGGATGGGGGTGGTTGGTTGCAGTTGAAAACGGGGTGATGGTCGATGTAGAGGGCGAGGCGGTGTTTGGTCCGAGTGGCAGTGGTGCAGGTGGGCGAGTCGAGGCCGTTTGGCGAGTGGCGTTTGCGAGGGTGACATTTGAAAACGAATTGAGGGTCGATGTAGAGGGTGGTGTTTGGAAGGACGGGGCGGCGTTTACGGTGTAAAACGGTTGATCCAAGTGGCAGTGGTGTGGGTGGGCGAGTCGAGGCCGTTTGGCGAGCAGCATTTGCGAGGTGACAGTTGAAAATGGGTTGAGGGTCGACGTAGAGGGCGAGGCAGCGTTTGGGAGGATGGGGCGGCGTTTACGGTGTAAAATGGTCGTCCAAGTGGCAGTGGCGCAGGTGGGCGAGTCGAGGCCGTTTGGCGAGCAGTGTTTGCGAGGGTGAGCATGTAGGTGAAGGTGGGGAGGATGGACAACCCATACATGAGGAAATAAACAAAGAAAATCATGAAATGACATACGATGCGAGAGCGCTCTCACTCGTTTCGGCTTCAGAAGCTGCCACGTCTTCATGGGCATGAGCAGCAGAGGTTTTCCTGTAAGAATGTGTGAGTTAGAATTGGGATGAAAAGCGCTACGCACCATGAACCCTTGCCCTTCGATGCAATCTCCTCCTCTAAATGGTCGTCCAAGTGGCAGTGGCGTGGGTGGGCGAGTCGAGGCCGTTTGGCAAGCAGTGTTTGCGAGGGTGAGCATGTAGGTGAAGGTGGGGAGGATGGACAACCCATACATGAGGAAATAAACAAAGAAAATCATGAAATGACGTACGATGCAAGAGCGCTCTCACTCGTTTCGGCTTCATCTTCACGGGCATGAGCAGCAGAGGTTTTCCTGTAAGAATGTGTGAGTTAGAATTGGGATGAAAAGCGCTACGCACCGTGAACCCTTGCCCTTCGATGCAATCTCCTCCTCTACCTCATTGCGCTGCTTCTTCGCAGCTCTCTTCTTGGCTGATCTGTCCGATGCAGCCGATATAGCTCATTTCCTTCCGCTCCTTGACTTGGGCGGTGACGTGGTGGTGGTGTTGAGCTGCGACCGGGTGCAGGCCATGGCGACGGTGCGAGTGCTGTTAAGCAAGGCTGTGACATGTCACAGTCAGTGTTATGTGGAGGCTGTGCGGAATCCACACGGAAAATTCTGTGCGGCCATTCCACGGAAATTCCGCATTCCACAGGCATTCCACATGGAATGGATGCGGAATGGACACGGAGTCACACTGCCAAATGTAGTGTAAACATTGAATGTGTGGAATGGTGCGGATTCCACACGGATTCCACACAGTATTGGGGGGGGAGTGTAAAGTACTCGAATCCGGCCACATGATCTGCTGGCCAACGACAGCCTCGAGACCACACTGGCCACAGTGGCTGAACCACTGGGGTCAGGCAACGACACCCAACAGGGGGCAGCACTGGTGGCAGAAGCATCACCGGCCACACCAGCGGTGGCCACACATGGTCCAATGGAGGAAGATGGTCGCACAGACATGGCCACACATGATGTGTCAGCCACATGCTCACCGGTTCCAGCAGCATCCACAGCCGAACCATCAAGTGTCAAGCTGGCCGAAGGTATGGCCACGGAAATCCCAACAGGTGAAGACATAGCGACAGGGCTGGCCACCATTATACCACCGGCTGAAGACATTGCAGCCACAGCAATCATGGCACCACCTGCAGACACGCCGGCTGAAGACACACTGGCCATAATTGAGACGACGGCCACGGATGACATGCTGGCCACGAATGACAAGCTGGCCATGTCAAACATCCCAGCCTTTGACATGGCAGCAACGACAAATGCAGCCGGGCCCACTCTGAACCTTATTCCCCCCACCCCGCAAACATCACAGGACAGGGTTCAGCTGCCAGCCCCAGTTGCGGTTCTGCCCACAGTCAACTTTATGCCGACATTGTTGGCTATGTCACCACCGGCCATGGAACTTCGCCGGTCGCCTCGCCTAAGCCCCCGACCACCATCGCGCAGTCAAACCCCTGGTTCTTTGAAGCCCCATTCGTGCCGCACAACTCCTAGCCCTCATCCGATGGTCAGACGTAGCAAAAATGCTGGGTAGAGCACCCATCTGTTTTTTTTTGGACACATATATATACTTTGGACATGTATATATATAAATATAATTTTGCACGGTTTTTTGCTGTTCGTGTGGCCGGTGATGGTGGGATGATTCATGAAAAAATGTGGCCGACAGTTCCAATGCGGCCGGTGTTAGGTTGAAAAATGTGGCCGACAACTCCCATCTGGCCAGTATTGGATTGAAAAACGTGGCCGACAGTACCCATGTGACTGGTGTTAGATTAGTAGTGCCTTGGCCGATATTGTCATTGGTGACGTCGGTATCAATCATGGCCGGTTCAAAACTGGCTGCAGGATAGATGCGTTGCATGAATGTATTCTATCTACCTCGTATCTACTGTGAAGAAGGCTTGAGGATATTCTCTGTACGGTCTTTTAAGCTCAAGAAGGCCTTGTGGGCCTTGTCATTGGCCTTTAGTTTTTCGTACTCAGCCATATATAGCCGGTGCGAAGCATCTTTATATGATAGCCCTAGCCGGGCTTGCAATGCCTTCACCTCAGCATGTAGACTTAACAACTCTCGATTGGTCAATGGCCAAAACATAAGAGTCTGTCTGAAGCATGCGAAGAAAAATGCACACTTACAGGATCGGGAGGCATCATCAGATCGCCACCGCCCATGGTCAAATGGGGAATATCAAGGTTATTCCTAGACTGATATTGCATTAATCACGGCTGGCTGGTGCTGGTATAATAGAAATGGGACAGGCTTACCCCGCCTGTTGCGTGTTCAACGCCAAACCCAAGCTTCATTCGATATCCATCCATGGCTTGGTGGGTGGCCAGCAGTACAAAGTTTGGAACAATATACTGCCTGCCAAGGTGATCAGTCACCAGGATAAATCCATCTGGTATCGATAAGCCCTCTTGCGATGGACCGGCTGGAGAGTTCGAGTTCGACATTGATCAATTGATTTATGAATGATCCTGAAATGATTGCAAACAAGATTGAGATGTATTTGTATGTATTTATACATATCATGTGCACGTTGCTTTTTTTCATTTGTCCTTTCATCCTTCCATTCACGAAGTCCATCCAGCCGGCGCCTGAACTCCATCACCCATCATGTCTACCATAACAGAAATCATGGCTGCCATAAAAAGGATTGATGCAGCCGTTTGTGCCGGACTGGAGGAATGGGACATCTTAGCTGTAATGACTGAAAATAAGAGCGAGCTAGTAAGTACTTCACAATGGAAGTAAACTGATTAATTAAGTTACTTAGGGCCGACTATTCAAAATTGTCCAGAACACGTCGGTTGAAACGGCAGCAGTGTTTGCCGAGCCACGCTTTTTGTGGCCATTCTGTATGGCTTGGATAAAATCAGACCGAACAGGTGATGACAAATTTATCGGGCAGCAACGTGCAGAATTGGTGAAGAGGGACCAAGAGCGACAACAGGGGAGTGGGATACCGGCAGGGCATGCTGACGTACCCACATCGGCTAGCAAGGAATCACATGATCCCCCTGTCAGACGGAAACTGGCCAAGCTGCGAAAGCGACCTATAGTGAGCGGAGAGTCGGATGCAGAGCTCCCACCTGAAAAGCCGGCCAGGCCGACTATGCCAAAAACAGAGCCGCTCCGTGGTAGGCGTCTCGAGGCCCCTTGCACAAGGTGCATTCGCCGGGGCAAATTGTGCTATGAAAGAGAGAATGGAAGGGGGGCATGTTGGGGATGTGGGAAAGTGAAGATAAGGTGTGACCGGCCACACGACGATGGCAACACGACCGATGCCGGCATCACATTGAGTGCACCAGCCCGGCCACGATCTGCCCGGCCACGTAAACACCTTGCAGAAGCAATGCAGAGCGACTCTTCAGTGGCTGTGGTAAGCCCGGTCTCCCTAACAGTGGTGCCGGCCACAAAGGACACTCGGCCGACGAAAAGAAGACGACCGGCACCAGCTGAGGCATTGACATTGGTCGCCTTTGACGGGCTGCCATCCTCCTGGTGCGAGAAGGGCAAGTGGAAGGCCGACGAAGGCGATCTGTCCCGTCGGCTTAGTAGCCTGGAGGATAAAATGGAAATTTATTCCTTCATGTCAGGAATATCAGAGGAAAGTCTTGAATGCATGGAGGGGCAGATGACTCGACTCGAGAGCCAAGTCAAGGATTTCGGCCAGCTTCTAGAGGAGTCTCTAGAAAATCAGCAGGAGCAAAGGGGGGGCTTGCTTGGCTTGGCTAAGTGGAGTGAGGCATGTGAAGATCGCATCAACCAGGTGTCAAGATATTTGCACCAGGGCAGTTGGCAATGGATTGAGACTAGTGTGAAGGCAAAGGAGGTGGCGCATTTCTTGGGCATGGACACGTGGCATCTGGTCCTATACGACGGTCAGGCAGCATCAGTGACCAATTTGAGGCCATCACTGGACAATACTATGGCCACACAGGAGGGCTCACCTGCTGCTCTAGCCGCATCGGGTGCGCAATTAACAATGGCCGCGCAACTCATACCAGCCACGCAAGTTGCACCGGCCACGGTCACACCGGTTGCCGCAATAGCCGAAGGGCGTGAGACGGAGTGAAACTGCGGACCCGGTATTTTGTTGGCCAGCTTTACATACAAATTGTTCAAATATGATTTATATACATTTGTGTGTAATGGATGGAAGATTCATATATTCAGCAAAATTAGTGCTGCTAGCCGGTCATGCTTGCCGACCTCGCTTCCTCCGCCGCCCTCTGGGATCCTTGCCCTGACCTATTTGCTCACCTGGCTGACCATGCAAATCATTGGCCATGACACTGGCCGGTGATAATTGCTGACCTCTAGTTTTCATCTGCCGACGGCTTGGCTGCTGCTGGGCCTCCCTGCTTGTGGTGCCACATGTTTGTCGACCTCGTTTCCTACTATTTTGGGGTACTTCCTCCCCACCCATGCTGGCCGGTAATATTTGCTGTGCTCTTGTTTGCCGACCTGTCCTATGTGTACGATTGGGTGGCTCCTCGTCCGCAGTCATGTCATCCCCCCCTCTAGTGCTAACTGGCAATATTTTGCATGCTCCTGTTTGCCGGCCTGCCCTATATGCACGATTGGGTGGCTCATCCGTGGTCATATCATCATCCCCTCTGCTAGCCGGCAATGTTTGGCGTGCTCTTGTTTGCTGGCATCCCTTACTATGTGTGCGATCTTTTTGGGGTGGTTCGTCTTCACTGCTCGTCTCAACCCGTTGGTTAACGGCTTTCCTTCTCAATGTCCTTTTTCTCGACTTATTTATTGGCTCATGATCATGAGAGGAAGCATCCACTCCATATTTTGCATTCACAATGCCATCACCTTCTTTGATTGCTTTGAAGCGAAATGCTAGTGCAGGGCCATGCGTAGACTGTTGGCCAGCGATGTGTGAGAAAAACCGTTGAAGGGCTTCCTTCCGCATATTATGGGGTTGCATGATTTTGATCCTGGCCGGTATATATTGCTCCTCAATGAACCCAGACATGTCGTTGGCTATTGCCGCAAAGGGGACATGACTGGTGCGCTTGTTTGTGGCAAGATCTGCTGAAAGTTAGTATTTAGAATTTATGTATAATAGACCTACGTATGGTAGTGCTGACTGAGATACATGGTGAATAACTGTTCATAGTCATTTTTGTTGTAGTCCTTGGGAGTCCATGGATCCAGGAATATTGGAAAGCCCTCATTGGTCAGTGTCAAGGAAGCTGCTGGTTGTGTTGGAAGGTTTGGACATGGAGTCAGCTCAGCTTGGTGAGTATTGATGTATTGTAGGAGGAGACGCTTCATTTCATTAACCTGGTCCCCATAGCTATCGACAAATGGAGCAAGTGACACTCCCCCCCCTGTACGAGTGGAATCCGAGCTCAGTCCGAGGATTCCAAGCAGAATCCGAGTCCAGTCCGAGTCCAGTCCGAGTAGGGTAAAAAAGTACAAGGAATCCGAGTAGAATCTGAGTCCAGTCCGAGCTCAGTCCGAGTTGGGATATTTCACCACTCAGTCCGAGCCCAACTCAGAATGAGCTCGGACTCCAACCAAAATCTGAGCTCATTCCGAGTAATTTCAAAAGTGCATATCACCAACTTATAGACCAGTCTCTGCATATCAATTGACATAGAACATATCAACACTTAATATATGTCAACATTCTCACATTGTAATTGATTTTCCCACAGTCAAGTCAGCTTTCTCTCCACATTCCCACATTAGCAAGTACTTTTCACTCCCTCCCATTCCACATGGATTCCATGTTGACTTTGTGCAACTCACACAGAATTCATGAGATCTGCATGACATTCCCACCCATCTAGGGTATAAAAATATCACACATCAGTCACACAGTGGCATTTTACATGTCATACAACTATATTCCTCATGGTTTTTTTAATAGCATCTGTGTGACATGCTTCCCCTGTGGAACTTGTTACTGTGTCACACTGTGGAATGCACAATGTGCATGAAATGTCCAGATGGAATATTCCATATGAATTCTGTATGGATTCCATGATGAATCCACTTATTGTGGGTGAGTTCGAGAACATTTTCTCCTTGCTGCATTACCTTCTCCTAGCCCTTTTACAGAAGCTCACATTGTCATGGGATATTTTTCATACATGTTACACCATTTGGCATATTTTCCCATGGTTCAAAAACTGAGGATTGTGGTGTTCTGTTGAATAAATCACAGATATCCCCTTCATTCCTTCCTTTTTGGCTCCATTACCTTCTCCTAACATTTTCACAGAAGTTCACATTGTCACAGGCTGCTCTCCATACAGGTCACATTATTTGTCATTTTTTCCACACAGTTCAGAAACTGAGAATGGTGGGCTCTATTGAATGAATCACAGGCATCCTCGTCACTCTTTTCTTCTTCACTCAGTTATCATTTCCTAGCTTTTTTTTTACACATATTCCATTGTCACAGGAAGCTTTCTAGACATGTCACATTATCCCTCACTTTCTCTCACAGCTCAGAAACTTAGAATTGTGGTGTTCTGTTGAACAAATCACAGACATCCCCTTCAATCATTTTTAAATTTCTCAGTTTCCATCTCCTAGAATTGTCATACATGTTGGAATATTTTATATTTAGTATCCAGACACTACAAGCATGACTGCATACATATATTACATATATGGTAGTTAGATTGTTTGTGTTTATTTACACACACTCCTGGCATGGTGAGTTGAACTCATCCTCAGTATGGGCACACCATTTGTTGTCCACACATGGATGCTTCCTGCTTAGTTCAGGTCGCAAGATCTACACCTCGGAATCCAACAATACATGCTATTGTTGCTTCATACATGTTCCAATTGTTGCCTCATACATGTTCCAATTATTATGGGATGCTTCCTAGACATATCACATCATTTGTTTTTTCTTCTCACAGTTCAGAAACTGAAGAAAGTTTGGATGGGGTTTTTCCAAGGTGCTTAGTGGAGATGGGTCCAAAAGTGGTTTGAAGGTTCCAAAATGGCATGAAGATTCCAAAGATGGTCTGGAGGGTCTGAACATGGATCAAATGTGCAGACATGGTTCAATTGGCATCAGTTAAGCTTATCAGGCTTTATCAATGTCAGGAATAGTGAGTGCTGTTTGGTAGGCACCAGTTCCAGCATAGCTGAAACCAATCTATCACACCAAACCATGGGGAAATTCAATAAATTATGTGACATGCATGTAATATGCCTGTTTGAGGTGTTTGGACAGGTTTGGACATCCAAGCATTTGCCCAAATCTGTACCTGAACCATTAAGTGAAGGCAATGTTTCATAGGATCAAAACTTTGGCATGATATACTAGTAAGCCAAATCAGGCAGTCACATCAAAACACAGGCTTGTCAGGCTCATATTCCAACAATGGTGAGGAGATATAATTTATTTAATTTACAATATATATTTTACAAATATGCTTGACCAATAATATAATAATACTTAATTTAATAATCAATATACACATATTAAAACTATACTTAACCAATAATACTATAACAAAATAAAAGACCTACCTCCAGTTATGAGAAAGGCTCACACATAGGACATGGGCATTGGCATGGGCATGGGTGGTGAGGGTGTCTGGATGTAGGTATAGACAACAGTGGTGGGCATCAGGGGTGTAGGCAAGGGTGAGCAGGGTTGGCCAACTTAGCCACATAAAAACTTACTGTGTGTCCTGTCACAATCCCATCCACCACAACCATCTTCAGGTGCACAATTCTTAATGATGTTATTCTGCATGTGGGATGTGATCATTGCTTCTTCCATGCCAACGACAGCTGATTGATCTGCTCTACCTGTGCCAGTGCCAGACTGTTCCATTGATGTGAGTACACATGCAGCAGGCTTAAACCAAAGTTTTGAGCTGGACTTTGGCAAAATATAATAATTCTGATTCTTTGAACCATGGAAAAACTTTATAAATCATGTGACATGTGTGCAAAATGTCCTGTAATGATGGGAACATGTTTGAAAAGGCTATGAAAAATGTACATAGTGAGTAAATCTGTTGTATTCTCAACCATGATAAATCTGGTAAATCATGACACATATGGTAAAACCAAACTTCAGGCTACTTGAGCAACTTTCTCACATTTGGGAGAGTGGGAAAGGGAATGTGTTGATCATGGGTCATAGGTATGCAGATGGGGATAAGTTATATTCAATTTAATTTATTTAATAATCAATATATATTTTTTAAAATACACTTAACCCATGTTACAACAAATTAAAATAAAACGGTCATGACGAAAGCCCGTAGGGCATATGGCATGGGTGTTGGCGTGGGAATGGGCGTCGGCATGGGCATGGGCGGGTGAGTGGTAAGGGTGCAGGGTGTGGTCGGTGCAATGCAGGTGTGGGTGGGCGAACAGGTGTGTGTGTAGAGGTGGGTATCAGGGGCATGGGTATCAGGGGGGCGAGGGCGATTGGGTGTCGGGGTGTGAACGTGAGTGCGGAGCGGTGGTGGTAAGGTGCATGCAGGTGAGGGTGAGCAGGTGGTGGTGGTGGTGGTGGTGGTAAGGTGCGTACGTTGCGTCTGCGTCTGCGGCAGGCGAACGGGCGTGCGTGGTAGGTGGTGGTGGTAGTAGTAAGGTGCGTGCGTTTGCGTTTGCGTTTGCGTTTGCGTTTGCGTTTGCGTCTCTTCTAGTCTGCGTCTGCGGCAGGCGAATGGGCGTGCGTGTGGGCAAGGGCGATGCAGTGGGCGGGTCTCGGGGTGTGGACGTAGGCGTAGGCAAGTAGGTGGTGGAGGTGGTGGCCCGGTGCGCGCGTTTACGTGTGCGTTTGCGTGTGCGTTTGCGTGTGCAGGCGGGTTAATGGCCGTGCGTGCGGATGTGCGTAGTCGCAGGGGTGGGCGTGGATGCAGGTGAACGGGTGGGGCGCGAGTGGGCGTGGATGCAGGTGAATGGGTGGGGCGCGTTCAGATAAAATAAAATATTAGTTACGATGAAAAAAAGAAAAAAAAACGTACAACGGGCCCAGATGCTTGTTATCCGGGCCCTGGTGGTATAATCTTGGATGGCGACGTGGTGGTAAGTGGTGGAGGTGTGACGGGTGTGTGGAGGGTGACGTGGGGACGGTGACGCGGGGGTGGGCGGCGCGTGAGGGCGACGGCGAGGGCAGGGGCGATGGCGCATCTGTGCACAATGCGGCTATGGCGACGGTGGTGGTGGCAGTCGTCGTTTGGCGGTGGTGGCGACGGCGTTGGTGTGATGGTGATGATGGTGATGGTGTGATGGTGATGATGGTGATGGTGTGACGTTGGCGATGGTGATGGTGATTGGTGAGCTGAGGGTCAGGTGACGGTCACATGGTGTGTTCACGTGACAATAAACAAAGGCGCGAAAGCGCGCGTGAAGACACGTGTCACACATGTCACAAATGCTATATATGGCTCAGTTAGAATACAACCCCCACAGCTCAGCCAGCTCACACTCTACTCGGACTCTACTTGGAGTCCGAGCTCAGTCTTAGCATTGTCAGTCCTAGTACTCCTAGGCTGATTCCGAGTTCAGCTCGGATTCAGCTCGGACTGGACTAGGACTGAACTCGGATTACTAGTTCCTGTTTTAGTGAGTTCCAAGCCAGCTTTTTGAGCTCGGAATTGACTCGGATTCCACTCGGAATCCTAGGATTGAGCTCGGACTGAGCTCGGAATCTCGGAATAAGGGGGGGGGGAGTGTCATGCTCTCAACAAATGACCTGGCCGGTAATGACATCTTCCCTGACATATGATCATGGCTATTGCTTGTCAACATCGAACCATGGACATGATATGTCACTTACACATCAATAGCCAATTGACCGTCTGGCTCAGTATGAGCCGTAAATGTCACTGATAGCATACCCATTTCCAGCCACTGGGCCTTGGCAGCTTGTTCCACACGTTTTGTGCCATGTCTGTGGGCAAGCCTGCATATACGTGGATGAGTTGCGCTGGCCGGCATTGATCTCCGGCAAGCTTAATGATCCTTACCATCATCTCATTTCCTCAGGAAAACCCTCTTCCCTCATTCTTTGCACTTCTGCATCTAATACTACAAGTTCTCCTTCGCTCATCCTCCTGACAATGTTCTTAATAGCCGGCAGCCGCTGGCCAAGCCAATTTGGGGTTGCCGAATTTGCCGCGTCAATCCCCAAGATCTTGGCAATTTCTTCGAACACCTCATCTTGCCAAGTATTCCAGATAACATCAGCTCGTGCCACTCAAAATCCACGCTCTTTTCCAGCAAATGATTTCAGTGGCCGCCAATTGTTGCTCAGCCACACCGTCAGCTTCTGGATTTTTGTTAGCAAACACTAGTTAACACCCTGGGAGGTTCACCTTGGCATGCTGGCAACTGTCCTCGTCATTCTCAGGTGGACAATTGGACTCGACCCAATGATTAAAAATGGCCGGCAAAATCTTGGATCGTAGTACCAGCAGGCAGCCAGCCTTTGAAGTTTGCGACCTGAATTCGACCTTGTATGGCTGAATGACCTTGTGTTCTTCTGCACTATAGAAGCAATCCATTCGCAGTTGCCTTCTAGTTGCGTGTTGAGCTGACATGACGGGGGAAAGGATAGGATGTAAAAAGATCAAGGGGTGCCTAGTTATAGAAAGCATGTGTCACGTTCAGAAAACATCTGCTGCATTTATTGATCAAATCATGGCATGTTGGTGGCATGTCAGGGTTCATACAAACATGTGGCAGTCAGGAACATAGCATGAGGACAAAATATATCAAGCATTGACACTTGTCTTTGCATTCCTCACCAATGAGTACCCAGCCCATATTACTAGCATCCAAACGAAAGAGGTGTTCCAAAAAAACAATTTTGCATGCGAACAATGTTGAGGCAGCCAACGCTATTACACACAAGGATGTTGAAGTAGAAACAAAGGCAGGGCTATGAAGGAAGCGCGTGAAGGTACCATTGGAGCCTCGCTTTGAGGCACTTGGCGCAGGGGATTCTCAATCAGCAGATATTCTCGATGGCTTTGACTTGAATCCAAATACGGATGCTGTGGAGGACTTCCTAGAGGAGAGAACAAAACCAAGCAAGGTAGGTGCCAATCATATTTATTCAAGAAATGCAGTATAATGTGGGTAGACTCAAAGGGACTATGTGGACAAATTCATAGAACGCATAGACGATCTACTCAAAGCATCGTTGTGCCACGAGGCATGGCTGGCCGGCCAACAAAAGTGCCCTCATTGCATGGAGAATAATTGGGCAGTTTGGAGGTGCATTGATTGCTCAGTAGGAACTCCTTTATGCTGGCAATGCCTGCGGCACACACACTGGAAGAGTCCATTGCACCGCATTGAATGATGGACCGGTGGCCATTATGAGCCGGCAGAGCTCTGGCAAGTTGGCATGTATATTTTAGTCCCACACAGGCATGGGGTGGCAGTATGTGAGATGCTGCAATTTCAGAAACAGTATCTGGAATTCTTTGAAAAACTCAAAGACGATGCAGAGCAGCCAAGGATAGCATCATATTTGTTGGCTACCTCGGGACCGGCAACCAGTCTTGGCATGAATATGGAGGACCGATATCCCACTGCAAAACCCTGCTTGGATGATGCTGGTGCGGATGGTTCAGATACAGATGCCGGTGCGGATGATTCAGATGGGGGCAACGCTGATGCCGATGAACAATTTGATGGCATTGAATATCTACCTGGAACTGGAACATTTGGAGAACCAGACTCAATAAACTCGGCCAAAAATGTTCCATCTGGTGACACCTTGAATAATTCATACGTGCGCGTTGTCCATACAAATGGAATACACCATTTGGCATTGGTGTCTTGCCAATGCCACGGTGAGCAGGAGTTACCACTTGACCTCATGGCTTGCCAGTTGATACCGGCCAGCTTTACCCGAATTTGTACTCTGTTCTCAGTCCAGGTGTTGGACCATTTCCGGCTGTGTAATTTAGAACTAAAAGCATCAGCTTATCAGTTCTACCAACTGCTCCGCCGGCAAACAATGCCGGTCACACTGGCTAATGTCACCAATTTATACCATGAATTTTGGAGGATGTCCCGCGTGTGGCGTTGGATCAAGAGGCTCAAGTGGGCCAGCTATGGACATAACAAACAGGATCCACAAAATGTACCAGCCGGTGCTCTTGTCAACTTTTGTCCTGCCTGTCCCCAGCCAGAGATAAATTTGCCAAATGATTGGAAGGATGATCCAAATAGGTGGCGTCTTCATTCAGCCGCTGAAACCCAGCTGCTGATGCAATACAAGGTTTGTTTTTCGATGAGTGGTCGTGGCCGATGGGAACTTTAAGGCCAATCATGTTCGGCAGCGACATCAGGACAATGACATCTGGCTTTCTGAAGGAGGGGGGATGATTCCCAAACGAGAAGAGTATTTCGAGTTCCTCAAGCATGCTATCCAAACATCGACAGTGAGTTTGCTGAATATTTGGCTGGTCATGGCTGGCAGCTGATTTGCCCACAGAAGGCACCATGTGAAAATACTTTCAGGACCATCATCAATGCAATGCAAGCTTCCAAAGCATGTGACATCACCAGTCTTGTTGCCATAGCCTGTGCTCGGCATGGATGCTTTGCGCCTAATGCCATGGCTGACCTGTTCTTGGGTGAGCAACAGAAGAACGTAGATTTTGTCTTCCTCAAGAGCCTGGAAACCACTGGCATTGATCCTCAGCAAGGCGTCATGATCATCTATGACATCGTGTGCCAGTACTATGTTCATTTACAAGAACGCATTGGGAGACATCTGCCGGCAGGCCTCATCATTGATAAAGCAATTGGTCTATTCCATGTCCATGCACACAAAGATGAGTGCTTTTTCCGATTTGCGTCCTCTTTTCTACCCAGTGCTGGAGTCATGGCCGGTGAAATCCTGGAGTCACTCTGGGCATCCCTCAATGCAATTTCTCCGACTGTGCGCACAGCCACCCTTGCACATTGGGTGGAGATGCTCAATGACCATGCCAGTGATTCCAATCATAAGAAGACACTTGGTATGACGGGTGCACTGTGCAGGAGGTTTGCTGAAGCATCGGCCATGTCCTTGCAATCAACGAAATATTTTGAAGAGTTATCAGCCGATGCAGGGCTCGCAATACACAACTGGGCAAATGAAATCACGGCAGCAGAGGGCTCATGACATTCTGACATATCAGTAATGGACACATATGAAGCAAGAGTGGTTGACCAGCAAGCAACTCAAACATCGGTCATGTCAGCCAGACCGGCATCGGCAGTACATGAGTGGATCAACTTTGCCCTGTGCATGGAAGAAAAACAGTCAGTTGCTCAAATTCAGATTCATGGCAAAGCTCCTAATGGCCGACAGAATAGAATTACAGGATAAAGTTTGTTGGCTAAGCAAATATCCTTCTGCCGCTCACCGGCAGAGTGTCGAAGATGACCAGAAAAATCTTGAGTCGCTCTTATTACAATTGAAACAGTTGCAAGACCGGGCTGAAGTCCTTGAGAAGATTTCTACTATGCCTCTTCATGTCAACAATGAGGATGAATTTGATGATGTGGAAGGAGATACAGGTGACCAGTCACCGCCACCAGCCGTCTCAGTTTCCAGTGCCTTGCCAGAACATCGGCAACTCTATCTTCCCTCCAATGGGAATGTGGGAGGTTCCTTTGATGATGTTGAACTTTCACTGCATATACGCCAGGCTCAGCAACACCTAAACAGGCTAAGGGACCTCATTGCTGATAAATCCTTCCACTACTCGCACATTGTCAGGTCTGCTCCATGGAAGGAAATTCGCACACGGACACAAAGCCAAATAAAAGGACTGAACCATGAGATTGTTTCACATTGTCGCATCTACTCCTGCTGCCAATCTCGAATGGCTGGTCTTGGTGCCAATGAAATGATACTTGCAAATTTCCAGGTTTTAAGGAAGCAGCATGTACAGGCTAGTTCGGCTATTTTAGATCCCAATACTCCTGGCTCCACTCGCCTCTGCTTGTCTTGGATTTGGCAGGCATGTAATGCCGGCCACATTACAAGCATACTTTCCAACCCAACCGCGGCCGGCTCTATACCCGACACAGCGACTCTCATGGAATGTAGGTCACTCTTGTTTGGGTTCGAATGTCATCCTCACCTTGCCCTAAGTCAAGTGTGTTCATTGGCTGCGTGCTCAAGCACAGCATCAACAGTGGCAGGAAGAAGTCATGCTTGTGACATATGAAATGCAATGGACGGTTCGTTATTTCATTCACAAAAGTGACAAGTGGAAGTCAGCTTGGGTTGCTGGCAGATCACCAAGTACAGTATTGGCTGGCCAAAGTGATTTGAGACAGACCTCTGAGGGAGCATTGGCCTATATCCATCGTCAATACACGCTGTGGCATCGGTTGGCCACCATTGCCGATGACCGCTTTTGGTCGGCCAATGAACAGTTCAATTCCTTAATTAGGCAGTAGATATACGTGATTTCATTGGGCAATGCAATTTTCTTATCTGACCATCAACACTCAGATAACCACAATGTCCCAAAACATGCTTACCATTTTCAGCCCGTTTGCTTTCCAGGCTGGATCGCAATGCAAAGAGCATGTCCTCACTCAGGAGGTTATTCACTATGGCAAATCCCGGTTCAGGCAAACCTTGTTGAGTCTCAGCAAGGCCAGCAGCACAGCGCAAAAATGGATGCAGAAAGTGCTGCAGATAGAGCTGCCTGTCGTACGTCGTAGTGACTGCGCTCCACTATTCCGTTAGCACGGGAGTTGTAACCTGAAATCTGGATGTGGTTGACATGGTATTTCTTTGCTAAGTGTTCGACTGCGCGGATAATTGGTGCTCCGTTGTCCGTTACTATTTCCCTTAGGCTTCCCCAACGACATATGAGGTTCTCGAATATCCAATCTCCTATCATGTTAGATGTCTCTCTCTGTAAAGCGCGATACTCGGGGTAATGTGTCAGCGAGCAGCGGGCCTGAATGAGGTACTTGTATTGGTTTGATGGTGGGAGGTGCATCGTATCCAGGTATACTTTGGCAAAGATCAGTGCGGGTTCCACTACTACTGGTGGAATGCGGTACAACTGTAATTGCCGTTCTTGACAAATGTGACATGACTTGATATACCACTTGATGTCGTCTTGCATTTGTGGCCACCAAAATCTTTCCGTAATCGCGGCTCGGGTCGCATAAAATCCGCGGTGACCTAACTCATCGTGGCAGCCCACCAATGCCTGAATGCATAAATCCGGGTTCAACACCACTTTGTGCGCCCCATCTACGTCTTTCATCCATAGTCGATTGTCTTTTACAAAAAACCAAGTACAATACCGCACGAATTTAACCCAGTCTGCTTCTGATAATTCCTTGGGGCGCTCTAGGTCCGTCAGGAATCGTCTGGCCATGCGTAGCCATTCCTCGTCTTTTGCAGTGGTCTCGATCCTCCACGGGAATGCTTCCTTGTAGCTGAGATTATTTGTTGGTTCCGGGGACGACGTCAGTCGGTCGGAGGTAAAGGCGGTGGCTAGATAACGGTTCTTTGTTGGTGGTACCCGACTATTCTTCTGTTTTGGCCGCGCTGGACAGGGGTTTGTTCGGAGTTGTACTTGTGTCAGGGCTCGTTCTGACGGCGCGTTATTAAGTTGATGCATGAATCCGTAAAGATTATCGATCCAGTTGTCGAATTCTTCTTCCTCGTCATTGTCCAGTTCCTCATCCATTGGTTGGCGCGGGTGTCGAGATAATCCGTCTGGTGTGCGTAGTCTACCTGGTACATGCACTAACTTGAAATGGAAGGTGAGAATCGACAGAATCCAGCGGTTGATAGAGGCTGAAGGCGCGATGTTGGGGTTTTTAAGCATGTCTTTAATATAGCGAGTGTCCACTTCCACGATTAAGTTCCGGACTCTGATAAGGTACAGCTTCAGCGCCTTCAAAGCGCGGAATAGCCCGTATATCTCCAGTTTCAGTTGCGAAAAGCGGGCCTCTCGATCATTTAGTGTAATGGACCCGAAACAGTTGTAGTACCAGACTGATGGTTTATCGGGATCGCACTGGCATAGAAAAAAACCCACTGCTATATACGATGTGTCCACTGACAAGATTACCAGGGCATCGGACTTGTAATCGATCGGGCGTAGTGCCAGTGACTTAATAAGCGCCTGTTTGAGGTCTTCTTGTGTGGCGATTTCCTTATCTCCAAAAGTAAATGGGACGTCTTTCCGTGTTAATGCCACAAGCGGGTGCGCTCTCTTCGCGAAGTTGTTGATAAAGATCCACACGACCCCAATGGTGCCTAGAAAGGCCCGAACTTCCGATAGTGACTTGCAAGGGGCCCAGTTAGTGATGGCAGCAAGTAGATCTTTCTCGGGTTTTCGGCCTTCATATGTACAAAGGTGGCCTACTACCGTGATCTCGGGGGTGCAGAGGACTAGCTTTTTGCCAGAAAAGGTGCCTCTGGCGTATTTCATCCGTTGTACGATGCGGTTAAGTCCTTGAAAGTGTTCCCATACAAACCGTCGGATGCCCGGGTTTTCCGGAATAGTTTTGTAAGTGCCATCGTTCTGTTCGTAGCGCATCAGAGGTCCTTTAACTGGCACATTGTCAATGTACGGGATAGTGAGGTCTGGTATCTCCAGTTGTAGAATACACGTGACGTCGTCATGGAAAATTGGTACGGAGTTCGTCCATCCCATGGGTAATGTGGTCAGGTGCATGGCTCCGAAGGGCATCTGAAATGTGGTCAAGTCTCGTGAATCCTCTGCTAGTGGCCATTTGTTGTATCCCACAAAGAGGTCCAGCATGGCTCCACAAGCGCGTCCTGTGAAATTTTCCGCAATGTGTTCCGGGATCGGTGTAACTCCGGAGTGGCGAATCGTAACCGCATTGAGGGGTTCCAGTGAATGGACAAGGCGTAGCTTGCCAGTTTTCTTTAGAATGCAAAACCACCGCGATCTGTATGATGAATTCGAAGGCTCGTGTTACAAGCTCACGCTCCTAACACAAACCCACAAGCCTCGCAGAGGAGGGATAGAAGAAGAGGGGGAAGAGGATGTATTCAGACTACAATAAACAGTAACCCAGGCCCATATACAGAGCGTAAGAGAAACCATCTAGAGTCTAAAGAGACTCCAACTATCTACCAAGGTCCTTATATACTCCTCCTAGTAGACCCCTAGCCACCATGTCCCATTGACACTCCCACAGCCGCGACCACCTTAACTCCCTGCCTTGCTGTGCATCCTATGGTATTCATGCTTCTTGGGCGCTGCCGCCTGTCAACCGTTTAATAGACCAGGCCTGGCCCATTCCCATGATGTCCGGACTTCCCACAGACTGTCCTAGGCTTCCATTATAGGACGCGCTACCTCCCAGGCTTCCTGCGATCCCCATAGGTGTGTCTCCTGCCATATCGAGCATTGGTGTCCTCCTGATGACTTGACCTGATGATGCGCTGATGCACTGATGCGTTGATGTGATCC
The DNA here is from genome assembly GCA_023014435.1 of Amanita fuliginea. Lineage (NCBI taxonomy): Eukaryota > Fungi > Basidiomycota > Agaricomycetes > Agaricales > Amanitaceae > Amanita > Amanita fuliginea. The sequence goes on along the minus strand of JAEBUQ010000017.1, from coordinate 922,484 downwards.
CGAGGCGCCATCACTCAGGGTCTGATCCCCTGTGCTATTTATATCCTTGGTTGGCTCAACCAACCGCTGTCCTGTCTTCTAGTGAGCACTGCCATGCGCTGACCCACGCGAAGTGTTCCTAGAGTCTTCCTAAGGTCCCAGACCTTGTGCCAATGTTGCAGAGTGATGCCTGATCACCCTATGAATAAAACCGAAAAATAGATGCTAGGATCGATTCCTAACAGCTCATATACCCCAGCGTCAATCTTAGTGCGGATAATGTCACATATTTGGTCATATAGTCCAGGGGGAATCGGAATGTTGTGCTGAATCCAGGGCGTATGCGAAACCGTTGGGATGTCTACTGGCAGAAAGTACTCTGTCTTGAAGCATCCGCGCTCACTATCATCCCATGCAAAAGCCTGCTCGTGTTCCATCATAAAGTGGTGCATTAGTTTCATTTCTTCTGGCCATAGGAACTTGTCTCCGTGTTCTTGCTCTAGCGTGATCTTCCGTTCCGCTGTGTAGCATCCGGTAGGTATAAATTCCAGTGGCGTAATGCTTAACTTAGGTAATCCTGCTAGCGGATCTCCTTTGATGTCGCGTATGATCCTGAATTCCTTTGAGCATGTTCGGCTACCGTTGCGCAGGTGCTGCGCAGGGTTCTCCCACGCTTCAGGGTGCATTCTGCCGTCCCGGAACATGACAGAGTTTGAACTCTGGTCTGGTGTGATTGGTAATCAATTAATCAGAACTTGATTGGTAATCAGATGATTGGTGACCTTACTTACTAATCATGTATTTTTAGCATAGATAGATTAGTGTACACCATGTATAAGTAGACTGACAATAATGGTAAAATCTCATCAGCTTGCACACCATGCCACAGAACCACCGACAATATGTGCTACAGATATATGCTGTCTTAACAGGTGTTATCCTCCCCCTCCTTCTACAGATCATCCAAAGATACTATATCAAGGAAGCCTACCATACCTCCATCCTTTCTGGCCAAGCCTGGGTCCAAGAACTGCTTGATGGGCATCCTGAGCAAATACGAAATGAGCTGGGTGTTCATAAGCATGTTTTTTATCATCTGCTAGAATCTCTACAAATCATGGGATATGGAAACTCAAAATATGTCAAATTGGAGGAGCAGCTTGCTATTTTCCTCTATACTTGTGTCACAGGTCTTTCAATTCAACATGTTGGTGAACGTTTCCAGCGATCTAATGAGACTATTTCACGGTAAGACTTCTCAGTGTACATCATGCAAATTCTAATTTATATACCAGATATTTTAGAAAAATGGTTGACATCTTTTCTTCACCACCATTCTATACAACATATGTCAAACAGCCAACTGCAGCCAACAGACCAGGGGATTTTTTTCGTGGTAATGGGAAGCTTTGGCCATACTTTTCACATGCATTAGGTGCAATTGATGGCAGTCACATTCATGTTGCACCACCTTCATGGCGGCAAATGTCATTTCAAAATCGAAAGGGATTCCTGTCTCAAAATGGTCTCTTCTGTTGTACTTTTGACCTCCTTTTTTCCTATGTGCTTGCAGGATGGGAGGGTTCAGCTGCTGATGCACGAGTGTATCAAAATGCAATTGACATGAATAGTCTGGTTATTCCTGAGGGTTGGTATTATCTTGCAGATGCAGGATTTCCACATTGTGATCAACTCCTTGTTCCATTTCGTGGTGTCCGATATCATCTTGCAGAATGGGGACGGGCATCTGTTCGGTAAGAGTTTTTCAGGATTGGAAGTGAATTTGTCTAACCTACAATCTACTACTAGTCCAAAAGATGCTAAAGAGTTATTTAATCTGCGACATGCACAAGCACGGAATGTGATTGAACGCATTTTTGGGGTGCTTAAACGTCGATTCCGAATTTTACTGCTTGCACCAGCATACAAACTAGAGGTTCAAATCCGCATTCCTGTGGCACTTGCAGCACTCCATAACTTTATTCATATTCATGATGCAGAAGAAGGTGATTTTCCAGAGGATTTGGATGCTACAGGAGATCAAGGACCAGATGAAAACAATGATGATGACCCATATATGGCTGACAATGGAGAGGGGGAAACCACAAGTACTGCAGATACTCGGAGGATGGATATTGCTAATTGCATGTGGGCAGATTATCAGCTTGTGTTACAGGAGAGATATCAGGACAGCAATCATGGTGATGATGATGATGATGATGATGATGATGATGGTTGGATGTGATACATTTGCACTTCAATCATTGGTATGATAATTTCTGATAGAAGCCTACATAAAACATATATTTGTCACAACTAGTATCATACATACAAAGTTAGTGACCCTGAGCTCGGTAGTTGGCAAGAGAACTAGCTACAAATGCATCACGATGATCCCGGCTTGTCATGTTGAGATATACGCTGCCCACAAGTGGGTTCTTTATCAGCAAATGCAAGAAATCATTTAAGTCATCACCAGCAGGAACCTCTGATTCTGCTAATATAGTTGCATTGCCAACTGTGGCCTCGGGGTGACATTCTGCCGGAGGTTATCGTTAAGGCTATTTAAGGTGCCCTGGAAGGAATTGAGGATAACATAAGGGCTTGTTGACGGAGTATTGGAACGCTTTGACCGGTGAGTGGAAAGCAAATCACCCATTGCAGATGACTTCCGCTTGCTGCCACTGCTAACAGAGCTTGCACGTGTTGGCAATGACGACTGAGATGAAATGGAGTGCAAAGAAATCGAGCGCAAAGAAAGAGGAGCTTGCAAGGCCGGAGCAAGCAGAGGAAGGTGGTGGCATGGTGGGAACAGACAGCGGCGTCATGGGAACACTGGACAGTGCCGGCATGGCAGGAGCAGATGGTGGTGCTATGGCATGAACAGAAAATGGTGTCATAGCAGCAGGAGCAGACAGCAGCGTCATGGCAGGAACAGATAGCAGCGTTAAGGGAGGGGCAGGCAGTGATGGTGGTGGTGGCATTGCAACAGGAGAGAAGGATGCAGACGATTGTGGCCATGTTGTCGAAGGCGACTCATTGGGTATCATCATGATTGCTATGATTAGATCAGAACAATAGTAAAGGAGATCTATCATATATAAACATACAAGGAGCGTCTGTCTCCTCATCGTACTCCTCTGCGTGTGGGGCACTGGAAATTCCTGGATGAAAGGCAAAATCACCACGAGCGGTTGTCCCTGGTTGAATAATCTCTGATAAAAGTTCATATAACGCCCAACCATTATTCTTGAAGACCGCAACTCTTTTACCCTGAAGAAATATTAGCAAATTTTGTGAAATTGGAGGAAAACTCACGGCTGCAGAACTGTTCACGAACGCTTTGAAAACGAGAGCCTCTGCTGGAGTCTGTATGTCAGCCCCAGTCTGCACATTCCAGCTGAGTCCCGAGGCACTGCGATAAGCTGAAACTGCCATGAAAGCAGATTTTAACTACAAAGTGTAATCAGGACACAGTCGTGATGAGAGGATTGGATATCATACCGCCTTCCACTTTGTTGATACCATTTTTGCTGTTTTAATCGTCCCTTTTTCAAGCAGAGGGGCAATATATTGAGCAGCCAATGTGAATCGGGTGTCTTTGAAGCCTGGCCCTTCGCTGCGATGCTGATGGAGGTAACGAACGAGGGAGAGAGTCTCTTGATCAGTCCATTTGGCATGACCAGTGGCGTGAGAGCTCTGGATTTCAGGCATGATAAGATGGGTGAGGATAAGCTGCTGCAGGGAGGCAGCAGTGGATATGAGAGCGAGCACAGACAAATGGCGAACAAACCTGCGCTTATCGATGTCGCTCAGGCCAAGTTGATTCATGCAGCAACTTAGGTTCAAACTCCGTCATGTTCCAGGACGGCAGAATGCACCCTGAAGCGTGGGAGAACCCTGTGCGGCACCTGCACAATGGTAGCCGAACATGCTCTTTGGTAGTTGGCTGATGACGGGCTTGACCGTCTTGTCGACAGGTTTGTATTTCTTTTTCTGTGCAGATAGTAAGACCGGTGATACGTTTTCGTGAAGTGGGTTTGGTGGGTTTCATGTGCGTGTTGTAGTTGTAGCTGTTGTTCTGTTATGTGCAGTTGTAGATCTCGTAGTCACTGTGGGTCGAAAAATAGTGTCGTTTAAGTATGCTCGGGTAAGGGGATCGCAGGTGTTGGTTTTCGCTTCGCGTAGACTTAGTGCGGCACCAAGATAGAGGCTAGCGTATTTCTCATTCTTTGCAGTCGCGGTAATTACATTGGAGGGGGGCTGTAACGATGGGATAGGGGTATAGGCCTTGATATCTATGGGCTTTTTGGTAAACGGATCAATCGTTAAAATACATGCCACCTCTCCGTGATCTTCTATCAGTTCCTCAAGGTCATGTGAAAATCCTCTTTCTCTTCGCGTTTCTTGGCGAACTTCGGAGCCCCGTGGGCAATGGTCGGGATGGTGACAACGGCTTCGCTATTTGGATCGTGGATGGTGATTGTTTGCTCCTCATTTTTGTAATTTTTGATGACGGATTCTGTTAGAACATCGAACGGGCGCCCTAGGAGTATGTCGTAGGTGGGCAACGGGATGACGTGAACTTGAAAGTATAGCTCGATGTTGCCTATCCGGAATGGTACATTGCTGGCTAATCCAAGAGACGAATCTATTTCTCCGTTGGCTGCTTCCATGTCGATTCTAATTGCCTGGTTGTAATGTATCCCTAGTTGGTGGCTGACGGCATCGGACATGCAAACGATTGAACAGCCTGGGTCGATTACGCATTCCACTGCCGCGCGGTCATCTACTCGCGCTGAAATACTACGGAGAGAGTGAGATTCTTTCGTGACGTGGAGGCGGGGTTTGTCGTGTGGTTCCGCCACGTAGTACGCCTCTGCTATATCGGGCATAATGTATATTTCTCGAGGTGGGTTCGTTCCGTAGGGGCTGGAATCGTAGAAATTGTTATTGTTTGTCGGAACTCGCCTTGGTGTTAAGAATTCGCGTAGTTTTTGTCGGATTTCCAGCGATGTGGCGAGCAGCTCTTCGAAACTTAAATGGGCCGCGTGGTTCTGGAGTGATCGCTTGAAGATATCCTGGACTAGTTTATCGTTTTGTGCGGGTGTCGTCATTGTGTAAGTCGGGTCTTTGGATTTGGGCGCTGATCCGTATGGCTGCTCAGTTGGTGGTTGGTAGTTGGTGTCGCGGGCGTCGGAGAACGGGTGAAGTGGGGTATGTGTCTTGTTTACTTCCGGGGATACAATTTCAGTGGCAGGCTCGGGTTCCTTCGGTTGTGCGGGGGCGGAATCTTCTTGTCGTTTAGCGCGTATGGGTATCTCAACCCAGTCCAGTATTACCCTCTTCTTCTGTTGTAATGCCACTATCCGGGTTTGTAGTCGCTGTAATTCCGCCTCATCTTCTTTGTCGGTGACTGTTGCTTGGTATGTCATGCTTTGTGTGGTAGCGGATGCCGCGGGTATTGGAATGCTTTCATGTCGTGTGTAGAGCATGGCGGGCCGTATATTAGTCGAATTTTGTGTATCCCTTTGGCGGTAAAACTTGTCGATATTTTCCCTGATTGTGTTGTAAACGTTGTATCGTGGGAAGTATCCTCCGCTGGGTAGTATGATTTGACCTTCTGCATTCCGAAGAATTCTCCTGTTTGCGATGTACTGTTCCGCATCCGCGCAGCAGCTAACAAAGTGGTTTCTGTTGCCGCAGAAGTTGCAGCGTCGTGTGTTCATTCCTGATGATCCGAGAGGTGCGGCATTATTTCTGGACGTGGGTGGGCTGTAGTTGCGGAATTGCTGGCTGCGGAACTGCCCGTTATTCATGGATTGTGCAATTGTCTGGGTAAGTTAGTGGATTCGGTAAAGATCTCGGTTAACACGCGGGTAGGATCCTGCTGCAGGATTTGTTGTGCGGCTTCTGCTCGTTGTTTAAGAGTGTTATACCAATTGCTTACGATGTTGGAGGTTGATGGTGACGTGTTGAGATGGCCGGGAAATTGGCGCTCTCGAGGTGATTCGGGTGGTGTCGACGACGAAATCCTTTAAAAAGCCTCACTGGGGCAGCCAATATAATATACCACTCTTCTATCGGGCGACAGAAAGAGAGTGTGAGAGCTCGCTAAAGGGGTCTCGTCAATCACCACTTTTTAAACTAGTACGAACTCTATGCGGATATGCGGAAGTCGCGGAAAATGTTGGAGACTGGTGACTTGTTACGCGTGACGCCGCGGGCAGAGTAGCGACAACAGCTGCGGATAATGACTCGGGAATTCGTTGTATCCACTGGTAGTCACGTCGGATAAATACGGATTTTACGGATACACGTGGCAACGAAGTGCAAGCCTGCACATACAGTGGTGAAGTTGTGCGGGGTATGAGAGACGATGATGCGAATACAAAGAGACGAGAGCGAGACAACGGCGCAGGAAAGAGTGAATCTAGGAAGTTTTTCTTTTTTTTCTCTCTCTAAATACGAAGGTTTATATACAGTTTCTATTCTACCGATACAAAAGGACTCTGAACTATTGCTACCTTGCTTCTGCCACGTCATGCTGTCCAAATCCGATATGAAAGCGAATGTCCGATCTGGCTTAGCATCTGAAGTTTTCTTGAAAATTTACACTGTCGCGCGCCGTCGTACTGTGGCCCTGACAAATACACTGATGCGCTCAAAGGGTCATCGTAGACTTTATACTATGGTTTGATCGACCATTCTGGCATTTTATTGATTACTCGTGTGAGTTTCTCCAGTCGTCGCAATCCAGCAAGTAGGGCTTGTCCCTGTGTCCCATATAGTGTTCCTTTGCGTGCCGTGCTGAGGACGATCTGATCCGATCCATTGTTATGGGTCAGCTATCGTTGTTCTGTTCATGGCAACCAGCGGCTAGTTAGATCGAGCTTTGACATTTCAGGCAACGGAGTTACTTAATGCGGATATGTCTGGTGTCGGTGTCGGATATCTCGGTCCAGTCGGCTTTCTCGGGTTCTTCTTATTGCGCGCGCTCATACATGTGCTCCTATCGCTATAGCGGACAGTGTGCATGCGGATGCGGACAACCTTCGGGTTTCGGATTATTAGTGAAGGAGTCAGTGCGCATCGTTACACCGTAGGACGGTAGGACCTTTGGCATGCAACGTGACGTATACGCGTTTTGGTGTCACTACATGGTCACAGCTGGAGATGGCTCATCAGCAGATTCCACACAGAAGGGGGGTGTTACAGTTTCCTTTTCCTCTTCTATGATGGACACTTCATTATTACAACATCATTACTATACGGTTTAGTGGACGTTTATCTCCTTTTGCTAACGCTTTCATATTTCCTTTCATAGGTAGTTAGCTGCACTTACTGCGCATTCCCTTTATAGTTTTCCTTGTTCTCAAAACGTATATAAACCCTAGAATACCTTGTACATTCCTCAGTTCCAACTTAATCGAATCATACTCCCAATTTGACTCGAACTCCTCGCTCTCTTTTCCTTGAACTCGTTGTCAACCTAAAGACCTTCGTCATCGTTTGACTTAGCGTCCAGAGTCTGTCCAGTAGGCTGGGAGCGGACCGAGACTCTGCTTGCCACTGTTGACTTAGAACGAACCACGTTGGGAGCATCGATCTTAACACAAGTTGGAACTCTCAGACCGCTCAGTGTTTCTACACTAGCCAGACACCATTGATACCAGAACCTCGACCCTCAGACCCCCAAATGGCTCTGTCCGTTTCAGACGAAAGTATTATCTAGATCGAAGGGAAGTCTTTCCATCAACTACAGGAACAGGGTGGTTTTTCCGCTCAGGAACCAAGAAAAAGAACGAACCAGTACCAGAATCCCTCTTTGAAGGTGATTACACTGAAGGACAAGGGGACGCTTTCCCAGACGACGTTTGGATTGATTGGGTAAACGAAGAACACGAAGAAGGATTTCGTTCGTTATTCAAACCGCCTACAGACGAACCAGAACTCTCTTGGTGGAACGAATATCTCAGTCTCACTGGAACAGCAGGACGAGAACGATATGCACTTAGGGACGGAGAAGTACAGCCTTGGATAGATTTCCAAGAACAGAAACAGATCGAAGTAAATCTATTCGGAGATCCAGAATCAGGAAAGAAGAAAGACGAAACAGGAGAACCTACAGACCCAAAAGAAGAAACAGAAAAGATGGCATCTGACGCAGCAACACCTGCCTCTAAAGGAGATATTAAGCCGCAGCCCATGCGCATTTTTACAGGAAAACGAACCGAAGCAAAGGCTTTTATTGGAAACTTGGAAGACTACTTCGTTTTGAACGATGACAACTATAAGAACAAAGGCCAGAAACAGATTCGATTTGCTCTTGCCTGCCTAGGACAGGAACTTGACGATTGGAAAGTTCTAATCAAAGAGGAACTAGACAACGATGAAGAAACGACCCTTATCTGGACGAGTTGGGCCGAATTCAAGAAGCGCTTTTTAGCCGATTGGGGTGAAGTCAACAGCGCACTCAGGGCCCTAAACAATTTGGCCAATCTCAGAGTAGGAGGCGACGTTTCAGTCCCTGAATATATCAGAAAATTCCGCATGGAGATTGGAACTTCAGGATTGAAAGGGACAACCGCACAACTTCAGGCATTTGTTAAAAAACTTCCTGAAAGTATCGCCACCAAAATTCTTGAAGCAAACGTTCTATCAATGAAGGAAGCATATGAGAAGGCAGAACAGCTTCATGGCGCTTGGGAAATGATGCGAGCACTTGGACGCAAACCAGGACAAGGGAACCGCTCTAATTTTAACCGAAACACCAACACTAGGGGCGGATCAACTCGATCAGTTAATGCTATGCCCACTGGACGTTTGACAGACGAACAAAAGGAGGAATACATGAAAACTGGGAAGTGTTTCAGATGTGGAAACCAGGGACATGTTTCAAAAAATTGTCCGAAACGAAACACCACCCCAACAGCTCCTTCAGGTCCTCCTCATCGTTTCAGAATAAAGGGATCAGATCCATCCCTGAGGATGTGCCCAAGGAAAAGCAAGACGACCCAGTTGCGAGTATCAGAGCGATCCTAGCTGGAATGAAGGCCGATGAACGAGAAGGTCTTCTTAACGAACTCGAAAACGAGGGTTTTTGATCAGGAAGCGTCACACAGCGGTTGGCACTTCCACAACAAATGGATTTTCACAGTTAGCGCTTGATTCTGTAATAGTACGATCGAATAATGACAAGCGCCTTTCTATCACTGTTGAAACGATCGATTTACCCGCTGAAACCTCTGCCCTCATCGATTGTGGAGCAGAAGGGAACTTTATTGACGAAGAAATAACAACAAAACTACCAAAAGAAAAGCTAAGAAAACCAATTCGAGTCAGAAACGCAGATGGAACAATCAACACAAATGGAATGATCACTCATCGAGTATTAATTCAATATTCAATTGGAGGAAAGCGTCACAGTAACTGGTTCTTAATCACCAAGTTAGGAGACCAACGATTAATCTTGGGAATTCCTTGGTTAGAAGAAAATAACCCGACTATTGATTGGAGAGACAAAACGATTCACCTCATTGATAATCAACGACAAGATGGGACGATCTGGCAACTGGCATTGGACAATCAGTGGGGAGAAGACGACTATTGGATAAGGGTAAAAACATCAGCATCGCAGGCATTAGAACATCAACTGAAAAGAGACGAACCAAAGACAGAATTACCTACGGAATACGAGAAATGGCGATCAGTCTTTGAGAAGAAAGCTTCAGAACGATTTCCTACCTCTAGAACTTGGGATCATGCGATCGAACTGAAAAACGGTTTCACTCCTAAAGTTAGCAAGATCTATCCATTATCAATTAAAGAGCAATCATCTCTAGACGAATGGATTGAAGAACAACTTACTAAAGGATACATCAGACCGTCGAAATCACCTCAGGCTTCGCCATTCTTCTTTGTTTCCAAAAAGGAAAGCGGAGCGTTAAGGCCATGTCAAGACTACAGGTACCTGAACGATTGGACAATCAAGAACGCATATCCATTACCCCTAGTATCCGACCTCCTTACCAAACTTGCTGGAGCGCAATACTTCACCAAATTAGATCTTCGCTGGGGATACAATAACGTTCGAATCAAGAAAGGCGATGAATGGAAAGCAGCTTTTATCACAAACAGAGGATTATACGAACCAACTGTCATGTTCTTTGGGCTATGCAATTCACCATCTACATTCCAAACCATGATGAACGAATATTTCAGAGATATGATTAACGAAGGATGGCTCATCATTTACATGGACGACATTTTGATTTGTTCCCAAAGCAAGACAGAATTGGAAGAGCGCACAAAACGAATTCTAGACCGATTAGAGGAAAACGACTTGTTCTTGAAACTGGAAAAGTGTAAATTTGCTGTACAAGAAGTCGAATTTCTGGGAATGATTATATCACCTGGGAAAATACAGATGGATCCTATTAAACTAGCAGGGATAGCCGATTGGCCAATGCCAACAACAGTCAAACAAGTTCGATCATTCCTAGGCTTTGGGAACTTCTACCGACGATTCATTGGAAATTTTGCGGCTATAGCAAAACCACTCACCGACTTAACAAAAAAGACGGAGATATTTGAATGGAATGCAGAATGTCAAACCGCTTTTGATACCCTGAAACAACGATTTGCCTCCATGCCAGTTCTCTTAATGCCAAACCCAGCAAAACTGTTTATCCTCCAAACCGACGCCTCTAATAAAGCAATAGGAGCGGTTTTAAAACAAGCGGACGACTCTGGTGCACTGCATCCCTGCGGTTTTATTTCCCACGCCCTAACACCAACGGAACAGAACTACCAGATCTATGATAGAGAATTACTTGCTATCATTAGAGGATTAGCAGTTTGGCGTCACCTCTTGCATGGGTCACCTCATACCATCATTGTGCATTGCGATCACAAGAACCTGTCTTATTACAGAACGGCTCAGCGATTGACACCTAGACAGGCCAGATGGTCATCTTTATTATCTGAATTTGACCTTCGGATTGAACATGTACCGGGTACGAAGATGTTCGAAGCAGATGCTCTATCTAGACAACCAGATCACATGGGTAATGACGAAGAACAAACTACAGTCACTATGTTACCAAACGATCGCTTTATTCGCCTCATCAATAACGATCTAGCCGATGAATTGAAGAAGTACATGGTGAACGATGATTTTGGACGAATTCTGATCGATGTTATTAAAAGACAAAGAGCACCACCAATCAAATCAAAGCTACAAGATTGGACATATACCCATGGCATCGTCTACTACCTCGGAAAGATCTATATCCCTGACCGGATCGAATTAAGGACCAGATTAATCAAAGATACGCATGAAGCGTTATCTTCTGGACACCCTGGACGATTAAAAACATTGGCACTTCTAAAACGCGACTACTGGTGGCCAGGAATGTACAGACATGTCAAAGAATGGGTAGAGGGATGCGCACTATGCCAACAGATGAAAGTTAATACTCACCCAAATGCGCCGGCATTAGTCCCTATCCCATCCAAAGCGACACGTCCATTTCAGCAAGTAACCCTTGATTTCATTACCGATCTTCCCATCTCAGACGGATATGACTCAATATTGGTCACGGTGGACCATGGCCTTACGAAGGGGGTAATTTTCACCCCTTGCAACAAGACAATCGATGCTTTAGGGACAGCCGATCTCTACATTTCTGAAATCTTCAAACGCTTTGGACTCCCTGACGTCCTAATCTCTGATAGAGGACCACAGTTCTCCGCCAAGGTATTCCAAGAAATACGAAAAGCATTAGGAATTGATCACAGAATGAGCACCGCCTATCATCCTCAAACAGATGGGGAAACTGAACGCGTCAATCAAGAACTCGAGATCTACCTTCGGATGTTTTGTACTAATGAACCCCACAAATGGAAACCACTCCTACCTATTGCTGAATTTGCACACAATAACCGTTATCATGATACAATAAAAACATCCCCATTCCAACTCATGTATGGAACAGATCCAATTGCCATCCCTACAGCAGCGCTCAAGATGACTGCTCCAGCAGCAGAAGAACGCCTTCAGATGCTTCGAAGAGCGAGAGAAGAAGCATTAGCAGCACATGAACTCGCCAGGCAAACAGTTGCTCAAAGATTCAAAGACAAGTCAATTAAATTCGAAAAAGGCGACAAAGTCTGGCTCGAAAACAAGAACCTACACATCCCATATCAATCAAGAAAGCTTGCGCCGAAACGAGAAGGGCCCTTTCAGGTCGAACAAGTCATGGGACCAGTTACATACAAGCTGAAATTACCGAAACAATGGCGCATTCACCCTGTATTTCATGCATCGCTTCTTACCCCATATAAGGAAACATCAATGCATGGACCGAACTTTACCACACCACCTCCCGATATAGTAAATTGACAGGAGGAGTTTGAGATCGAAGCTATCCTTGGACATTGAAAACGCGGAGCAGGTTATCAATATTTGGTTAAATGGAAAGGCTATGGATCAAATGACAATACCTGGGAACCTGAACGCAATCTGGGAAATGCTGCGGACGTTCTGATAGAATATAAGAACAGAAGACGCCTATAGAACTTCATCTATGGCCTATAACCGATCAAAGAAATTCTGGAAAACCCTTTATGCACTCAAAGGACGATTCCTTCCCCCTCGGACTCGTCTATTACCACATCGTCACAATAAGAAACACCTAGTACGACTCCCACACGCACGACGCTACCCAATCACCAGTAGACACACACTTTTCATTTCACCAAGACGACCATTGTCATCATCAAAAGCTATTCAACCTAACCTTGTTGCACCAAGAACGAAAGAACAGGAACAGGGATTCCAAAATCTACAGCAATGGATCCTTTACAAGATGAATATATGGATATTAGATCGACGACGAGATTTACAAGAACATGGATGCGACCGTTTCATGCAATTTTATCATCTCTTCCCACAGAAAATTAGATTCCCCATCGACAATCCCGATGCAACCATTCCACCACCATACGATTCATTAACATGGGAACGCATTCCCCCTCCTTACCCTCCAAAACCTCCACACTATCCTACTTATGACTTCGAACCAGGATACCCAAAGATTACTAGCAGAGTCACAGCTCAAGGAGCGTTCATTAGAGAAGACGAATTCACTCGACCAAACACTCCTGAATCACCATCAGATGATGCGCTGTATCACGCCATTCTTGCTCACTCCACAGAATCTGATGGTAACGAAACAGAAGATTCTATGGAAGACCTTTACGTTTGAAACTTTGGGATAAAAGACGATCCACCAGCTATCCATTTCCTCATCCCACTCGATACACAATGTTCGCCTTCATCATCACCCTCGCCTACCTCATCGCCTTTGCCCTCGCCCTCTTGATCACTGCGTGTGGTCATTGTTACATTGAACCCGTCGCCGCCGCCTCCCCTTTCCTCGCCACGGCCCATGACCTCCCCCTCGAGGTCTTTGTCACCACCACCACCACCATTGATGATTTCATCTGGGCCGACCTCCCAGAACTTCACCAGCACCCAGAGGAGCTCGAACCCATGACCTTCGCCACCCCCACTGTCCAGGATCCCGTCACCCACATTCCCTATGCCCACCGCCCTTGCCACTCCGTCCTCTCCCCCGTCTCTGAAGCCCTCAGCACCCTCGTCGTCGACTTCAACCAGCTCTCCATGCCCCTCGACGCCGTCACCCACCTTATGCTCTCCACCGACCCACAATGCCTCACATATGAAGAGCGAGACAATCTTTGGGAGCACGCCAAACAGCTGGAGCAGGTCACGAAGACCCTCCAATGGCGCATCGAGGCTGCCAATAAGGATCTGGACTCCATAATCAAATGGATTGAATCCAGGAAGGACCATGGCTGGACCACGGACGCACAATGGTAGAAGTCGGTGACTTCTCACATACGAAGGGGGTAATGTTACAGTTTCCTTTTCCTCTTCTATGATGGACACTTCATTATTACAACATCGTTACTATACGGTTTAGTGGACGTTTATCTCCTTTTGCTAACGCTTTCATATTTCCTTTCATAGGTAGTTAGCTGCGCTTACTGCGCATTCCCTTTATAGTTTCCCTTGTTCTCAAAACGTATATAAACCCTAGAATATCCTGTACATTCTCTAGTTCCAACTTAATCGAATCATACTCCCAATTTGACTCGAACTCCTCACTCTCTTTTCCTTGAACTCGTCGTCAACCTAAAGACCTTCGTCATCGTTTGACTTAGCGTCCAGAGTCTGTCCAGTAGGCTGGGAGCGGACCGAGACTCTGCTTGCCACTGTTGACTTAGAACGAACCACGTTGGGAGCATCGATCTTAACATACTGCATTCTCGTCTTGAAGGGTTCTACCATCCATAACATGTCTTCTTAAACCCATTAGATACATATCCTGAGGTGCCATGTTCTTTTGTCCCTTGATGTGCATGACATGGACATTCCAATGCTCAGACCATTCAAGAATGTCATCATTGAGCACATCAAGGAAAAGATGGTGTAATAACCATAAGTGTGCTGCTGAATCCACTCGCAGCCCATGACTTTCTTCTAGATCCTCAAAGAAGGGCTTCCATTTGGACACAATGACTCGTCCAACTTCCACCCATAATTGTTCAATACGAATATTGTGTACCGATCTGCATCATACATTAATATTTTTGACTTCATGTTGAGGACATTAATTGAACCGTCCCCAAATGTAGGAGCCATGACCTTCCCCACATTCTTGTATCATGTATGCTGCAACTCTCACATTCTCCGTTCCATGGTACCCATGCATGCGACTTGGAAGACCATGCTTGCTGATGGCCTCTAGAAATATCTGAAAAACAGTGGCAGCCCAGTTGTTGGTGCTGCATTGAATTCCTGTTATAAAGCGCGACTTTCCATTGATGAATCCGTGTATCATGAATTTCCACCTGATGAGCTCTACAGGAGTGAGATTGGTTTTCTGTTCAATAATTGAACTTACAGTGATTTCCATCGTGATGCCAAAGGGAATTGACCTCCGGCACTGAATACACATGCCATTCTATTGGACGATTGATGAAGCGGGGCTGAACACCTCACAGTCTTGTCAACGAAGCGCGTACGTGTGTGTGGGCAACTCTGAATCCTTCCAGACGCAGGGCAGCCCGAACAAACCCCATGCTATAATCCTTGAACCGGTCCAGTATCCGCCTCACGACCTTGTCTAAGTGCTCAGGTTCATAGCGGATACTCAAACGCGTTGGCCCCATGGGATGCCATTCCTTTGCTTTGCTTCCATCATGCCTTACCATGGTCCGGATGACAGGAGGTGCTGGTTCAGCTAATCCATGTTCTAGCAATCACCATTGAACTGTTTGGGGGTGACATTGTATGATTTTTGCAATGTCAGCACAAGTCATTCCTTCTCTGCAGTACTTTTCACTCCCCCCCCCTTCCGTGTGGAATCCGCGCGGATTCCGTGGATTCCGTGTGGATTCCATGTGGATTCCACATGATTGTGCACTATATTGTGGACTTAGTAATGTCATCATGTCACAATACTAGAACTAGTCCATCTACTTTGCTATGCACTTTACTCCTGGTATTTCTACATATATTCCCATTATTACATAGTACTCTAACACATGTCACATGATTTTTCAACTTTCCCACACCCCACAAAAGTGAGAATTGTGACATTCTGAATCAAGCATTGTAATTGATTGTTTGCTTGGCCCCATATTCTTCCTAGGCTTCCTGTACATGCTCCATTGATTACACAACATTCTATGTGTATGTGACATAATTAACAACATTTTCCCATGGTTCAAAAAAGTGTGTATGGTCAGATTTTGATCATATGTCTGACCTCCTGGTGTTTCTGCACAAAGTACCATTGTCACACTTTGACACAATGTCACATGATTTTCTGGCTTTCCCACAGCTACACAAATGAGAATTGTGAATTTTTATCAATCAAAGAATGTAGTTGTTTGCTTTGCTCCCTAACTTTTCTCAGGCTTCCATGTACATTTGATAGCATTTGTAATATTTTCCCATGATCCAAAACAAAGTGTGTGGTGAGATTTTGATTATAGAAACTTCTGTTACAATTTCTTTTCCTTTCATTGACGGACTTACTTTATTATATAATCATTGTTATGCGTTTCATGGACGCTCATCTCCTTTAGCTACTTTACCTTCACATTTCCTTTCTTAGGTATTTAGCTGTACATTTCCTTTTATATTTCTTTTGTTCTTTTACATATATAAACCTTCTTGTAAAGTAGCTAGACTCCAGTTCCAACTTAATCGAATCATATTCCCAATTTGACTCGAACTCCTCGCTCTCTTTTCCTTGAGCTCGTCGTCAACCTAAAGACCTTCGTCATCGTTTGACTTAGTGTCCAGAATCTGTCCAGTAGGCTGGGAGCGGACCGAGACTCTGCTTGCCACTGTTGACTTAGAACGAACTACGTTGGGAGCATCGATCTTAACACAAGTTGGAACTCACAGAACCGCTCAGTGTTTCTACACTAGCCAGACACCATTGATACCAGAACCTCGAACCTCAGACCCCCGAACGGCTCTGCCTGTTTCAGACGAAAGTATTATCTAGATCGACGAGAAGTTTTTCCATCGACTACAGGAACAGGGTGGTTTTTCCGCTCAGGAACCAAGAAAAAGAACGAACCAGTACCAGAATCCCTCTTTGAAGGTGATTACACTGAAGGACAAGGGGACGCTTTCCCAGACGACGTTTGGATTGATTGGGTAAACGAAGAACACGAAGAAGGATTTCGTTCGTTATTCAAACTGCCTACAGACGAACCAGAACTCTCTTGGTGGAACGAATATCTCAGTCTCACTGGAACAGCAGGACGAGAACGATACGCACTTAGGGACGGAGAAGTACAGCCTTGGATAGATTTCCAAGAACAGAAACAGATCGAAGTAAATCTATTCGGAGATCCAGAATCAGGAAAGAAGAAAAACGAAACAGGAGAACCTACAGACCCAAAAGAAGAAACAGAAAAGATGGCATCTGACGCAGCAACACCTGCCTCTAAAGGAGATATTAAGCCGCAGCCCATGCGCATTTTTACAGGAAAACGAACCGAAGCAAAGGCTTTTATTGGAAACTTGGAAGACTACTTCGTGTTGAACGATGACAACTATAAGAACAAAGGCCAGAAACAGATTCGATTTGCTCTTGCCTGCCTAGGACAGGAACTTGACGATTAGAAGGTTCTAATCAAAGAGGAACTAGACAACGATGAAGAAACGACCCTTATCTGGACAAATTGGGCCGAATTCAAGAAGTGCTTTTTAGCCGATTGGGGCGAAGTCAACAGCGCACTCAGGGCCCTAAATAATTTGGCCAATCTCAGAGTAGGAGGCGACGTTTCAGTCCCTGAATATATCAGAAAATTCCGCATGGAGATTGGAACTTCAGGATTGAAAGGGACAACCGCACAACTTCAGGCATTTGTTAAAGGACTCCCCGAAAGTATCGCCACCAAAATTCTTGAAGCAAACGTTCTATCAATGAAGGAAGCATATGAAAAGGCAGAACAGCTTCATGGCGCTTGGGAAATGATGCGAGCGCTTGGGCGAAAACCAGGACAAGGGAACCGCTCTAATTTTAATCGAAGCACCAATAACAGGGGTGGATCAATCCGATCAGTAAATGCGATGCCCACTGGACGTTTGACAGATGAAAAAAAGGAGGAATATATGAAATCTGGAAAATGTTTCAGATGTGGAAACCAGGGGCATGTTTCAAGGAATTGTCCCAAACGAAATACCACTTCAAACACCTCCTTCAGGGCCTCCTCATCGTTTCAGAATAAGGAGATCAGATCTATCCCTGAAGATGTGCCCAAGGAAAAGAAAGATGACCCAGTTGCAAGCATCAGAGCGATCCTTGCTGGAATGAAGGCCGATGAACGAGAAGGTCTTCTCAGTGAACTCGAGAATGAGGGTTTTTAACCCGGAAGCGTCATACAGCGGTTGGCACTTCCATAACAAATGGATATTCACAGTTAGCGCTTGATTCTGTAATAGTAAGATCGAATAATGACAAGCGCCTTTCAATTTCTGTGGAGACGTCCGATTTACCCACTGAAACTTCGGCTCTAATCGATTGTGGAGCAGAAGGGAATTTTATTGACGAAGAAGTAACCACCAAGTTATCAAAAGAAAAATTGCGAAAACCAATCAAAGTCAGAAACGCAGATGGAACAGTTAACACTAATGGAATAATCACACATCGAGTCCATATTCAATATTCGATTGGAGGAAAACAACACAGCAACTGGTTTCTAATCACTAAATTAGGAGATCAACGATTAATTTTGGGGATCCCTTGGTTAGAAGAAAACAATCCTACTATTGATTGGAGAGATAAAACAATACACCTCATCGATGAACAACGGAATGGAGGAACTATCGAGGTCTTTGCGCTCGGCCAGGTATTCCGCGCGGAATCCTAGTGGACTCCGCGGAATCCTAGGACTCCACTGGGAATATTCCCAGTCAGTCCTAGTAAAAATAAAATTTGAGCATCCCAGCCAAAATGGCTGAAACAGTCCCAATGCATTCCTAATGGCTTCCCACTGCAGTTCCAGTGCATTCCTACCCCAGTGGTAGGATTGAGGGTGCTATTCCTAGGACTCCTACCCGCTAGGAATGGGTAGGAATGGGTAGGAATCCTAGGACTCCACCTGTGTAATGTGTCACAGGCACTGCTACTCTATTGGAATCACATATATTAGAAACTAGTAATGTAACAACTGTATTGCATGCTCCGATAAAAATAATGTGTGACCAGTGTCACATGTCACATGACCAGTACCAGATGGTCTGTGCACTCCTGACAGGTATATAAGGACAGCCAGTAGCACCCAATTTCTGTCATCCCCCCTCCTCGAAAATTGATTAGTCAGCTATTGTAGTAGGCTAGATGATGTATATAGATTGATTACATAAGTAAATTAGATTGGTAATTGGTAATGTAGATAAGATTTTATATGGACTGATTAGATAAGTTTTACATTTTCCCACAATAAGTATCAACCATTCTCGTGTGTCACATGTCACAATAGTGTCACATTTCCCACAGTTTTGAAAAGGCAGAATTGTCACATGACCCATTAACAAAAAATATAGAGGGAGTCTATTTGTCCCAGAATATGAAAACCAAATATAAACAAATGCAATATTCATTGAGATAATGGCAAAATACTTTTGTAATTTCGCTTTTTATAGCACAGCCACAGCACTCTGAGGTACAAAAGTCATATTTATGACATGTTCTATTAACAAAAGTTGTAGAGGAGGTAAATCTGATGCCACCAATGGTGTCCAAATATTTGTAATCAAAGAACTTGTTGAGATATAACCCTTTCAAATAATTTTGTGTGACAGTCCCAAATTTCCATTCCAAAGTCAAATTCATGACATGCTCCACTAATGAAAGTTGTAGAGGGGTAAAATCTGATGCTAGTGATGGTATACAAATATTTGTAAACAATAGCCTTTCTGAGATATAACCATTGCTTTCATGTTTTTTGACTTTGCAGACATATCATGTTCAAGGTGAATATATGTATGTCATGATGGCAGGAGATGTCAATTTCCCCTGGTGGCACCAAACCATGCAAATCTTGTAATTGGGTAGGATAACATTAATAACTCTGAGGGAGCCCTGATCCACTTGGCTGACCAGCAAGACCAACCATGGCCAGGATAGGCCTGGAACTGAACCAGGAGGTTACTTTTCAGATAATGCCAGCTCCATGTGAGTATATGATTGATTTAATGTCAAAAAGTAACAGAACTCCACTGCCCATACCAGCTGCTCACCACTACATCCCACCCATTTGCCCCTGCCCATTTGACTGCCTGCACATACCCAAACTATCTACCTGCCAACTCAAATTAGCCTAAAACCAACCACCATTCATTTGCCTGTGTTAAGATTGATGCCCCTAGCATAGTTCATTCTAAGTTAACAGTGGCAAGCAGAGTCTCAGTTCACTCCCAGCCTACTTGACAAAGATCAAAGCAACAATACTGGAGAATTGTAGTATACAGGAGGGTTTATATTCATCCAGAGAATGATAGAACCAAAAAGGAAATAAGGCTGTAGCTACCTGAGAAGAGAAATGTATTGGTAACTACCTAAAGGAAATAGTGCCCAAACACAGTATGTAAGCAAAATGTTGTAGTTTGTCATAGAAGGAGAAAAGAAAATGTCACTCTGTCTCAGTTTTATGTTTATCTCATTTGCCTATTACCCTCCTGCCTTTCCCAAAGTCATGGCTTTGACAATTGCATGACAACATCAGTATGATATATATTATCTGCACAGCCCAGATATAGTTGAAGCCAGAGTAATATCAAGAATGGGAAGATGTAACATACTGAAGAGATTCAAGAATGGTCTAAAGCAAGTGCCTATTATCTTTTTCAGATTGTGTGAAATGTGATAGTCCAGATGTCACTTCACCCCTGGAAAAGTTTGACATGTTGGTGATATTTGAGAGTAGTCTGAATCAACCATGTATATTTACATACCATCTGCACAATGGCTACAGTCATGTATGCATAAACAAGTGTAAATAACCATAAATGTGTCCATATTATACTAGATAATTACATTGCATGCTCTGATAACAATAGCAGTGAGCCTTTAAAAAATAGTCTGTACAATAGTGATGGTCATGTATGCACAAACCACCATACATGTGCACAAATTACATTCAATGAATCCAATCCAGCAATGAGCAAGAGACAAGCTTGAAACAATATTGACATGCCCAAAAAGTTCCTTGTACATGTATATCCACAAACAACAATGTAGAATCATACACATGTAAATGTCACACTAGGTATTCAAATTTCATACAAACTTTGTGAAATGAATGTGGAATGAGTGGAATATCACATGGATCTCATTAGAAAGTAGAATGAAAACCAGGGAATAGCTAGGAATATGCCAGGAAGTCTTCAGTGGTAGGTTTATATCAAGATATGATCCACTGGGAATGCACTGGGAATGTGCTGGGAATGTGCTGGGAATGTGCTGGGAATGTGCTGGGAATGAGTTAGGAATGTGCTGGGACTTTAGTGGACCAAGTGGGAATTTACTGGGAATTCAATAGGAATCCCAGGAGTCCACTAGGAATCCTCGGAGTCCACTGGGAGTCCACTGGGAAACATGGCTCAGTGGAAACTACTGGAACTATCTGGCAAATGGCATTGGACAATCAACAATGGGGAGAAGACGATTACTGGATCAGAGTTAAGACATCAGCATCTCAAGCGTTAGAACATCAGTTGAAAAAGGATGAACCAAAAACGGAACTACCATCAGAATATGGGAAATGGCGCTCAGTCTTTGAGAAAAAGGCATCAGAACAATTCCCAACTTCCAGAACTTGGGATCACGCTATCGATTTAAAAACCGGTTTTAGTCCTAAAGTTAGCAAGATCTATCCATTATCAATCAAAGAACAGTCGTCACTGGACGAATGGATTGAAGAACAGCTAGCTAAGGGCTACATCAAACCGTCGAAATCTCCTCAAGCATCGCCATTCTTCTTTGTCTCAAAGAAGGAAAGTGGTGCGCTTCGGCCGTGCCAAGATTATAGATATTTAAACGACTGGACAATCAAGAATGCATACCCATTACCCCTAGTATCCGACCTCCTTACAAAACTTGCTGATGCACAATATTTCACCAAATTAGACCTCCGATGGGGATATAATAACGTCAGGATCAAGAAAGGGGACGAATGGAAAGCTGCTTTCATTACCAACAGAGGATTATACAAACCAACTGTTATGTTCTTCGGCTTATGCAATTCGCCATCTACATTCCAAACTATGATGAACGAATACTTCAGAAATATGATTAATGAAGGATGGCTCATTATCTACATGGACGACATCTTGATATGTTCTCAGAATTTGAACGAATTAGAAGAATGAACAAAAAGGGTTCTCGATCGATTAGAAGAGAACGATCTGTTCCTGAAATTAGAAAAGTGTAAATTCGCTGTTCAAGAAGTTGAATTTCTGGGCATGATCATCTCACCCGGAAAAATACGAATGGATCCTATCAAACTTGCAGGAATAGCTGATTGGCCAGTACCATCAACAGTTAAACAAGTCCGATCATTCCTAGGTTTTGGAAACTTTTATAGACGTTTTATTGGAAACTTTGCAGCAATTGCAAAACCACTCACAGATCTAACCAAGAAAACGGAACCATTTGACTGGAATAATGAGCGCCAACTTGCCTTTGACACCCTAAAGCAACGGTTCGCCTCTATGCCAGTATTGTTAATGCCAAATCCTGCAAAACCGTTTATCCTTCAAACCGACACCTCCAATAAAGCAATTGGAGTGGTACTGAAACAGGCTGATGAATCTGGAGCACTCCATCCATGTGGATTTATATCCCATGCGTTAACACCAACGGAACAGAATTATCAAATTTATGACAGAGAATTGCTTGCAATCATCAAGGGACTTGCAGTATGGCGCCATCTATTACATGGTTCTCCTCACACGATCATCGTCCATTGTGATCACAAGAACCTGTCCTACTACCGAACTGCTCAACGCTTAACACCTCGACAAGCTCGGTGGTCATCATTGCTATCTGAATATGATCTTCGTATTGAACATATACCTGGCACAAAAATGTTCGAAGCAGATGCATTATCCAGACGGCCAGATCATATGGGAAATGATGAGGAACAAACTACTGTCACGGTTTTGCCGAATGACCGATTTATTCGACTAATCAATGATGATCTTGCCAGCGAATTAAAGAAATACATGGCAAACGACGATTTTGGACGCATCCTTATTGAAGTTATCACTAAGCAAAGGGCACCACCAATTAAATCCAAACTACAAGACTGGACATACAGTGACCCAAAAAACTGTCCGGATGTTTGGTGGATTTGGAAAGATGGGCCCATAGCTCCTGAAATAAAATACATAGAAATTTGAAATAATCATATGTTGGAGGTATATATATAATATATATGCTGACATCAGCTTGACCTTACATGGTTGCTAGTTATGTGATTAGAAATTCAACAACCGACTGGGCACATCCGGACAGTTTCTTTGCTCTTGTATTAATAGTTGTTTTCAGTACTTAGTGTATCCTCCTTTGGCCTTCAACACTGCAGCAACCCTTCTAGGCATGCTTTTGATCAAATCAATGCATACTTCCTTTGGAATCTTCTCCCATTCTGCCTCCACCCTCTCCCACAACTCCAAGATCCCCTTTGGTGCTTCTGGGTATGTTCCAAGCCTCTTCTTGAGGTGCCACCATAGATGCTCTATTGGATTCAAGTCTGGAGACTGTGCTGGCCAGTCTAAAACCTCAACCTGATTCTCCACAAACCATTCCTTGGCCACCCTGGATGTGTGTTTGGGATCATTGTCCTGCTGGAACACAAACTTTTCCCTATCCATCCCATAATAATCCAATGTCTGAAACAAGTGGTCTTCCATGATCTCCCTGTAAAGTTCTCCATTCATCCTACCATCTATCCTGCACATATATCCCACCCCATGAGCTGTCATGCACCCCCAAACCATTAGGCTTCCCCCACCAAATTTGAGTCCCATTAACATGCTGATGTGTAAGCCCTGTGCCTCACCTTTTCCACACCCAATCCCTCCCATCAGAGCCCAAACGATTGATTTTAGTCTCATCTGAGAATATGACCCTAAACCAATCCTCTTCAGTCCAGTCTTTGTGCTTGAGAGCAAAGTTGTAGCGTTGCTTCATATGTCGTTGGGTGAGAAGGGGCTTCTTGGACTTCACCACAGCCCTCAGATTCCCCCTCTTGAGTGCATTACGAACAGTTTGGGTGCTAACATTCAGGGAGAGAAGGGACTTTGCCTGGGAGGCATTGTCAACCTGTCCAGAGGTGATGGAACGGATGAGATGGCGTTGATCCTGGGGGGACAGCTTGGATGGTCGACCTCCAGCAGGTGTTGGGAGTGTAAGAGAAAGTTGAGAGCGGATTTCAGAGACAGTGGAACGCCCAATATGAAGTTTAGAAGCAATAGAGCGACAGGAATGACCCTCCTGAAGAAGGGAGATGACTGAGAGACGAGTGTCAGCAGAAAGGGGCCTCATGAGATGGTGAGGAATGAAAGATGGTCAAAGTTGATGTCAGAGTGTTATTTCAACATTGGTCACATGACTTTGTTGAATACAAGTTGAAATTCCCACAATCAGATGATGTTCAATGAGCCAGGACACTGAGCAAAGAAACTGTCCGGATGTACCCAGTCAGTTGTTGAATTTCTAATCACATGACTAGCTACCATATAAAGTCAAGCTGATGTCAGCATATATTATATATATATACCTCCAACATATGATTATTTCAGATTTTTATATATTTTATTTCCAGAGATATGAACCCATCTTTCCAAATCCACCAAACATCCGGACAGTTTTTTGGGTCACTGTACACTCATGGTATCGTTTATTACTTGGGCAGGATCTATGTGCCTGATCAAATTGAGTTGCGCACTCGATTAATTAAGGAAATACATGAAGCATTATCTTCAGGACACCCTGGACGATTGAAAACACTAGCACTTTTGAAGCGTGATTATTGGTGGCCTGGAATGTATAGACATGTCAAAGAATGGGTTGAAGGTTGTGCACTTTGCCAACAGATGAAAGTCAATACCCACCCAAATTCACCGGCATTAATCCCTATTCCATCAAAAGCTACTCGGCCATTTCAACAAGTCACACTGGATTTTATTACCGATCTTCCTATATCTGACAGTTATGACTCCATTCTGGTCACGGTGGACCATGGCCTTACGAAGGGGGTAATTTTTACTCCTTGCAATAAGACGATTGACGCCTTAGGAACTGCAGACCTCTATATCTCTGAAATATTCAAACGCTTTGGACTCCCTGACATCTTAATCTCGGATAGAGGACCGCAATTCTCCACCAAAGTATTTCAAGAGATACGAAAAGCTCTAGGAATCGACCATAGAATGAGCACAGCCTACCATCCTCAGACAGATGGAGAAACTGAACGTGTAAATCAAGAACTCGAAATTTATCTTCAAATGTTCTGCGCAAATGAACCTCATAAATGGAAACCACTACTACCCATCGCTGAATTTGCACATAATAATCGATATCACGACACAATAAAGACATCACCATTTCAACTTATGTACGGATCAGATCCAATCGCTATCCCTACAGCAGCAATCAAGATGACCGCACCAGCAGCAGAAGAACGCCTTCTGATGCTCCGAAAAGCTAGAGAAGAAGCCCTAGCCGCTCACGAACTAGCTAGACAAATGGTCACTCATAGATACAGAGACAAGTCAATCAGATTCGAAAAAGGTGACAAAGTCTGGCTCGAAAACAAGAATCTCCACATTCCATATCAATCAAGAAAGCTAGCACCAAAACGGGAAGGACCCTTCCAGGTTGAACAAGTCATGGGACCAGTTACTTACAAATTGAAATTACCGAAACAATGGCACATTCATCCTGTGTTTCATGCTTCACTCCTCACTCCATATAAAGAAACCTCAATGCACGGCCCGAATTTCACTATGCCACCTCCCGATATGGTTAACGGACAAGAAGAGTTTGAGATTGAAGCTATCCTTGGACATCGGAAACGTGGAACAGGTTATCAATATTTGGTTAAATGGAAAGGCTATGGAACAAACGACAATACCTGGGAACCGGAAAGACATCTAGGCAATGCTGCGGATATCTTAGTTGAGTATAAAAACAGAAGGAACCTCTGAAACAACTCAGAAGAAAATGACTTACTATCGCACCAACCTTCAACTAAAACATAATATTCGTTATGTCAAAAGATTCTGCAGAACTATTGGACAATACACTCCTACCATCAAAACCAGATATTCTGTCACGCAGATGTTCGTTCCTGCCTTTAAACACCCTTCCAAACGAACGCTCTCTACATATCAGAAACTGAAATACGTCCCAATGATGTCAAAACCGCCTAAAGTATTACGATTACCTCCTCACAAACGAACGCATCCACAAGGCCATACAGAGATCCCATATAATGCTTTATCAAAGTATCTTCCCCAGTATCATCGTCTCTCTTTTGATCTAGGAGAATTACCCACATTCCAGGAGGCCGAATCACATTATCTCCCAGCATCAGTTCACCCTTGTTTTCAATACGATAATGTTTATCACAGGGTTTGGTTACGACGAACCTTCCCTGAATTATCAGAAGCTTTACAATGGATCATCCAACTCGGCAGAAACATTTCCGTAGAACAATGGCAATATGAACGACGAATGAACATAAGGGGAAGCGAAAATTTTAGCCGCACAAGAGCGCAAATGGAAATAACACTTGCAACCGAACGATATTACGATCTTCTGAACCAGGCAATACAGGCTAGCATGAACAATCCAGAGATACACGTTACACGACATGCACACCCTGAACAAATCCGTATTCCACACCCTGATGATGCAAGAACCCGATCAGAACAAGAAGAAACAGCTAGGAACTCTCGTGAGAACTTTCTCAGAACCAGGGAACCTGAGATCGAAGAGATCTTAGCTTTGGATTCCGACGATGAGATTTGGGATATTTAAACCACACCCAATGGTCTAAAACCCCCATCCTATCGATACAGCATGTCCACCATCGTCGTCATCGCCTACCTCGTTGCTTTCGCCTTTGCGCTCTTGGTCACAGCCTGTGGCCATTGTTACAACCCTTCTTTCGCCGCTGCCTCCCCGTTCCTCGCCACCGCCCACGACCTCCCCATTGAGGTCTTTGTTACCACCACCACTGTTAAGATCGATGCTCCCAACGTGGTTCGTTCTAAGTCAACAGTGGCAAGCAGAGTCTCGGTCCGCTCCCAGCCTACTGGACAGACTCTGGACGCTAAGTCAAACGATGACGAAGGTCTTTAGGTTGACAACGAGTTCAAGGAAAAGAGAGCGAGGAGTTCGAGTCAAATTGGGAGTATGATTCGATTAAGTTGGAACTAGAGAATGTACAGGATATTCTAGGGTTTATATACGTTTTGAGAACAAGGGAAACTATAAAGGGAATGCGCAGTAAGCGCAGCTAACTACCTATGAAAGGAAATATGAAAGCGTTAGCAAAAGGAGATAAACGTCCACTAAACCGTATAGTAACGATGTTGTAATAATGAAGTGTCCATCATAGAAGAGGAAAAGGAAACTGTAACATTACCCCCTTCGTATGTGAGAAGTCACCGACTTCTACCATTGTGCGTCCGTGGTCCAGCCATGGTCCTTCCTGGATTCAATCCATTTGATTATGGAGTCCAGATCCTTATTGGCAGCCTCGATGCGCCATTGGAGGGTCTTCGTGACCTGCTCCAGCTGTTTGGCGTGCTCCCAAAGATTGTCTCGCTCTTCATATGTGAGGCATTGTGGGTCGGTGGAGAGCATAAGGTGGGTGACGGCGTCGAGGGGCATGGAGAGCTGGTTGAAGTCGACGACGAGGGTGCTGAGGGCTTCAGAGACGGGGGAGAGGACGGAGTGGCAAGGGCGGTGGGCATAGGGAATGTGGGTGACGGGATCCTGGACAGTGGGGGTGGCGAAGGTCATGGGTTCGAGCTCCTCTGGGTGCTGGTGAAGTTCTGGGAGGTCGGCCCAGATGAAATCATCAATGGTGGTGGTGGTGGTGACAAAGACCTCGAGGGGGAGGTCATGGGCCGTGGCGAGGAAAGGGGAGGCGGCGGCGACGGGTTCAATGTAACAATGACCACACGCAGTGATCAAGAGGGCGAGGGCAAAGGCGATGAGGTAGGCGAGGGTGATGATGAAGGCGAACATTGTGTATCGAGTGGGATGAGGAAATGGATAGCTGGTGGATCGTCTTTTATCCCAAAGTTTCAAACGTAAAGGTCTTCCATAGAATCTTCTGTTTCGTTACCATCAGATTCTGTGGAGTGAGCAAGAATGGCGTGATACAGCGCATCATCTGATGGTGATTCAGGAGTGTTTGGTCGAGTGAATTCGTCTTCTCTAATGAACGCTCCTTGAGCTGTGACTCTGCTAGTAATCTTTGGGTATCCTGGTTCGAAGTCATAAGTAGGATAGTGTGGAGGTTTTGGAGGGTAAGGAGGGGGAATGCGTTCCCATGTTAATGAATCGTATGGTGGTGGAATGGTTGCATCGGGATTGTCGATGGGGAATCTAATTTTCTGTGGGAAGAGATGATAAAATTGCATGAAACGGTCGCATCCATGTTCTTGTAAATCTCGTCGTCGATCTAATATCCATATATTCATCTTGTAAAGGATCCATTGCTGTAGATTTTGGAATCCCTGTTCCTGTTCTTTCGTTCTTGGTGCAACAAGGTTAGGTTGAATAGCTTTTGATGATGACAATGGTCGTCTTGGTGAAATGAAAAGTGTGTGTCTACTGGTGATTGGGTAGCGTCGTGCGTGTGGGAGTCGTACTAGGTGTTTCTTATTGTGACGATGTGGTAATAGACGAGTCCGAGGGGGAAGGAATCGTCCTTTGAGTGCATAAAGGGTTTTCCAGAATTTCTTTGATCGGTTATAGGCCATAGATGAAGTTCTATAGGCGTCTTCTGTTCTTATATTCTATCAGAACGTCCGCAGCATTTCCCAGATTGCGTTCAGGTTCCCAGGTATTGTCATTTGATCCATAGCCTTTCCATTTAACCAAATATTGATAACCTGCTCCGCGTTTTCAATGTCCAAGGATAGCTTCGATCTCAAACTCCTCCTGTCAATTTACTATATCGGGAGGTGGTGTGGTAAAGTTCGGTCCATGCATTGATGTTTCCTTATATGGGGTAAGAAGCGATGCATGAAATACAGGGTGAATGCGCCATTGTTTCGGTAATTTCAGCTTGTATGTAACTGGTCCCATGACTTGTTCGACCTGAAAGGGCCCTTCTCGTTTCGGCGCAAGCTTTCTTGATTGATATGGGATGTGTAGGTTCTTGTTTTCGAGCCAGACTTTGTCGCCTTTTTCGAATTTAATTGACTTGTCTTTGAATCTTTGAGCAACTGTTTGCCTGGCGAGTTCATGTGCTGCTAATGCTTCTTCTCTCGCTCTTCGAAGCATCTGAAGGCGTTCTTCTGCTGCTGGAGCAGTCATCTTGAGCGCTGCTGTAGGGATGGCAATTGGATCTGTTCCATACATGAGTTGGAATGGGGATGTTTTTATTGTATCATGATAACGGTTATTGTGTGCAAATTCAGCAATAGGTAGGAGTGGTTTCCATTTGTGGGGTTCATTAGTACAAAACATCCGAAGGTAGATCTCGAGTTCTTGATTGACGCGTTCAGTTTCCCCATCTGTTTGAGGATGATAGGCGGTGCTCATTCTGTGATCAATTCCTAATGCTTTTCGTATTTCTTGGAATACCTTGGCGGAGAACTGTGGTCCTCTATCAGAGATTAGGACGTCAGGGAGTCCAAAGCGTTTGAAGATTTCAGAAATGTAGAGATCGGCTGTCCCTAAAGCATCGATTGTCTTGTTGCAAGGGGTGAAAATTACCCCCTTCGTAAGGCCATGGTCCACCGTGACCAATATTGAGTCATATCCGTCTGAGATGGGAAGATCGGTAATGAAATCAAGGGTTACTTGCTGAAATGGACGTGTCGCTTTGGATGGGATAGGGACTAATGCCGGCGCATTTGGGTGAGTATTAACTTTCATCTGTTGGCATAGTGCGCATCCCTCTACCCATTCTTTGACATGTCTGTACATTCCTGGCCACCAGTAGTCGCGTTTTAGAAGTGCCAATGTTTTTAATCGTCCAGGGTGTCCAGAAGATAACGCTTCATGCGTATCTCTGATTAATCTGGTCCTTAATTCGATCCGGTCAGGGATATAGATCTTTCCGAGGTAGTAGACGATGCCATGGGTATATGTCCAATCTTGTAGCTTTGATTTGATTGGTGGTGCTCTTTGTCTTTTAATAACATCGATCAGAATTCGTCCAAAATCATCGTTCGCCATGTACTTCTTCAATTCATCGGCTAGATCGTTATTGATGAGGCGAATAAAGCGATCGTTTGGTAACATAGTGACTGTAGTTTGTTCTTCATCATTACCCATGTGATCTGGTCGTCTAGATAGAGCATCTGCTTCGAACATCTTCGTACCCGGTACATGTTCAATCCGAAGGTCAAATTCAGATAATAAAGATGACCATCTGGCCTGTCTAGGTGTCAATCGCTGAGCCGTTCTATAATAAGACAGGTTCTTGTGATCGCAATGCACAATGATGGTATGAGGTGACCCATGCAAGAGGTGATGCCAAACTGCTAATCCTCTAATGATAGCAAGTAATTCTCTATCATAGATCTGGTAGTTCTGTTCCGTTGGTGTTAGGGCGTGGGAAATAAAACCGCAGGGATGCAGTGCACCAGAGTCGTCCGCTTGTTTTAAAACCGCTCCTATTGCTTTATTAGAGGCGTCGGTTTGGAGGATAAACAGTTTTGCTGGGTTTGGCATTAAGAGAACTGGCATGGAGGCAAATCGTTGTTTCAGGGTATCAAAAGCGGTTTGACGTTCTGCATTCCATTCAAATATCTCCGTCTTTTTTGTTAAATCGGTGAGTGGTTTTGCTATAGCCGCAAAATTTCCAATGAATCGTCGGTAGAAGTTCCCAAAGCCTAGGAATGATCGAACTTGTTTGACTGTTGTTGGTATTGGCCAATCGGCTATCCCTGCTAGTTTAATAGGATCCATCTGTATTTTCCCAGGTGATATAATCATTCCCAGAAATTCGACTTCTTGTACAGCAAATTTACACTTTTCCAGTTTCAAGAACAAGTCGTTTTCCTCTAATCGGTCTAGAATTCGTTTTGTGCGCTCTTCCAATTCTGTCTTGCTTTGGGAACAAATCAAAATGTCGTCCATGTAAATGATGAGCCATCCTTCGTTAATCATATCTCTGAAATATTCGTTCATCATGGTTTGGAATGTAGATGGTGAATTGCATAGCCCAAAGAACATGACAGTTGGTTCGTATAATCCTCTGTTTGTGATAAAAGCTGCTTTCCATTCATCGCCTTTCTTGATTCGAACGTTATTGTATCCCCAGCGAAGATCTAATTTGGTGAAGTATTGCGCTCCAGCAAGTTTGGTAAGGAGGTCGGATACTAGGGGTAATGGATATGCGTTCTTGATTGTCCAATCGTTCAGGTACCTGTAGTCTTGACATGGCCTTAACGCTCCGCTTTCCTTTTTGGAAACAAAGAAGAATGGCGAAGCCTGAGGTGATTTCGACGGTCTGATGTATCCTTTAGTAAGTTGTTCTTCAATCCATTCGTCTAGAGATGATTGCTCTTTAATTGATAATGGATAGATCTTGCTAACTTTAGGAGTGAAACCGTTTTTCAGTTCGATCGCATGATCCCAAGTTCTAGAGGTAGGAAATCGTTCTGAAGCTTTCTTCTCAAAGACTGATCGCCATTTCTCGTATTCCGTAGGTAATTCTGTCTTTGGTTCGTCTCTTTTCAGTTGATGTTCTAATGCCTGCGATGCTGATGTTTTGACCCTTATCCAATAGTCGTCTTCTCCCCACTGATTGTCCAATGCCAGTTGCCAGATCGTCCCATCTTGTCGTTGATTATCAATGAGGTGAATCGTTTTGTCTCTCCAATCAATAGTCGGGTTATTTTCTTCTAACCAAGGAATTCCCAAGATTAATCGTTGGTCTCCTAACTTGGTGATTAAGAACCAGTTACTGTGACGCTTTCCTCCAATTGAATATTGAATTAATACTCGATGAGTGATCATTCCATTTGTGTTGATTGTTCCATCTGCGTTTCTGACTCGAATTGGTTTTCTTAGCTTTTCTTTTGGTAGTTTTGTTGTTATTTCTTCGTCAATAAAGTTCCCTTCTGCTCCACAATCGATGAGGGCAGAGGTTTCAGCGGGTAAATCGATCGTTTCAACAGTGATAGAAAGGCGCTTGTCATTATTCGATCGTACTATTACAGAATCAAGCGCTAACTGTGAAAATCCATTTGTTGTGGAAGTGCCAACCGCTGTGTGACGCTTCCTGATCAAAAACCCTCGTTTTCGAGTTCGTTAAGAAGACCTTCTCGTTCATCGGCCTTCATTCCAGCTAGGATCGCTCTGATACTTGCAACTGGGTCGTCTTGCTTTTCCTTGGGCGCATCCTCAGGAATGGATCTGATCCCTTTATTCTGAAACGATGAGGAGGACCTGAAGGAGCTGTTTGGGGTGGTGTTTCGTTTCGGACAATTTTTTGAAACATGTCCCTGGTTTCCACATCTGAAACACTTCCCAGTTTTCATGTATTCCTCCTTTTGTTCGTCTGTCAAACGTCCAGTGGGCATAGCATTAACTGATCGAGTTGATCCGCCCCTAGTGTTGGTGTTTCGGTTAAAATTAGAGCGGTTCCCTTGTCCTGGTTTGCGTCCAAGTGCTCGCATCATTTCCCAAGCGCCATGAAGCTGTTCTGCCTTTTCATATGCTTCCTTCATTGATAGAACGTTTGCTTCAAGAATTTTGGTGGCGATACTTTCAGGGAGTCCTTTAACAAATGCCTGAAGTTGTGCGGTTGTCCCTTTCAATCCTGAAGTTCCAATCTCCATGCGGAATTTTCTGATATATTCAGGGACTGAAACGTCGCCTCCTACTCTGAGATTGGCCAAATTGTTTAGGGCCCTGAGTGCGCTGTTGACTTCGCCCCAATCGGCTAAAAAGCGCTTCTTGAATTCGGCCCAACTCGTCCAGATAAGGGTCGTTTCTTCATCGTTGTCTAGTTCCTCTTTGATTAGAACTTTCCAATCGTCGAGTTCCTGTCCTAGGCAGGCAAGAGCAAATCGAATCTGTTTCTGGCCTTTGTTCTTATAGTTGTCATCGTTCAAAACGAAGTAGTCTTCCAAGTTTCCAATAAAAGCCTTTGCTTCGGTTCGTTTTCCTGTAAAAATGCGCATGGGCTGCGGCTTAATATCTCCTTTAGAGGCAGGTGTTGCTGCGTCAGATGCCATCTTTTCTGTTTCTTCTTTTGGGTCTGTAGGTTCTCCTGTTTCGTCTTTCTTCTTTCCTGATTCTGGATCTCCGAATAGATTTACTTCGATCTGTTTCTGTTCTTGGAAATCTATCCAAGGCTGTACTTCTCCGTCCCTAAGTGCATATCGTTCTCGTCCTGCTGTTCCAGTGAGACTGAGATATTCGTTCCACCAAGAGAGTTCTGGTTCGTCTGTAGGCGGTTTGAATAACGAACGAAATCCTTCTTCGTGTTCTTCGTTTACCCAATCAATCCAAACGTCGTCTGGGAAAGCGTCTCCTTGTCCTTCAGTGTAATCACCTTCAAAGAGGGATTCTGGTACTGGTTCGTTCTTTTTCTTGGTTCCTGAGCGGAAAAACCACCCTGTTCCTGTAGTTGATGGAAAGACTTCCCTTCGATCTAGATAATACTTTCGTCTGAAACGGACAGAGCCGTTTGGGGGTCTGAGGGTCGAGGTTCTGGTATCAATGGTGTCTGGCTAGTGTAGAAACACTGAGCGGTCTGAGAGTTCCAACTTGTGTTAAGATCGATGCTCCCAACGTGGTTCGTTCTAAGTCAACAGTGGCAAGCAGAGTCTCGGTCCGCTCCCAGCCTACTGGACAGACTCTGGACGCTAAGTCAAACGATGACGAAGGTCTTTAGGTTGACGACGAGTTCAAGGAAAAGAGAGCGAGGAGTTCGAGTCAAATTGGGAGTATGATTCGATTAAGTTGGAACTAGAGAATGTACAGGATATTCTAGGGTTTATATACGTTTTGAGAACAAGGGAAACTATAAAGGGAATGCGCAGTAAGCGCAGCTAACTACCTATGAAAGGAAATATGAAAGCGTTAGCAAAAGGAGATAAACGTCCACTAAACCGTATAGTAACGATGTTGTAATAATGAAGTGTCCATCATAGAAGAGGAAAAGGAAACTGTAACATGACTCATGGGTCGCTCCCATATGCGTCTCACCATCCATGGAGTCTGCCAGGCCCTCAAGCGAGATCCTATTGCTCTGATAGGTTCTTGTCGCCACTTCTGTTCCTTCTTACTCATTTCATACTTGATGTAATTTAAAATGCATGGATTTGTCATAGAAATATTACATGTGGTAAGAAATGAGTCCTTGCTCGATCGGTCGGAACCTGTTCCGCTCGAGCTCACTAAAAACCCTTCTCTTTGGCCCATTCCGCTATGGTCTTTGCATCCTCATCTGTCATATCCTCCACCAGGAACTCCTTCCACCCCATCTCCCTAATCCTCGTTTTTCCCGTCCAAACCTTCGGCGCTTTACAATCGCGTGCCATGTGGCCTTGTTTGCCACAGTTATAGCACGTAATTATTCGCCTCTTCCTATCCACGTCCATTGCATTAGGATCTCTTGGTCTGGAACCTGACGCTGCTGCGGGGGGTGGACCTTGAGTTGCCCCACTGCTTCGGTTCACAGGTGATGGTGCAACCCTGTTTTGGGTTCCCTGTGGAGCCGTGTTCCTCGCCCGATTGTCCTGCTGCGTCCTTCCCTCTATATGGTAAAAGGCCTTGGCATCCCTCCACGCCTTATTCAACTCTGTCGCCTTTGTAAACCACCTCTCCAAATCTCCTGCTTGCAGTCCATCACCCAGCGCACCCATTTCCACGATCCTTAAACCCAGTTGCGGGTTTAATCCCTTCCTAAATTGCGCTATCAACGCAATTTCGTTATATCCCGTCAGTTCCTTTAATCCCTTGAACTCGACGATGTAGTCCTCCACTGGCCTGTTCCCTTGAGTCAGCTTGTTCATTTTCCGGATTGCCTTGTCGCGCGTTTCCGTAGTCATGAAGTACGCCTTCATTTCCTCCTCAAATCCTGACCATCCTACAAACGGGCATGGTTTATTCATTGGCGCTTGTACTTGTATCGGCGGTTGTGCTGGCTGTCCTGTTGCTAGTAACGGTTCTTCCCATATGCCTATTCTTTCTTGTGCATATGTGGTGCCATCTCGATACGTTCCTGCCGCATCTCTCGCTGCTTTCTCGTCAATGTACTCCATCATCTCCTGGAGTTTAGTCGCCGCCCAATTACCCGCTCGGTTTGCTGATCCGCCCTTGATTCTCTGTAAGGCGATCATCATGCGTTGGTCAAGATGCCATATTTGCATCATCATGAAGTATGCACGCATTTGTCGCAGCCAGTTTGCAACCAGGGGCGGCTGACCTTCAAACGCGTCCGGCAGATCAATTTTCAGCGCCGGTGGTCTCTCCTCGGGTGGTGTGGGTGGCGTCCTTACTGCCTGTAGAATGGTATTGGCCGACTCCGCCAATCCTGCTGCTGTTTGTCTTTGGCCCTCATCCCCCCTGGCCGTCCACGCTTCCTGTTGTTCAGCTGATCCGAAGCTTCTCAACAGAGCCATGACAAGAACCATTATTGCTGCTAGTAATGCGTCCGTCACGTCGAATCCAACTGACACGTGAGCGTATTCATTGGACTTGTTCTTCTCCAACAAGTCCCATCCTCGTTCTCCAATTCGAGCCGGTACCACGTGCGACTTGAACGTGAGGAAACTGAAAGGTGCTTGCACCCTTATTTCTGTGTTCCTTAATTCCTCGTCGTAGTTCGCAATCGTTCTCCAGGACGGGTTATGTGGCCATGCAAACTGTGTCCAGTATTCCGGTTTGAATAACCACAAGTAACAGAGTCCAGGTGTTTCTGGACCTGCTCCGCAATATCCTGGAGGTGGTAACGACTCTCTGGTCACTCGCTCCACTCCTCGCGACCACGTGCCTATGTCTATCCTGGAGACTGGTATTTCTCGCAGTCGAGTGTGTACTTCTTCTACGAACCAGTCTCCTACGACTCTCCCGTATATGTTTCTAGTCATCCGTCTAGTGATTCTTCGGGTGACCGTCAACAACTCTCTGGGATAGACCACGTCGTCCTCCTCTTGACGCTCTGCGCCCAATCTCACTTTTTTCCACCCCCACTTCCACTCGACAAGCTCGTCTATATCCTTCCACGTATAGACACCAATGTTGTACTTCCTCTCGGGGTCTCTAACCAGTACCACATGAAAGACTCCATCTGAGTCTCCATCTGCCAACTCGAAGAGAGCCAACTCATCCCTTAATTCCTGTTCATACCCATGGATTTCTGAAATCGTCGG
This sequence comes from Amanita fuliginea, assembly GCA_023014435.1. Lineage (NCBI taxonomy): Eukaryota > Fungi > Basidiomycota > Agaricomycetes > Agaricales > Amanitaceae > Amanita > Amanita fuliginea. The sequence continues at coordinate 886,297 of JAEBUQ010000017.1, read as the reverse complement.
ATATGCCGGCCAGTCGTACATGTCATAATGCACCTCCTTGAACAGGTACATGTAGCAGAAGCCCTTTCTGCGCCAAGGGGCTCTGCCTTCACTCATGTATCGGTACGACCTTTTTGCCTCAGGTTTTTTTGGTCGTCGTCTCTTTCTGGGTAATGCCGGTTCTTTGGCATGTTGTACTCGCCACTGGTCTATTCTCCTCATATGGTCCGTCAGACCCTCTTCCTCGCATTCTTTTAAAAAGGCATTCAGGCTAATGCCCCATAGCCCGTCTAGAACTCCTTCTCCTATATAGTTCTTTGGAGTTGGCGGTGGTGCTATGCGTTCTGGCTTGCAATACGGTAGTGGATCGTATCATAACCGCTTTGCATGTCTTAACGAATTCATTATGTTGCCGTTTAATGCATGCTGCAACTTGTTTCTGGCCTCATGTGATAGAGACCAGTGTCGCGCCACCAGTTCTAAATCGTGCTCTGTGCCGTCGAATGCCCTCCTTACGTAACTTGCCAACACCTGCAAGTCGATCTCGATTTCCAAGACAACGTCTTGGCCGTCTCCCATACCCTTACCACCAACCTGGTGTAAGGTGACGAACGTTCCCTGAGACCACTTTGACTTCTGGTCCCTGATCGTCTTGTTGCATTCCTGTACATGAATCCTATTGTACAGGCGCTCTTTGTCGAAGCTAATATGGACGCCCTTCATTTGTTCGAATTTATTTATCATCTCGTCATAGCGTCCAAACACTCCTTCGTACAATGCAACCGACGACCTCTTCTTCTTATCCCATGATGCTTTAGGGATGAAGCGTCCGTTTATTTCATCCGCGCTAAACTTCCACTCAGCCGGCACATTCCTTACCCAATCCTGAGTGACTGGTTTGGGAATGCCCGCTACCACGCGTGCCTTCACTTTCTCTTGCGCCTTCCGCGCCCTTTCCTTAACAACACGAGCCTCCTCGCGTTCTTTCAACAACGCCTCCCATGCGGCGTCCTGCTCAGCCCGAGCCACTCTATCAGCCTCCTCCAAGAGGCGGCGTGCCTCCTGTTGGCGCTGCTGGCGCTCTGCAGCCTCATGCATCATCCACCTTAGGATGTGCGAGTTCTGTTGGACTGGGACCGCCAGTACCTTCTTTGGTTGTCGAGCGAGCCATCTTTGTTGCTCGATCTGGAAGTGCTCCCGCTCCCGCATCTCTCTGTTTGTCTCAATGAGACCCTGCAACAAAAACTCCTGCTTGCCCAGGTCCCACACCGACCTGATGCAAGGAGCCTTCCATTCCTCGGCCAAGACGCCCGTAAGGGGATGTCGCCTAGGGAATTTAGTCCGCATGCTCCCACTCGTGTACAATGCCTGGGTTTTCACTGAGGCGTCCTCGTGCTCAGGGTGTAAGCCCTGATACGTAATTGGTGCCCTCAGACTGTTCATCCTTGACACATTGTACCTTCGTGGTTGTTTTCGCAGGTTCCTCCTGCTCTTCCACTGTACCGTCTGCCACAGCCCCCGACCCACTATCCCGGGGAGGAGTGACGCTCTCGACGAGCACAGTTTTGTCGCCTCAGATGTCTTCAATGGCTTACCGCCATCACTGGATGCTGTTATCAGGACAGCTCCTGGTCGAACCAGAGTCACCGTCATGGCAGTGCCGGTTGTCATGTCGAATGGTAAAAAGGTTGTAGTCGATGTTGAACGAGGTTGGTAGAATGTTGTGCGAAGTGATCCTTCAAGGCTCTTGATTATGCCACAAGGTCGCTAGACCAGGTCGCACTCTCAGAGGAAGAAGGGAGGGAAGAAAAGAAAAACTCTGTTGCACAGTCTACGACTATGACAATCAAGAGCCTGGGGCTCTTGACGCTACAACCAAGACTATATACCCAAAGCCTCGCCTCCCTTACTGAGCAAGTGACACTCCCCCCCCTGTACGAGTGGAATCCGAGCTCAGTCCGAGGATTCCGAGCAGACTCCGAGTCCAGTCCGAGTCCAGTCCGAGTAGGGTAAAAAAGTACAAGGAATCCGAGTAGAATCCGAGTCCAGTCCGAGCTCAGTCCGAGTTGGGATATTTCACCACTCAGTCCGAGCCCAACTCAGAATGAGCTCGGACTCCAACCAAAATCTGAGCTCATTCCGAGTAATTTCAAAAGTGCATATCACCAACTTATAGACCAGTCTCTGCATATCAATTGACATAGAACATATCAACACTTAATATATGTCAACATTCTCACATTGTAATTGATTTTCCCACAGTCAAGTCAGCTTTCTCTCCACATTCCCACATTAGCAAGTACTTTTCACTCCCTCCCATTCCACATGGATTCCATGTTGACTTTGTGCAACTCACACAGAATTCATGGGATCTGCATGACATTCCCACCCATCTAGGGTATAAAAATATCACACATCAGTCACACAGTGGCATTTTACATGTCATACAACTATATTCCTCATGGTTTTTTTAATAGCATCTGTGTGACATGCTTCCCCTGTGGAACTTGTTACTGTGTCACACTGTGGAATGCACAATGTGCATGAAATGTCCAGATGGAATATTCCATATGAATTCTGTGTGGATTCCATGATGAATCCACTTATTGTGGGTGAGTTCGAGAACATTTTCTCCTTGCTGCATTACCTTCTCCTAGCCCTTTTACAGAAGCTCACATTGTCATGGGATATTTTTCATACATGTTACACTATTTGGCATATTTTCCCATGGTTCAAAAACTGAGGATTGTGGTGTTCTGTTGAATAAATCACAGATATCCCCTTCATTCCTTCCTTTTTGGCTCCATTACCTTCTCCTAACATTTTCACAGAAGTTCACATTGTCACAGGCTGCTCTCCATACAGGTCACATTATTTGTCATTTTTTCCACACAGTTCAGAAACTGAGAATGGTGGGCTCTATTGAATGAATCACAGGCATCCTCATCACTCTTTTCTTCTTCACTCAGTTATCATTTCCTAGCTTTTTTTTTTACACATATTCCATTGTCACAGGAAGCTTTCTAGACATGTCACATTATCCCTCACTTTCTCTCACAGCTCAGAAACTCAGAATTGCGGTGTTCTGTTGAACAAATCACAGACATCCCCTTCAATCATTTTTAAATTTCTCAGTTTCCATCTCCTAGAATTGTCATACATGTTGGAATATTTTATATTTAGTATCCAGACACTACAAGCATGACTGCATACATATATTACATATATAGTAGTTAGATTGTTTGTGTTTATTTACACACACTCCTGGCATGGTGAGTTGAACTCATCCTCAGTATGGGCACACCATTTGTTGTCCACACATGGATGCTTCCTGCTTAGTCCAGGTCGCAAGATCTACACCTCGGAATCCAACAATACATGCTATTGTTGCTTCATACATGTTCCAATTGTTGCCTCATACATGTTCCAATTATTATGGGATGCTTCCTAGACATATCACATCATTTGTTTTTTCTTCTCACAGTTCAGAAACTGAAGAAAGTTTGGATGGGGTTTTTCCAAGGTGCTTAGTGGAGATGGGTCCAAAAGTGGTTTGAAGGTTCCAAAATGGCATGAAGATTCCAAAGATGGTCTGGAGGGTCTGAACATGGATCAAATGTGCAGACATGGTTCAATTGGCATCAGTTAAGCTTATCAGGCTTTATCAATGTCAGGAATAGTGAGTGCTGTTTGGTAGGCACCAGTTCCAGCATAGCTGAAACCAATCTATCACACCAAACCATGGGGAAATTCAATAAATTATGTGACATGCATGTAATATGCCTGTTTGAGGTGTTTGGACAGGTTTGGACATCCAAGCATTTGCCCAAATCTGTACCTGAACCATTAAGTGAAGGCAATGTTTCATAGGATCAAAACTTTGGCATGATATACTAGTAAGCCAAATCAGGCAGTCACATCAAAACACAGGCTTATCAGGCTCATATTCCAACAATGGTGAGGAGATATAATTTATTTAATTTACAATATATATTTTACAAATATGCTTGACCAATAATATAATAATACTTAATTTAATAATCAATATACACATATTAAAACTATACTTAACCAATAATACTATAACAAAATAAAAGACCTACCTCCAGTTATGAGAAAGGCTCACACATAGGACATGGGCATTGGCATGGGCATGGGTGGTGAGGGTGTCTGGATGTAGGTATAGACAACAGTGGTGGGCATCAGGGGTGTAGGCAAGGGTGAGCAGGGTTGGCCAACTTAGCCACATAAAAACTTACTGTGTGTCCTGTCACAATCCCATCCACCACAACCATCTTCAGGTGCACAATTCTTAATTATGTTATTCTGCATGTGGGATGTGATCATTGCTTCTTCCATGCCAATGACAGCTGATTGATCTGCTCTACCTGTGCCAGTGCCAGACTGTTCCATTGATGTGAGTACACATGCAGCAGGCTTAAACCAAAGTTTTGAGCTGGACTTTGGCAAAATATAATAATTCTGATTCTTTGAACCATGGAAAAACTTTATAAATCATGTGACATGTGTGCAAAATGTCCTGTAATGATGGGAACATGTTTGAAAAGGCTATGAAAAATGTACATAGTGAGTAAATCTGTTGTATTCTCAACCATGATAAATCTGGTAAATCATGACACATATGGTAAGACCAAACTTCAGGCTACTTGAGCAACTTTCTCACATTTGGGAGAGTGGGAAAGGGAATGTGTTGATCATGGGTCATAGGTATGCAGATGGGGATAAGTTATATTCAATTTAATTTATTTAATAATCAATATATATTTTTTAAAATACACTTAACCCATGTTACAACAAATTAAAATAAAACGGTCATGACGAAAGCCCGTAGGGCATATGGCATGGGTGTTGGCGTGGGAATGGGCGTCGGCATGGGCATGGGCGGGTGGGTGGTAAGGGTGCAGGGTGTGGTCAGTGCAATGCAGGTGTGGGTGGGCGAACGGGCGTGTGTGTAGAGGTGGGTATCAGGGGCATGGGTATCAGGGGGGCGAGGGCGATTGGGTGTCGGGGTGTGAACGTGAGTGCGGAGCGGTGGTGGTAAGGTGCATGCAGGTGAGGGTGAGCAGGTGGTGGTGGTGGTGGTGGTGGTAAGGTGCGTACGTTGCGTCTGCGTCTGCGGCAGGCGAACGGGCGTGCGTGGTAGGTGGTGGTGGTAGTAGTAAGGTGCGTGCATTTGCGTTTGCGTTTGCGTCTCTTCTAGTCTGCGTCTGTGGCAGGCGAATGGGCGTGCGTGTGGGCAAGGGCGATGCAGTGGGCGGGTCTTGGGGTGTGGACGTAGGCGTAGGCGAGTAGGTGGTGGAGGTGGTGGCCCGGTGCGTGCGTTTACGTGTGCGTTTGCGTGTGCGTTTGCGTGTGCAGGCGGGTTAATGGCTGTGCGTGCGGATGTGCGTAGTCGCAGGGGTGGGCGTGGATGCAGGTGAACGGGTGGGGCGCGAGTGGGCGTGGATGCAGGTGAATGGGTGGGGCGCGTTCAGATAAAATAAAATATTAGTTACGATGAAAAAAGAAAAAAAAACGTACAACGGGCCCGGATGCTTGTTATCCGGGCCCTGGTGGTATAATCTTGGACGGTGATGTGGTGGTAAGTGGTGGAGGTGTGACGGGTGTGTGGAGGGTGACGTGGGGACGGTGACGCGGGGGTGGGCGGTGCGTGAGGGTGACGGCGAGGGCAGGGGCGATGGCGCGTCTGTGCACGACGCGGCTATGGCGACGGTGGTGGTGGCAGTCGTCGTTTGGCGGTGGTGGCGACGGCGTTGGTGCGATGGTGACGACGGCGATGGTGCGACGGTGATGACGGCGATGGTGCGACGTTGGCGATGGTGATGGTGATTGGTGAGCTGAGGGTCAGGTGATGGTCACATGGTGTGTTCACGTGACAATAAACAAAGGCACGAAAGCGCACGTGAAGACACGTGTCACATATGTCACAAATGCTATATATGGCTCAGTTAGAATACAACCCCCACAGCTCAGCCAGCTCACACTCTACTCGGACTCTACTCGGAGTCCGAGCTCAGTGTTAGCATTGTCAGTCCTAGTACTCCTAGGCTGATTCCGAGTTCAGCTCAGATTCAGCTCGGACTGGACTAGGACTGAACTCGGATTACTAGTTCCTGTTTTAGTGAGTTCCAAGCCAGCTTTTTGAGCTCGGAATTGACTCGGATTCCACTCGGAATCCTAGGATTGAGCTCGGACTGAGCTCGGAATCTCGGAATAAGGGGGGGGGGAGTGTCATGCTCTCTCCCTTACTAATCCATCACCTGACCGCCTCACCTCCGCCTCATGCCGACCCGCGGTCCGCTTACATAATCTTGAAAGATAAGATCTCTGATAACCCGATAAGAGATCCGAGCTTCCCAAGATAAGAGATAAGATAAGATAAGATATTAAGATAAGATCAAATCGTAACATCATGTCCATACACAACCCAACATGCTCCTGGTTGAAAGTACAGACTGCAATGAGAGAATGAAATTATTAAAGGAGGTGGGTTCAGCACCTCAGGATACACTGTTATTCACTATGTACATTGAACGTCAGGTGCGAGAGCAGACTGCTGGAAATAGACCTACTGATTTAGCTTGTCTCAAGGCACATTCATTGATACCAATCTGTCACCTTGGTGATGGATATCTGACCACTGGCACCTCCAAGAAACCTGACAATGTTTGCCAATATCTGGAAGGCGTGATCAATGACAAGGCCTTGAAAGTGTTTGAGGCCGTGGTCAGTAACAAGCACACGGGTGCATTGTCAATCTTCCTACATGCAAGACTGGTGGGTCATGTATGCACCCAATTAAAAAATTCCATTTGGTGATGGCGCCAACCTTGCAAGAAAAGTCAATATGCATAACGGTCCGAGCATTTTGGTAAATGACATACTAGCTTTTTTCTGTGCCAAGGGATCCAAGATTGCAGAAAGGACCTTCCTCAATCACTGGTCACAATATTCATGTGCAAAACGCTGCATGGATAAACTGCGCAAACATCACGTGTCACTAAATCAAGAAGAAAAGTTGCTGCTCCAAATTTTGGAAAATTTGATCTGTTACGACCTGAGCGAAATCTCTTTGAATGGACTAATGAAGCAGGTGAAAGCTATGGATGCTTAGGTGATGGAATAGTTGTACCTTGTGTAAACCCTCCCCCAAATAAGGCTGTTGGATGCCCTGAATTTTTGGTGTCATGCAGTGATGATAAATGTGAGGCTACTAAGATGGCGGATGGTGAAAAAAATGTTTGAGTTGACAATGGCACTTACGATGGCCGATGGGGGACAAGGCCACCACATCCAAGTAACAATCCCGCCAAATGGACAACCTATCTAAATTTAGAATGGGACCTCCCAACAATGTGACCAAAAGGGATGATGTGCTTGTGCACAAGTGACTATGTCACATATGATGGCCAACGTCGATGCCTAAAAGGATGTGGGTGAGGCTGACTAAATTCCCAACGTGTGATGGAAAATGACTTGCGCACCAGTGACAATGTCACATACGATGGCCGATGTTGATCCCTAAAAGAACACGGGGTGAGGCTGACTAATGTTGACCTGATGGTAGACACTTAGAGCACTTTACTCTTAGCCCCCTAAGATTCTCGGACTCCAAGCTCAATCCTAGGACTACTCAGACTCCACTCGGAGTCCGAGTTTTTTTAGTGAGCATGCATATTTGGCAGGGAGCTCACCAAAAATTGAGCTCAGAGTCCGAGATCAGTCCGAATACACTCTGAACTGGCTCTGAGACTGGGCTCGGAAATCCTAGGGCTCATAGCACTCAGAGTCCAAGTGGACTCCGAGCTGTGTTGGGGGGAGTGTGGCCAGCTACAGCCATATATAACCAATGTGACACTGCGTCATGTGCAATCTTGGTTGCATGTCACGCACTCTGTTGATTGTCACATGCACTCTACACGTGACAATCAACAAAGTGCATGATGCATGACTGTGACTGCACGTGACGATCAACAGAGTTGATCACACACCATCAATCTTCCCATCCCCTCTTCGACTCGCGCCATGCCCGCTAACACCAGATTGAACCAGCATGCCACCGCTACTGCAAAATTGAACAAGAGAAGCCATGCATTGTCATCTGTTTCCACAAAGGAGACAAAGAGAGGGAGGTGAGTGGAGTTCCACGAGACAAGCTCGGCACTGACAAATCTCGCAGGAAGACATCGAGTGCTCAAGCAAAAGAAGATGCGGCTGTGGTCAACGATATGCAAGCGCCCACCCCATAAGCAGTTTTTCTCCGTTTTTCTACCCCGTCACTCATGAATCCACCAACCACCCCCCCCACATCAACGCCCTCACCATTTCGACTGTACAACCATGCAACTGTACCCACCCACCCATCGACCATGTTGCCCTCACCCAACGCACATGTGCCCTACCCCCTTGCCATTTCAACTGTACGACCATGCAACTGTACCCACCCACCCATCGACCACATCACCCTCACCCAACACACTTGCCCTCACCCAATGCACATGCACCCTCACCTGCACCCTCATCCAACACACCTCGCCCTCGCCCTCACCCAACACACACATCACAACCCACCCCACTCATGCTGTGCCCACACCCACACCCACCACCCCGACTTATCGACTGTGCCCGAACCAATCACCACCGCTCCCTATCAATTGATTGCGCCTGCACCCTCACCCATCAACTACATGCCCATCGACCACCTCACCCTTGCCCAACAAACATGTGCCCTCAACACACACACCACCAACCCAGTAATTTACCCTCCCCCCCCAGTCTGATTAGACTCCAATAGGACTCCGATGACTCCTATAGGACTCCTATAGGACTCCAATGAAAAAATCCAAAAAGACTTCAAATATTATGAACCATGTTTTGATTGTTTGTTTATGTTTGCTTGATATATATGTATGAGTTTCAAGCCATATAGTACAGAGAGGCATTGTGGAAGCACAGAAAACAAAGCTTGGACCAACCACACAATCTACTCTAATATGATACAAATAAAGCTTCTACAAGTCATTATCCTCACTATTAGACATGCTTGGACCAGACCATCCACATATTCTACTCTAATATTTTACAAATTCATTACATTCACTACTATTATCACTACTACTATCAGACAAGCTTGGACCAGATCCACCTAATATGATACAAAAACAGCTTCTACAAGTCATTACTCTCACTACTACTACTGTCAGATACTGAACTATTAACCTTGGCTATCTTCTTGCAAACATGGATTGTATGATATGTTAGCATTGTGTGCAAAAACCAATGAAAGTTCCCAGCAGTCATCCTTCTGAGGATTGAATCAAAACCTCCCAACCATGCATTCAGCTGTTCACAAGCCTGTGTGTTGAATGCACTTTTCTTGTATAACTGCCCATCCCTTGCTCTGCCTGTCACTACAAGATTTGGGGCAGAACCATCCCTTGGTGTAGGATTGCACCATACTTGGCATAGATAATCATCAACAGAGTGGTTTGTGTAGTGGTATGAATCCACAATAAATTGACTTGTTTTACTCCATGTTTGGTCCCAGCTACCATTGGAAATACTGGTCCTCAGTACTTGGCAGGCCTTATCAATGCAAATATAATTGGCCTGGACTCTTCTGTAGGAATACTTTCTCCAAGAAGTCTAGTATGTTAGAAGGTGACTCAGCAATTACAAACTTGGCCCAACCCACAACAACTCCACATGGAGCACATATTGTTTCCACACAATAAGTTCTAGAGGGTATGAAGTGATCTTTGCCTCCATCATTGTTTTCAACTTCCTGGTCATGTGGCTGCTCATTTCTTGGCTGCTGGGTCATCCATGGCCAGGTATCATCTGCACGCCTAACTGCTCTCCTATACCCACTTAACTGCTTTGTTTGGTGGTTTCTGATAAACCTTTGCCACTTTGCCTGGTGTCCTTGACATGCTAATGTCCCATCTACTTTCTGCCTTGTGCAACGAGACACATGGCACTGACTACCATACAGATCTTCATGTAATGCACAATAAACTCCACCATGTGCATTTAAAAGGTCTGATGCACATTCCCCATATGCACATCTTGTATGCCCTATCACAATTCCATCAACCACTACCATCTTCACAGGTGATCTGATATTCTCATCCTCATCTTCTGATCCACTGTTTGATAAAGTTTGTGATCTCCTGTGCTTCTGGGTGCATTCTTTACATGAATGACCATCTGCAGCTCTTATTATACCATTTTCACCCAAAACATGGTATGCTTCCTTGAGGTCTTTGCGCTCGGCCAGGTATTCCATGCGGAATCCTAGTGGACTCCGCGGAATCCTAGGACTCCACTGGGAATATTCCCAGTCAGTCCTAGTAAAAATAAAATTTGAGCATCCCAGCCAAAATGGCTGAAACAGTCCCAATGCATTCCTAATGGCTTCCCACTGCAGTTCCAGTGCATTCCTACCCCAGTGGTAGGATTGAGGGTGCCATTCCTAGCACTCCTACCCACTAGGAATGGGTAGGAATGGGTAGGAATCCTAGGACTCCACCTGTGTAATGTGTCACAGGCACTGCTACTCTATTGGAGTCACATATATTAGAAACTAGTAATGTAACAACTGTATTGCATGCTCCGATAAAAATAATGTGTGACCAGTGTCACATGTCACATGACCAGTACCAGATGGTCTGTGCACTCCTGACAGGTATATAAGGACAGCCAGTAGCACCCAATTTCTGTCATCCCCTCCTCCAAAATTGATTAGTCAGCTATTGTAGTAGGCTAGATGATGTATATAGATTGATTACATAAGTAAATTAGATTGGTAATTGGCAATGTAGATAAGAATGGACTGATTAGATAAGTTTTACATTTTCCCACAATAAGTATCAACCATTCTCGTGTGTCACATGTCACAATAGTGTCACATTTCCCACAGTTTTGAAAAGGCAGAATTGTCACATGACCCATTAACAAAAAATATAGAGGGAGTCTATTTGTCCCAGAATATGAAAACCAAATATAAACAAATGCAATATTCATTGAGATAATGGCAAAATACTTTTGTAATTTCGCTTTTTATAGCACAGCCACAGCACTCTGAGGTACAAAAGTCATATTTATGACATGTTCTATTAACAAAAGTTGTAGAGGAGGTAAATCTGATGCCACCAATGGTGTCCAAATATTTGTAATCAAAGAACTTGTTGAGATATAACCCTTTCAAATAATTTTGTGTGACAGTCCCAAATTTCCATTCCAAAGTCAAATTCATGACATGCTCCACTAATGAAAGTTGTAGAGGGGTAAAATCTGATGCTAGTGATGGTATACAAATATTTGTAAACAATAGCCTTTCTGAGATATAACCATTGCTTTCATGTTTTTTGACTTTGCAGACATATCATGTTCAAGGTGAATATATGTATGTCATGATGGCAGGAGATGTCAATTTCCCCTGGTGGCACCAAACCATGCAAATCTTGTAATTGGGTAGGATAACATTAATAACTCTGAGGGAGCCCTGATCCACTTGGCTGACCAGCAAGACCAACCATGGCCAGGATAGGCCTGGAACTGAACCAGGAGGTTACTTTTCAGATAATGCCAGCTCCATGTGAGTATATGATTGATTTAATGTCAAAAAGTAACAGAACTCCACTGCCCATACCAGCTGCTCACCACTACATCCCACCCATTTGCCCCTGCCCATTTGACTGCCTGCACATACCCAAACTATCTACCTGCCAACTCAAATTAGCCTAAAACCAACCACCATTCATTTGCCTGTGTTAAGATTGATGCCCCTAGCATAGTTCATTCTAAGTTAACAGTGGCAAGCAGAGTCTCAGTTCACTCCCAACCTACTTGACAAAGATCAAAGCAACAATACTGGAGAATTGTAGTATACAGGAGGGTTTATATTCATCCAGAGAATGATAGAACCAGAAAGGAAATAAGACTGTAGCTACCTGAGAAGAGAAATGTATTGGTAACTACCTAAAGGAAATAGTGCCCAAACACAGTATGTAAGCAAAATGTTGTAGTTTGTCATAGAAGGAGAAAAGAAAATGTCACTCTGTCTCAGTTTTATGTTTATCTCATTTGCCTATTACCCTCCTGCCTTTCCCAAAGTCATGGCTTTGACAATTGCATGACAACATCAGTATGATATATATTATCTGCACAGCCCAGATATAGTTGAAGCCAGAGTAATATCAAGAATGGGAAGATGTAACATACTGAAGAGATTCAAGAATGGTCTAAAGCAAGTGCCTATTATCTTTTTCAGATTGTGTGAAATGTGATAGTCCAGATGTCACTTCACCCCTGGAAAAGTTTGACATGTTGGTGATATTTGAGAGTAGTCTGAATCAACCATGTATATTTACATACCATCTGCACAATGGCTACAGTCATGTATGCATAAACAAGTGTAAATAACCATAAATGTGTCCATATTATACTAGATAATTACATTGCATGCTCTGATAACAATAGCAGTGAGCCTTTAAAAAATAGTCTGTACAATAGTGATGGTCATGTATGCACAAACCACCATACATGTGCACAAATTACATTCAATGAATCCAATCCAGCAATGAGCAAGAGACAAGCTTGAAACAATATTGACATGCCCAAAAAGTTCCTTGTACATGTATATCCACAAACAACAATGTAGAATCATACACATGTAAATGTCACACTAGGTATTCAAATTTCATACAAACTTTGTGAAATGAATGTGGAATGAGTGGAATATCACATGGATCCCATTAGAAAGTAGAATGAAAAGCAGGGAATAGCTAGGAATATGCCAGGAAGTCTTCAGTGGTAGGTTTATATCAAGATATGATCCACTGGGAATGCACTGGGAATGTGCTGGGAATGTGCTGGGAATGCACTGAGAATGTGCTGGGAATGTGCTGGGAATGTGCTGGGAATGTGCTGGGAATGTGCAGTACTTTTCACTCCCCCCCCCTTCCGTGTGGAATCCGCGCGGATTCCACAGATTCCGTGTGGATTCCATGTGGATTCCACATGATTGTGCACTATATTGTGGACTTAGTAATGTCATCATGTCACAATACTAGAACTAGTCCATCTACTTTGCTATGCACTTTACTCCTGGTATTTCTACATATATTCCCATTATTATATAGTACTCTAACACATGTCACGTGATTTTTCAACTTTCCCACACCCCACAAAAGTGAGAATTGTGACATTCTGAATCAAGCATTGTAATTGATTGTTTGCTTGGCCCCATATTTTTCCTAGGCTTCCTGTACATGCTCCATTGATTACACAACATTCTATGTGTATGTGACATAATTAACAACATTTTCCCACGGTCCAAAAAAGTGTGTATGGTCAGATTTTGATCATATGTCTGACCTCCTGGTGTTTCTGCACAAAGTACCATTGTCACACTTTGACACAATGTCACATGATTTTCTGGCTTTCCCACAGCTACACAAATGAGAATTGTGAATTTTTATCAATCAAAGAATGTAGTTGTTTGCTTTGCTCCCTAACTTTTCTCAGGCTTCCATGTACATTTGATAGCATTTGTAATATTTTCCCATGATCCAAAACAAAGTGTGTGGTGAGATTTTGATTATAGAAACTTCAATATTCTACACTGTCCCAAGATGTAAATAAGGGTGAACTAAGTTCTAGTTCAGGAAACAAGTGAATATTTTTGCACAAATCTCAGCAAATGCTAAATTCATGATCATTTTGTTTTCACCTTCTTGGTCAAATTCTGAATGTGTCTTGATCAAATGAGGTGACATGAGTGGAAAACACTTAGACAAATGATGGAGATACAACAGGAACCCCCTTTTGACATTAGAGGAAGAGTGAGAAAGCAAGAGTGAAGAAAGTGGTTGTTACAACTTTCTTTTCCCCTTCTATGATACACTCCTTTCATATTACATCATCATTTGCTATGTCACTTATTGGATGCTTATCTCCTTTAGCTATTGCCTTCACATTCCCCTTCATAGGTAACTAGCTGCACATACTGCACATTTCCTTTGTTCTTCTAAGTATATAAACCCTCATGTATAGTACAATTCCTCAGTTCAAACTTAATTGAATATTGCTCTTATCTGAATAAATTCCTCTCATCTCCTCTTGAGCTTGTTGTCAGTTTGACCTTTGTCATCATTTGGCTTGATGTCCAGAATCTTTGTCCAGCTGGCTGGAAGTGGGCTGAGACTCCTGTTACTTAGAACAAATCACATCAAGGGCATCAATCTTAACAGTGGTGAGCAGGAAGTATTGTATGTGCATTGTTCAATGGAATGCATGATTTTAAGTCCCTGAAGTTTGAGAAAAAATCAAAAATTATGGTTTGTTCCAACAGTGGCAAGCAGATTTTCAGTTCACTCCCAGCATAGTGGACAAAGAGTGGTGGATGCTGGATGACAAAGGTCAAATAAGAAATGAGCTTAAGAGGAGAAGAAAGTGCTGAGTTCACTCATAGATGAGAGCAATACTTGATTAAGTTGGAACTAGAAGAGTACTGCACATTAGCAGTTTATATATGTTTGGAGAACAAGAAAAACACAAAAACAATAAAGTTGTAGCTACTCAAGAAAGGGAAATGAAGGTAGCTAGCTAATGGGAATAGCATCCAAGCTGTACATTGCACAGTTGAGAAGTATATAAGTGACATGTTGTAGTCCATTAGAAGAGGAGAGAAAACTGTAAAGAATGACATGAATTTAGTATCTTGACTGTGGGAAAAGTGACAATGATGTAACATATAACAAATGATGTGACATGAGCCTGTATGACAAGCTAGGAGAAGGAAACTGAGTAAAAAAGAATGCAGTGAATAGGAAGATGCCTGTTTTGTTCAGTTTCTAAAGTGTGAGAAAAAATGACAAATGATGTGACATATGTATATGACACCTCATGGGAATAATGGAATGCATGAGAAAGTTAGGAGGAAGCAGCTAAGTGAGAAAGAAATTAGTGATTAGGATTTGTGTGATTCATTCAATAACTGCCACAGTTCTCAGTTTGAACTGTGGGAAAAAATTACACATGATGTGACATATACATGAAGCAGCTTGCAACAAGTGGAAGATGTGTTAGAAGCTAAAGAGAAAGTAATTGAGTGGAGGAGTAAGTGAAAAGGTGTTCTGGAACTGAATCAAAATAAGGGGATTCCTTGTGGAATCCACGCGGAATCCATGCAGAATATTCCGCACGGTCATTCCGCGGACATTCCGCATTCCGCACTGCGTGACAATGTCACAAGTCACCACAGGGAAAGCATGTCACATTGATTCCACACAAAGCTATCTGAAATAAGCTTGCATTACATGTAGAATCCCCCTCTGTAACTATTGTAACATGTTTATACCCTAGATGGGTGAAAATGTCACACGGAATCTGCATGGAATCCGTGTGGAATCCGCGCGGTATTGGGGGGGGAGTGTAAAGTACTCGGAATGTGCTGGGAATGTGCTGGGACTTTAGTGGACCAAGTGGGAATTTACTGGGAATTCAATAGGAATCCCAGGAGTCCACTAGGAATCCTCGGAGTCCACTGGGAGTCCACTGGGAAACATGGCTCAGTGGAAACTACTGGGATTATGCTATATGGCATTATTCAAACAAGCTCATTTCTTCAAAAGAATATGGGAAATGTATCCTGCTCTATGGGAGATAGTAGCATTACCAAAAATATGGAGACAAGATTCAAATTTTGTCTATAAATCTGAAGGACGACGATATTTGCATTTTGAAGTTACTCAAAGAGGAACTTGCAAATGGTGGAATCTAGATGACATGGTGAAATCCAATTCTAGATATAATTCATACCTTTGTGGTGGCAAAGATAATAAAGATTCGCTTGAGAAGATGGTTTCTGTCTTCAATGGTGTTTCTGATTATCAGAAATGGCGTACAAACATTATGTCATATATGGCCATGAAGGGATATACCAAATATGTCACTGGAGAGGAACCAGTCCTTCCTTCAATGTATACCGACACTGCTACACATCCAGCTTCTGCAGCTACTAAACTTGAATATGAATTGACATTCAAAAGAACTTGGCAAGAAATACAAGATTGGACTGAATATTCTGCAAGAGCAAATGCGATTTTCCAAATGTCGCTTGCTGCAAATCTTCATGTCTATATTAAAGCAACTCCTAAAGAAACTCTAGCTGAGCTAGATAAAATCTTTGGATTAAAAGGAATAGCTAAATATTTCATTCTTTATAAGAATATATTCAGCTGGTCTATGAAACCTGGACAAGATCCTATCATAGCTATATCTAAATTAATGAAATTAGTTGCTGATTTAGGTACTGAAAATAAGTACAAAATTCCTGATTTTGTAGTACTTTTCTTTATCTTACATAATCTTGGTCAATCATATGGTACTTTAGTTACAAACTTGATAGATACCAAGGTTGCAGATTTTACGATAGATAACATTATTCCTCACATTCAGAATGAGTATAATTTACTCATATCAAAAGGCAAGATGCGTCATCATGCTCAAATTGCTAATATTGGATCAAACATTCAAAAGAATCCAAACACAAACCCAAATTGGAAAGATCAACATTCCAATACTAGTTATAACAATAATAACAGGGGAAGAGGTTCTTTTAGAGGACGTTTCAATAAAAGCAAGACATTTGTACCTCAACAGAGTTACAATAAATTTCCTAACAGGGGAAATGCATCTTCTATGTCAAGGGATGACAAGAAGAAACGTAATGAAATCAATAGGGCTAACAAGAAATTGAAGAATAAAGCTCTAATCAATGAATTACGAGAGTTGAAAGGGAAGAAGAAGGATTCATCCAC
The DNA here is from genome assembly GCA_023014435.1 of Amanita fuliginea. Classification (NCBI taxonomy): domain Eukaryota; kingdom Fungi; phylum Basidiomycota; class Agaricomycetes; order Agaricales; family Amanitaceae; genus Amanita; species Amanita fuliginea. The sequence continues at coordinate 869,471 of JAEBUQ010000017.1, read as the reverse complement.
TACAATCCATTTTGCAAATCCAATGATAGTAGATACAGCTCCTGGATATTATAAACAGTATCCATTGGAAGAATCTGCTGGATTTATAGAAGAACTTGTACCTGATGTACAACACCATAGTTCTTTATTGGATAGGATTGGAGATATTCAAATGGATGATGATGATACTCCTATTGAAGATAGGGTTGATTATGAATACTTTCAAGATGACAGTATTCGTCGGTTATTCAAAACTGATTCTTCACCTTTAACACCAATTTCCAATGATAGTTCTCCTGAAGAGGAAGAACAATATCACAGTGGAGATGAATCAGATCCATTCAAAAGTGATTATTCTGATCATGGATTAGAATATATTGATGGAACTGGAAATGATAACAACATGGCTAACCTTAACATTGGGTATGGATTTAATTCTTCAAATAATTACTTATCTAATACTGTTCTAGTGCTTGATGATATTACTAATAATGGCATATTGAATATGTCAAATCAAGACGTAAATAACAGTAGTTACAAATTTGTATGTAGTAATTATGAGAATAAAGTTCCTGGTGAACAAATTATGCTTTTAAATAAGAATGATCGATGGGTCATTGACTCTGGAGCGACTAGACATTGCACACCATTCTTAAGTGATTTTACATCATATAAGAAATATATTAATCCCATGAAGGTTACCACTGCTAATAAACACAATCAGACATTTATTGAAGGAGAAGGACAAATCTGCTTCAGACATAATAAACATGTTATGAATTGGAATGTATGCTATATGCCGATACTAATACAGAATTATATCTGTACCACAATTAACAAGTATGGATTATCATGTCTATCATGGTAAAACCAAAACTATAATACATAAGGGAAACATAACTCTTATTGGACACCCAACTGAAGCCAATTCTGTACATTGGCTGTCTACTATAATTAAAAGACCTTCTCATCATTTATTAATCAATAATAGTTCTAAAACTATTGATTATTTTATTTGGCATAGAAGGATGGCACATCCTAGTGATAATGTGTTAAACCATATGTTCAGAAATACTGAAAATAGTTCAAAACTTATTAAACCCCATATGAAGAGCATTTGTAAAACATGTATAATGGGTAAACTTGATAATAAACCATATCATGTTTCATCTAGTAGAGCAACTCAGTTGCTGGAATTAATACATGTTGATTTAATTGAAATCCCGATACAGTCGTATCATAAACAAAAATGGGCTTTATTAATTCTTGATGACTATTCTTCTTTTGCTTATGTAGCATTACTTCGATCTAAAGCTGATACTTTTAATTCAATTAAAGCCTACATTGTCTTTATTGAAAATCAGTTGAACTTAAAAGTCAAAAGTATGCGTTCAGATCGAGGGGGAGAATTTGTAAATCAAAAGTTAAATAACTATTTTCAAGACAAAGGTATTAAACATGAACTAAGTGCTCCACATGTTCATCAGCAAAATGGTCGTGCTGAACGATTAAATGAAACTATTTTAAAGAAAGCTTATACACTTTTATTAGAATCAGGATGCCCAAAATCCTGGTGGTCTTTTGCATTTGAGACTGCAGTTCATATATATAATCATACACCATTAAGAAGAACTAAATGGAAAACACCTTATGAAACTATGATGGGTAAAAAACCTGATATGTCATATTTTAAAATATTTGGATGTTTGGCATATGTCTATATAGTCAAAGAAAGACGTAAAGATAAGTTATCACCAAGAGCTGAACCAATGATATTCATTGGATATGAAAGTAATCATATAAGTTCATGAATGATAAAAATACTATAGTCATTGCCTCACATGCCATATTTGATGAAAACATATTTCCTAAGTTATCTAAAGATAAGATTATCCATAAAGATAAATACCCAACTTTAGATCTAGATAAAATTCCCATAATAGATAATCATTATAATCATGACACTACGAAAAATGATAAAAGGCAATCATTTCATGATTCAAATGATTCTGATGATAGTGATTTGTCGGATACAGATGATCATAAGTCTGACATAAAAAGAAAACCATCAGACAATCAATCAGATGACAGTGATTCTTCTAACAATACTTATCATGATGCAAATGATAAATATTTTAAATCACAAAGTAATAAATCACACAAAGATAATATTCCTACAAAGGTTGATAAAGGAAAACAGAAAGATGATACTAAAAGATTAACTTCTTCAGAGATTCAATGACAAGTTGAACAATTTAAAAAGGATTCTGAAGAAATTTGTTACAATTTCTTTTCCTTTCATTGACGGACTTACTTTATTATATAATCATCGTTATGCATTTCATGGACGCTCATCTCCTTTAGCTACTTTACCTTCACATTTCCTTTCTTAGGTATTTAGCTGTACGTTTCCTTTTATATTTCTTTTGTTCTTTTATGTATATAAACCTTCTTGTAAAGTAGCTAGACTCCAGTTCCAACTTAATCGAATTCTTCTCTCAACCTCTGAACAAAACTCCTCGCTCTCATTCTTTGAGCTTGTCGTTTATTTGACCTTTGTCATCGTTTGACTTAGTGTCCAGAACTTGTCCAGTAGGCTGGGAGCAGACCGAGATTCTGCTTGCCACTGTTGACTTAGAACGAATTGCGTTGAGAGCATCGATCTTAACACAAGTTGGAACTCACAGAACCGCTCAGTGTTTCTACACTAGCCAGACACCATTGATACCAGAACCTCGAACCTCAGACCCCCGAACGGCTCTGCCCGTTTCAGACGAAAGTATTATCTAGATCGACGAGAAGTTTTTCCGTCAACTACAGGAACAGGGTGGTTTTTCCGCTCAGGAACTAAAAAGAAGAACGAACCAGTACCAGCATCCCTCTTTGAAGGTGATTATATTGAAGGAAACAGAAAAGACGTCTTCCCAGACAACGTTTGGATCGATTGGATCAACGAAGATCTAAAAGAGGATTTTTACTCTCTATTTTACCCACCTACTGAAGAACCAGAATCCTCCTGGTGGAACGAATTCCTCAGTCTTTCTGGAGCACCATCACAGGACCGATACGCACTCCAAGACAAAGGATTACAGCCTTGGAGAGACTTCCTAGAACAGAAACAGATTGAACAAAGTTTATTTGGAGATCCAGAATCAGGAAAGAAGAAAGACGAAACAAGAGAACCAAAAGAACCAAAAGGAGAAACAGAAAAGATGGCAACTGACGCAGCAGCACCTGCCTCTAAAGGAGATATCAAACCGCAGCCTATGCGTGTTTTTACAGGAAAACGAACCGAAGCGAAGGCTTTCATTGGAAGTCTTGAAGATTACTTTGTCTTAAATGACGACAATTATAAAGGCAAAGCACAGAAACAGATTCGATTTACTCTCGCCTGTCTTGGGCAGGAACTCGATGATTGGAAAGTCCTGATCAAGGATGAATTAGATGATGAAGAAGAAAGAACCCTTACTTGGACGAACTGGGCAGAATTCAAAAAGCGTTTTCTAGCCGATTGGGGAGAAGTCAATAGCGCTCTTAGAGCGCTGAACAATTTAGCCAATCTCAGAGTAGGGGGTGACGTTTCAGTCCCTGAATATATCAGAAAATTTCGCATGGAGATTGGTACCTCAGGTTTGAAAGGAACAACTGCGCAGCTTCAAGCCTTTGTCAAAGGACTCCCTGAAAGTATTGCTACAAAGATCCTCGAAGCAAATGTTCTATCCATGAAAGAAGCATATGAAAAGGCAGAACAGCTTCATGGCGCTTGGGAAATGATGCGAGCGCTTGGGCGAAAACCAGGACAAGGGAACCGCTCCAATTTTAATCGAAACACCAATAACAGGGGAGGATCAATCCGATCAGTAAATGCGATGCCCACTGGATGTTTGACAGATGAACAAAAGGAGGAATATATGAAATCTGGAAAATGTTTCAGATGTGGAAACCAGGGGCATGTTTCAAGGAATTGTCCCAAACGAAATACCACGTCAAACACCTCCTTCAGGGCCTCCTCATCGTTTCAGAATAAGGGGATCAGATCTATCCCTGAAGATGCGCCCAAGGAAAAGAAAGATGACCCAGTTGCAAGCATCAGAGCGATCCTTGCTGGGATGAAGGCCGATGAACGAGAAGGCCTTCTCAATGAACTTGAGAACGAGGGTTTTTAACCCGGAAGCGTCATGCAGCGGTTGGCACTTCCATAACAAATGGACATTCACAGTTAGCACTTGATTCTGTAATAGTAAGATCAAATAATGACAAGCACCTTTCAATTTCTGTGGAGACGTCCGATTTACCCGCTGAAACTTCGGCTCTAATCGATTGTGGAGCAGAAGGGAATTTTATTGACGAAGAAGTAACCACCAAGTTATCAAAAGAAAAATTGCGAAAACCAATCAAAGTCAGAAACGCAGATGGAACGGTTAACACTAATGGAATAATCACACATCGAGTCCATATTCAATATTCGATTGGAGGAAAACGATACAGCAACTGGTTTCTAATCACTAAATTAGGAGATCAACGATTAATTTTGGGGATCCCTTGGTTAGAAGAAAACAATCCCACTATTGATTGGAGAGATAAAACGATACACCTCATTGATGAACAACGGAATGGAGGAACTATCTGGCAAATGGCATTAGACAATCAACAATGGGGAGAAGACGATTACTGGATCAGAGTTAAGACATCAGCATCTCAAGCGTTAGAACATCAATTGAAAAAAGATGAACCAAAAATGGAACTACCATCAGAATATGGGAAATGGCGCTCAGTCTTTGAGAAAAAGGCATCAGAGCGATTCCCAACTTCCAGAACTTGGGATCACGCTATCGATTTGAAAACCGGTTTTAGTCCTAAAGTTAGCAAGATCTATCCGTTATCAATCAAAGAACAGTCGTCGCTGGACGAATGGATTGAAGAACAGCTAGCTAAAGGCTACATCAAACCGTCGAAATCCCCTCAAGCATCGCCATTCTTCTTTGTCTCAAAAAAGGAAAGTGGTGCGCTTCGACCGTGCCAAGATTATAGATATTTAAACGATTGGACAATCAAGAATGCATACCCATTACCCCTAGTATCCGACCTCCTTACAAAACTCGCTGGTGCACAATATTTCACCAAATTAGACCTCCGATGGGGATATAATAACGTCAGGATCAAGAAAGGGGACGAATGGAAAGCTGCTTTCATTACCAACAGAGGATTATACGAACCAACTGTTATGTTCTTTGGCTTATGCAATTCGCCATCTACATTCCAGACTATGATGAACGAATACTTCAGAGACATGATTAATGAAGGATGGCTCATTATCTACATGGACGACATCTTGATATGTTCTCAGAATTTGAACGAACTAGAAGAACGAACAAAAAGGGTTCTCGATCGATTAGAAGAGAATGATCTGTTCCTGAAATTAGAAAAATGTAAATTCGCTGTTCAAGAAGTTGAATTTCTGGGCATGATCATCTCACCCGGAAAAATACGAATGGATCCCATCAAACTCGCAGGAATAGCTGATTGGCCAGTACCATCAACGGTTAAACAAGTCCGATCATTCCTAGGTTTTGGAAACTTTTACAGACGTTTTATTGGAAACTTTGCAGCAATCGCAAAACCACTCACAGATCTAACCAAGAAAACGGAACCATTTGACTGGAATAATGAGCGCCAACTTGCCTTTGACACCCTAAAGCAACGGTTTGCCTCTATGCCAGTATTGTTAATGCCAAATCCTGCAAAACCGTTCATCCTTCAAACCGACGCCTCCAATAAAGCAATTGGAGCGGTACTGAAACAGGCTGATGAATCTGGAGCACTCCATCCATGTGGATTTATATCCCATGCGTTAACACCAACGGAACAGAATTATCAAATTTATGACAGAGAACTGCTTGCAATCATCAAGGGACTTGCAGTATGGCACCATCTATTACATGGTTCTCCTCACACGATCATCGTCCATTGTGATCACAAGAACTTGTCCTACTACCGAACTGCTCAACGCTTAACACCTCGACAAGCTTGGTGGTCATCATTGCTATCTGAATATGATCTTCGTATTGAACATATACCTGGCACAAAAATGTTCGAAGCAGATGCATTATCCAGACGGCCAGATCATATGGGAAATGATGAAGAACAAACTACTGTCACGGTTTTGCCGAATGACTGATTTATTCGACTAATCAATGATGATCTTGCCAGCGAATTAAAGAAATACATGGCAAACGACGATTTTGGACGCATCCTTATTGAAGTTATCACTAAGCAAAAGGCACCACCAATTAAATCCAAACTACAAGACTGGACATACACTCATGGTATCGTTTATTACTTGGGCAGGATCTATGTGCCTGATCAAATTGAGTTGCGCACTCGATTAATTAAGGAGATACATGAAGCATTATCTTCAGGACATCCTGGACGATTGAAAACACTAGCACTTTTGAAGCGTGATTATTGGTGGCCTGGAATGTATAGACATGTCAAAGAATGGGTTGAAGGTTGTGCACTTTGCCAACAGATGAAAGTCAATACCCACCCAAATTCACCAACATTAATCCCTATTCCATCAAAAGCTACTCGGCCATTTCAACAAGTCACACTGGATTTTATTACCGATCTTCCTATATCTGACGGTTATGACTCCATTCTGGTCACGGTGGACCATGGCCTTACGAAGGGGGTAATTTTTACTCCTTGCAATAAGACGATCGACGCCTTAGGAACTGCAGACCTCTATATCTCTGAAATATTCAAACGCTTTGGACTCCCTGACATCTTAATCTCGGATAGAGGACCGCAATTCTCCGCCAAAGTATTTCAAGAGATACGAAAAGCTCTAGGAATCGACCATAGAATGAGCACAGCCTACCATCCTCAGACAGATGGAGAAACTGAACGTGTAAATCAAGAACTCGAAATTTATCTTCAAATGTTCTGCACAAATGAACCTCATAAATGGAAACCACTACTACCCATCGCTGAATTTGCACATAATAATCGATATCACGACACAATAAAGACATCACCATTTCAACTTATGTACGGATCAGATCCAATCACTATCCCTACAGCAGCAATCAAGATGACCGCACCAGCAGCAGAAGAACGCCTTCTGATTCTCCGAAAAGCTAGAGAAGAAGCCCTAGCCGCTCACGAACTAGCTAGACAAATGGTCACTCATAGATACAGAGACAAGTCAATCAGATTCGAAAAAGGTGACAAAGTCTGGCTCGAAAACAAGAATCTCCACATTCCATATCAATCAAGAAAGCTAGCACCAAAACGGGAAGGACCCTTCCAGGTTGAACAAGTCATGGGACCAGTTACTTACAAATTGAAATTACCGAAACAATGGCGCATTCATCCTGTGTTTCATGCTTCACTCCTCACCCCATATAAAGAAACCTCAATGCACGGCCCGAATTTCACTATGCCACCTCCCGATATGGTTAACGGACAAGAAGAGTTTGAGATTGAAGCTATCCTTGGACATCGGAAACGTGGAACAGGTTATCAATATTTGGTTAAATGGAAAGGCTATGGAACAAACGACAATACCTGGGAACCGGAAAGACATCTAGGCAATGCTGCGGATATCTTAGTTGAGTATAAAAACAGAAGGAACCTCTGAAACAACTCAGAAGAAAATGACTTACTATCGCACCAATCTTCAACTAAAACATAATATTCGTTATGTCAAAAGATTCTGCAGAACTATTGGACGATACACTCCTACCATCAAAACCAGATATTCTGTCACGCAGATGTTTGTTCCTGCCTTTAAACACCCTTCCAAACGAACGCTCTCTACATATCAGAAACTGAAATACGTCCCAATGATGTCAAAACCGCCTAAAGTATCACGATTACCTCCTCACAAACGAACGCATCCACAAGGCCATTCAGAGATCCCATATAATGCTTTATCAAAGTATCTTCCCCAGTATCATTGTCTCTCTTTTGATCTAGGAGAATTACCCACATTCCAGGAGGCCGAATCACATTATCTCCCAGCATCAGTTCACCCTTGTTTTCAATACGATAATGTTTATCACAGGGTTTGGTTACGACGAACCTTCCCTGAATTATCAGAAGCTTTACCATGGATCATCCAACTCGGCAGAAACATTTCCGCGGAACAATGGCAATATGAACGACGAATGAACATAAGGGGAAGCGAAAATTTTAGCCGCACAAGAGCGCAAATGGAAATAACACTTGCAACCGAACGATATTACGATCTTCTGAACCAGGCAATACAGGCTAGCATGAACAATCCAGAAATACACGTTACACGACATGCACACCCTGAACAAATCCGTATTCCACACCCTGATGATGCAAGAACCCGATCAGAACAAGAAGAAACAGCTAGGAACTCTCGTGAGAACTTTCTCAGAACCAGGGAACCTGAGATCGAAGAGATCTTAGCTTTGGATTCCGACGATGAGATTTGGGATATTTAAACCACACCCAATGGTCTAAACCCCCCATCCTATTGATACAGCATGTCCACCATCGTCGTCATCGCCTACCTCGTTGCTTTCGCCTTTGCGCTCTTGGTCACAGCCTGTGGCCATTGTTACAACCCTTCTTTCGCCGCTGCCTCCCTGTTCCTCGCCACCGCCCACAACCTCCCCATTGAGGTCTTTGTTACCACCACCACCACCATCAATGAATACCTCTTCCCGGATTGGCCCGCCTCCCCTTCCTCTACCGTTGCCCCCTTACATCAGCACCCGGACGAGCTCGCTGACTTCTTGATTGAAGAAGAAGCACCCCTACCCGCTCCGCCAGCTCCACCTCTCGCCAGGACCCCTAACGCCACTCTCCTTCGGGCTCAGGAAGCCCTTGCCACCTTCATCATCGACTACCAACTCTTCGCTGGACCTCTTGACGCCATGCTCAACACCGCCCTCACCACCAATCCTCACAGTGTCATGGATGAAGAGCACGATGCAATCCTCGAGCAAACAGTCCAACTAGACTATATCACGAGGACGCTGCAATGGCGGTTTGAAACTGCTAACCACGATGTCAACACCATTGCCGAATGGTTGAAATCATGAAGAGATCATGGGTGGACAAATGGTGGAAACCACGGTTGGGGAACAGGTTAAGAAGTCGGTGACTTCTTGCATACGAAGGGGGTAATGTTACAATTTCTTTTCCTTTCATTGACGGACTTACTTTATTATATAATCATCGTTATGCGTTTCATGGACGCTCATCTCCTTTAGCTACTTTACCTTCACATTTCCTTTCTTAGGTATTTAGCTGTACGTTTCCTTTTATATTTCTTTTGTTCTTTTACGTATATAAACCTTCTTGTAAAGTAGCTAGACTCCAGTTCCAACTTAATCAAATTCTTCTCTCAACCTCTGAACAAAACTCCTCGCTCTCATTCTTTGAGCTTGTCGTTTATTTGACCTTTGTCATCGTTTGACTTAGTGTCCAGAACTTGTCCAGTAGGCTGGGAGCAGACCGAGATTCTGCTTGCCACTGTTGACTTGGAATGAATTGCGTTGAGAGCATCGATCTTAACAAAATTAATAGGAGATATTCCAGACTTGGAAAATGGAATATAATTAATAAACAAGTTGCAGAACTTTCTAATAATACTCCTTCAACATCAAAACATATAGATTTATCAAAGATATATAAGATACTTGATAAACATGAAAAAGAAAGACTTGCAGAACTTGATAATCTTTCTGGACGAAATAAGAAATCTCTTAAAGAAGATATTGGAGATAAATTCAAAGAGTTAAAAGATGAACTAAAAGATGTTTTTGATAAACCTCTTGTTAAATCTAAGTTTGAATTAAAAACTGGAGATTTTTGGGATCCTACTGTTAGCATTAGAGATAATGTTACTACAGGTTCTAAACGTATTGGAAAAAAGTTAGACCTGCAGGCAGCTAAAAGAGGAAAACTTGATAATGATAGACCAAAAATCATACAAGACCCAATAACTCATCCATTTGGTTTTAGAGAGCAAGAAAGAAAAGTTATACAACAAAAACTTGCTACTAGAAAATCATCTAGGAAACCAAAAGTTAGAATAATTGATAATAATGTTTATGGAGATAAACATCCTGCTAAAATACAAGCAGAAATTCAAACAGATAAAGATTTTGAAAAAGTTGTTAAACAACAAAATCAAAAAGAAAAGGAATGGCGTGATATGCTTAAAAAACCAATTAACATATCAAAGCTACAAGAGTTAGATACTAAATCAGCTAAAGAACAACGAGTTGTTCAACCTGAATTAACTTTAGAAGATCTCATGCCAATAGATAAATCTAAGCATGAAAAAGATCGTCTTAATAAACTCTTTGGTAGAAAACCTAGAAAGGAGATTATTGTTGAACCAAAATTAGATATAAAATCTGATGATAAAATGGTTGATGATAAACAAGAAAAATCAGAAGAAGATCTGGAAAGGACAGTGACACCAGCACCTTCTGATAATGTGATTACACCAATTCCTAGTTCTCCAAGTTCAGAAATCAGTAATGAAGACTGGAAGGAAAGACGTAAACAAAGACAGAAAAGAATGGATAAATTCTTATTATCCAAAGCAGCAGCAAAACTTGTAGATCAAGAGAATAGGAAAAAGGGTATACCTGTTGTATACAGAGATCTTTTAAAGATAAAAGATAAAGATCCTGAATCATATTCAAAATGGGTAGAAGCTATGAAAGAAGAAATTAAATCTATACAGAAAAGAAATGTATGGGAATTAGTTGACAGACCTAAAGATCGTAAACCTATAGGTTGTAGATGGGTTTACACTATAAAGCAACAAGATAATAGATATAAAGCGCGATTAGTTGCTCAAGGCTTTTCACAAGTATCAGGAATAGACTTTGGAGCCACATTTAGCCCGGTTTCAAGATTCGAAACTGTTAGAATCTTATTAGCATTAGCAGCTTTAGAGGGATGGGTACTCAAAGTACTAGATGTTAGAACTGCTTTTCTATATGGCCAATTAGAAGAGGAGATATATATGGAACAACCGGATGGTTTCAAAACCAATGATAGAAATAAAGTCTATAAATTAAATAGAGCTTTATATGGTTTGAAACAAGCATCATTAGCTTGGAATATTCAAGCTCATAACAGTATAACTAAATTAGGATTTAGAAGATTATATGCTGATACAGGAATATATGTTAAACGAACAGAAAATGACATCATAGTCATTATATTATATGTTGATGACATAATATTCATGGGCAATAATGAAAAGACTGTTAATGATCATAAAAAGAAATTCATGGATAAATGGGAAAGTAGAGATTTAGGAGATTTAAGTGAATATTTAGGAATGAACAATGTGATTGATAAACAAAATCATATAGTCACAATTGATCAAGCTAAATATGTGAAGAAGATTGTTGAAAGGTTTGGTCTTATTAATGCAAAACCAGTAAATACGCCTTTACCAGCTGGTTATGTACCAAACAAACAAATAGAGGGTCAAGCAACACAAGAAATGATCACATACTATCAACAATTGATAGGATCATTATTGTTTCTTGCAATGTGTACAAGATTAGATATTGTTTATGCAACAATTCTAATGTCACAATTTGTAAGTAATCCTTCACAGGATCACATTAAAAAGTCATTACATATAATCCAATATGTTGGAAGTACATTGGATTACTGCATTAAATATAACAGAAAAGATAAATACGGTTTAATTTGTTATGCTGATGCTGATTGGGCATCAAATCCCATTGATCGTAAATCAACAACTGGGATGGTTGTCAAGTTAGCTGGAGCACCAGTATACTGGAAATCAGCAAAACAAAAAACTATTGCGTTGTCTTCAACAGAAGCAGAATATATGGCTGCATCAGATGCACGCAGACAGATATCTTGGTTGAAGAATTTGTTTGAAGAGTTAGGATATAACATAAGATCCATTCCATTAATAATGGATAATCAAGCAGCAATTTATATGGCTTCAAATCCAGCTCAAGAACAAAGAACGAAACATATGGATGTCAGATATCATTATATAAGATCATGTGTCAAAGATGATTTAGTTGATCTTTATTATATTAAAACTGAAGATCAAGCTGCTGACATACTAACTAAAAATTTATTGTTGAATAAGCATAGTAGAATGCTTAAATTATGTGGAATACACATTTAGTAAAATATTCAACAAGGGGGAGTGTTAAAAGTTAGATTAGATAATTAAGAATTAATTAGATAATTAGAATTAGAATTAATTAGTGTTTTATATTTAACTAAATATCTATTCAGATTATGTGATATCACATGATTAGTCATGTGATTAGTCACGTGTCTATAGGCTCATCTAGACTCTAATTAGTAATAATAAACTCTTATTTGTACTTGTGTACTATCATTATATAAGATCATGTGTCAAAGATGATTTAGTTGATCTTTATTATATTAAAACTGAAGATCAAGCTGCTGACATACTAACTAAAAACTTATTGTTGAATAAGCATAGTAGGATGCTTAAATTATGTGGAATACACATTTAGTAAAATATTCAACAAGGGGGAGTGTCAAAAGTTAGATTAGATAATTAGAATTAGAATTAATTAGTGTTTTATATTTAACTAAATATCTATTCAGATTATGTGATATCACATGATTAGTCATGTGATTAGTCACGTGTCTATAGGATCATCTAGACTCTGATTAGTAATAATAAACTCTTATTTGTACTTGTGTACAAAATTATAGAGTTCAGAGATATTTATATCTTTGACAGATATTATAGAGTTTGACAGATATTATAGAGTTTGATGGGACGATTATCAACTGAATTGAATAGTTGATAAGAATCATTTATATTTAGAACATGACTCAGAAATGATTCATATGACTGTGCATTGCTGTGCAATGACTGTGCAATGACTCATACTGCTGCGCATGAGGAGTACTTTACACTCCCCCCCCAATACCGCGCGGATTCCGCGGATTCCACACAGATTCCATGCAGATTCCGTGTGACATTTTCACCCATCTAGGGTATAAACATGTTACAATAGTTACAGAGGGGGATTCTACATGTAATGCAAGCTTATTTCAGATAGCTTTGTGTGGAATCAATGTGACATGCTTTCCCTGTGGTGACTTGTGACATTGTCACGCAGTGCGGAATGCGGAATGTCCGCGGAATGACCGCACGGAATATTCCGCATGGATTCCGCGTGGATTCCACAAGGAATCCCCTTATTTTGATTCAGTTCCAGAACACCTTTTCACTTACTCCTCCACTCAATTACTTTCTCTTTAGCTTCTAACACATCTTCCACTTGTTGCAAGCTGCTTCATGTATATGTCACATCATGTGTAATTTTTTCCCACAGTTCAAACTGAGAACTGTGGCAGTTATTGAATGAATCACACAAATCCTAATCACTAATTTCTTTCTCACTTAGCTGCTTCCTCCTAACTTTCTCATGCATTCCATTATTCCCATGAGGTGTCCTATACATATGTCACATGATTTGTCATTTTTTCTCACACTTTAGAAACTGAACAAAACAGGCATCTTCCTATTCACTGCATTCTTTTTTACTCAGTTTCCTTCTCCTAGCTTGTCATACAGGCTCATGTCACATCATTTGTTATATGTTACATCATTGTCACTTTTCCCACAGTCAAGATACTAAATTCATGTCATTCTTTACAGTTTTCTCTCCTCTTCTAATGGGCTATAACATGTCACTTATATACTTCTCAACTGTGCAATGTACAGCTTGGATGCTATTCCCATTAGCTAGCTACCTTCATTTCCCTTTCTTGAGTAGCTACAACTTTATTGTTTTTGTGTTTTTCTTGTTCTCCAAACATATATAAACTGCTAATGTGCAGTACTCTTCTAGTTCCAACTTAATCAAGTATTGCTCTCATCTATGAGTGAACTCAGCACTTTCTTCTCCTCTTAAGCTCATTTCTTATTTGACCTTTGTCATCCAGCATCCACCACTCTTTGTCCACTATGCTGGGAGTGAACTGAAAATCTGCTTGCCACTGTTGGAACAAACCATAATTTTTGATTTTTTCTCAAACTTCAGGGACTTAAAATCATGCATTCCATTGAACAATGCACATACAATACTTCCTGCTCACCACTGTTAAGATTGATGCCCTTGATGTGATTTGTTCTAAGTAACAGGAGTCTCAGCCCACTTCCAGCCAGCTGGACAAAGATTCTGGACATCAAGCCAAATGATGACAAAGGTCAAACTGACAACAAGCTCAAGAGGAGATGAGAGGAATTTATTCAGATAAGAGCAATATTCAATTAAGTTTGAACTGAGGAATTGTACTATACATGAGGGTTTATATACTTAGAAGAACAAAGGAAATGTGCAGTATGTGCAGCTAGTTACCTATGAAGGGGAATGTGAAGGCAATAGCTAAAGGAGATAAGCATCCAATAAGTGACATAGCAAATGATGATGTAATATGAAAGGAGTGTATCATAGAAGGGGAAAAGAAAGTTGTAACAACCACTTTCTTCACTCTTGCTTTCTCACTCTTCCTCTAATGTCAAAAGGGGGTTCCTGTTGTATCTCCATCATTTGTCTAAGTGTTTTCCACTCATGTCACCTCATTTGATCAAGACACATTCAGAATTTGACCAAGAAGGTGAAAACAAAATGATCATGAATTTAGCATTTGCTGAGATTTGTGCAAAAATATTCACTTGTTTCCTGAACTAGAACTTAGTTCACCCTTATTTACATCTTGGGACAGTGTAGAATATTGAAGTTTCTATAATCAAAATCTCACCACACACTTTGTTTTGGATCATGGGAAAATATTACAAATGCTATCAAATGTACATGGAAGCCTGAGAAAAGTTAGGGAGCAAAGCAAACAACTACATTCTTTGATTGATAAAAATTCACAATTCTCATTTGTGTAGCTGTGGGAAAGCCAGAAAATCATGTGACATTGTGTCAAAGTGTGACAATGGTACTTTGTGCAGAAACACCAGGAGGTCAGACATATGATCAAAATCTGACCATACACACTTTTTTGGACCGTGGGAAAATGTTGTTAATTATGTCACATACACATAGAATGTTGTGTAATCAATGGAGCATGTACAGGAAGCCTAGGAAAAATATGGGGCCAAGCAAACAATCAATTACAATGCTTGATTCAGAATGTCACAATTCTCACTTTTGTGGGGTGTGGGAAAGTTGAAAAATCACGTGACATGTGTTAGAGTACTATATAATAATGGGAATATATGTAGAAATACCAGGAGTAAAGTGCATAGCAAAGTAGATGGACTAGTTCTAGTATTGTGACATGATGACATTACTAACACAATATAGTGCACAATCATGTGGAATCCACATGGAATCCACACGGAATCCATGGAATCTGCGCGGATTCCACACGGAAGGGGGGGGGAGTGAAAAGTACTGCGCATGAGTCATATAGCTGTGCACATGAGTCATTTAGAAGGAAATGATGTCATATAGAATATCATCGAATGATTAAAAATAGATAATAATAAAAGAAACTCGTTTAATAGTATTTTTATTATTATATTTTGTACCTAAATTAGGGTTACTGAAATGTATATAAGGAGGGCGTTTTGGACACTAAGCTCCCCAGTTTTTCCACCTAACACATAGGCAGATAAGCAACTAACTAACAAATGTAAGTCATTGAAACTGTTACGACCTTACGATTTTCTATGGATTTTTCTATATTTTTATCTATTTTCCTTGGGGCTCTATCGACACTTCTCTGGATATAGGCAACGGCTCCCACCCCTAACAGGATACTCCGAGGGCTTAGATCAGCAGTGGCTGTACCGCGGCATATGGGGTTATAGGGGCTAAGACTCTGGGCGAGTCCGGGCGGTTCTAGATGGTAGGCCTAGGTTGTGTAGCTGCGCGTGCACAGCCTAGCGGCTGCGCAGTCTGTGTGCACAGACCAGGCGTTGGGGTATATAAGGAGGGTGTCGAGTAGGTACGAGTCTCTAAGACTCTAGATAGTTTCCTCCTACCAGGTTACTAGTCTATTGTGTTTTCTTATCTCTTTATTCTATCACTTTTTCACGAGGCTTGTGGTTGTGGTGGGATCCGTCCTAACAGAAACCTTACTTAGTCAGTGCTACTGCGTTGCTGTATATTGTTTCAATAGAAGGAAATTGATAGCATTGCTAGCAGTAGCAATGCTTGCCTATCACTTGGTGGAGATGAGGATGTCAGCAAAATTCCAACTTTAACAGGATTAAACTGGAATGAGTGGTCTGTAGCCATGATCGCCTATCTTCGTTATAAAGGTCTTTGGCTATACGTCAAGGGATCTAAAGCAGCAATCACAAATCTGACCAATTCAGAAAAAGTACTTTATAATGCGGCAGATACTAAAAAAGAAGATAGGGACAGGTTACAAACCAAGCTTGAACTTTGGGAGGAATTTCTTGAATACGACAACAAAGCACTTGGGCTAATCACACTCAAACTGGCACCATCACTGCGTCACTATGTTGACTCTACTGCATTAAAAACATGGGATGCATTAGAGAAAGCTTTTGGGCAACCAGGAGCTGCAGGAATCTTTGTTGATTTTTCAAAAGCAATTCATTGGAAAGTCAATGTCAACAAAGTCACTGAGTCAGTTAACGAATTATTGACTACTACTCAATGACTCCATACCAATGGATTCACATTTCCTGATAATATGGTTGCCATGTTAGTGCTGGCATCACTTCCACAAGGATGGGACTGTGTCTCGTCCAGTATTCTTCTCACCACGAAAGCAAGTGATTTAAAACTTGCTGATGTCCTTCCTAAGATAGAGGAAGAACAGCAAAGACGTAGAACGTCTTCATCATCAGGGGGGGCTGTTAATAGAGCTCGCATTACTAGAGGCCCTATGAGACCTCAATGGCAAAACTCTGGTTCGGCCGGTCCTAGCAATAGGACCAATTTTCAATGTCAATCTGGAAATTTCCAAAATAATAAAGGAAAATCCAGAGATCAGAATCAACCACCTGCAGGACCATCTTTAGTTCTAATCAGGAACGCAACCGCTTCAATCATGCAAATAAGAAAAAGAAGCATGCTTTTTTGTTGCAACAGGAACAATCTGCTGGGTCCAGTAGATCTAAAGGAAAAGCGAAGGCACCTACCTTTGCTAGCGCAGCGTTGATTGATAGGCTTGGATCTCAACCTCTGATCGACAGGGTTGAACCAGCCTTATTACCCAATAATCTCAAAATGCTACAAGATCAAGGCTTTTGTGTGGCAGATGAGATTGAATGGCCAGTTAAAACTGGAGGGAATGCAGGAAATCACTTTATTCCAAAGAGCGATGACATGGATGTGGATAAAGATGATGCATCGGATACAGTCTCTCTAGGAGAATTTGAAGATGCAGAATCTTGGTATCAGTGCGTATATTTCACTAATTTAAAGTCTGATACTGATAATAAATCAGTGAGGACTATGTTACAGAAGACTTCGGAGAATTCGAAGCTTCTTAAATTTAAAGGTAATAATAGTAGTAATCAATGTACTGCTGTAGATAGCGATAATGTAATCGCTGAAATTACCTGCTATAATAGTGAGATTAAGGCGTGCTATTGCAATAATTGCCTAAAAATGGCACTTAAAGGAAAGTCATGGATGATAGACTCTGGAGCGTCTGTCCATGTAACTCATGACTTAGAAGACTTTACTAATTATCAATCGTTTGATAATCCAAAACCTATTCATACTGCTGATAAAAAATCAAAAGTTTCTTTATTAGATGAAGGAACTGTGTTCCTTCAAATAGAAAATTCCAAAGCGCTTAGACATTTCATTAAACTTGAGAAAGTTTGCTATATGCCTGAAGCTAGTCATAGACTTATATTGTCTGGACAGTTAAAGCTTCAAGGCTGGCAGGAACAATCAGATAAACATGGGACAATTTTTTCGCTAAAATCTGGCCAACATGTTCTACGAGCATATCCTAGACATGATAATGAACCTATTCATTGGGTTTGACTCAGATAGTCAAGCCAGATAGACAAATAATGGACCATGCTGTGTATGTTGTCAATTATGACACTTGGCATAGACGATTGGGACATCCTTCAAAGAATGTTCTTAAACATACTTTTGAACATACTAAAGGATTTGATGAGAAAATCACATTCCCATCAACAAATCCTATATGTCCTGGTTGTGCTCAAGGAAAAATGCACAATAAATCTTTCCCTATTTCTAATAAGCATGCTTCTAAACCGCTTGAATTAATTCATGCTGATTTACTTGAACTACCAATGGAATCATATCATTGTAAAAAGTGGTGTTTAATGCTACTAGATGATTACTCTTCATTTGCTCATATGGCACTTCTTCAATCAAAATCAGAAACCTTTACTGCTGTCCAAAGTTACATAGAACTTATGGAAAATCAGCATAATATTAAAATAAAACGTTTCAGATCAGATTGAGGGGGGGAATTTAAGTCACATGAATTCGACAAATATCTTGCATCTAAAGGGATATTCAGGGAACAGAGTGCACCTCACATACATCAGCAAAATGGTCATGCAGAACGTCTTAATGACACTATACTTGAGAAAGCAGAAAGCATGAGACTTGAGTCTTCCTGTCCAAAATCATGGTGGGAATTTGCTTTTGAAACTGCTATTCATGTATACAATCGCACTCCATTAAGAAGAACAAACTGGAAAATTGGTATCCCTAGACTGTGTGCCTTGATACACGTCACGCCAATTGATTTTCTTCAACAGTTCCACCGCCTTTTCCACAAATGCTAGTGTTGGTACCAGCAAGACCCTGCCCGGTCGACTGCTGCGTGCCCCAACTCTCGTCTAACGTCTGTTGTATCGCCTAGCGTGGTCCCTACGTCAGTCGTGATGCAGTGTTGCCTAGTCGATGTCGAGAGTGAGAATGAAAATGAAGTGATCCGTTCGATGCTGTGAGCGATGACGAGTAGGACGTGCTCGGTGCTGTATGCAACGACGAAGGGTGTGGTTGAAAGACTCTAGATTATGTTAGGACAACCCCAACAAACCACAAGCCTCATGTGAGAAGTGAATGAAATAGATTAGAGACGTGAAAACACAGTAGACTAGTGACCTGCAAGGAGGAAACTATCTAGAGTCTTAGAGACTTGTACCTACTCGACACCCTCCTTATATACCCCAACGCCTGGTCTGTGCGCACAGACTGCGCAGCCGCTAGGCTGTGCACGCACAGCTACAAGACCCAGACCTACCATCTAGAACCGCCCGGACTTGCCCAGAGTCTTAGCCCCTATAACCCCATATGCCGCAGTACAGCCACTTGCTGATCTAAGCCCTCGGAGTATCCCGTTAGGGGTGGGAGTCGTTGCCTATATCCAGAGAAGTCGTTGTAGAGCCCCAAGGAAAATAGATAAAAATATAGAAAAATCCATAGAAAATTGTAAGGTTGTAACAGTTATGAACAAGGATCTAAAGCTTATAAATTTATGAGAAAAGACAACACAATATTTATAGGTGTTCAATCACTGTTTGATGAATCAGTGTTTCCACGAAAAAGTGAAAATTACAACAAAGATAGAATATTTGAATGTCCACCAGGTATTGATCAATGGGATCAATATGGACAAGAATCTGACTACGATTCCCAAAGTGATTATCTCAATGATAGTGATAATGATGATCCCACATCAAAAAGAAAATCATATAGAAATCATGATTCTACACATGACAATCAGCAGACATCGTCTCATGATAAAGATGATATGGATAAAGAGCTTGATAAAGAGGTTGAAGAACAGGAACCACAATTGCAACCTCCTGTTGATCCTGATGTTCGAGGACCAAGTGAAAACAGGTCTGTTGAGAACCCTAGTGAACGGCCTAGGACACAACATCAGATCAAACCTCCTAGCATTAAGAAAACACAAAAAGAGAAAAAGGATTCCAAACGTGCTGAACAAAGAATACCACGAAAAGAGCCTATTCAATTTCCTCTTTGCAGGGGAATAAGAGATAGAAAACCACTCTATAGAGAGGGAAATATATATGGTCAAAAGACTCCTCTTGAAATTGAAAAAGACTTGGGTAATGACTCTGATCCTTTTGGCTCAGATCAGGATGATAACAATAATAATCCTGATAAAACTATTTATGAAGATGCACCAGAAGGGCCAAATCCTGGTTCTAATCAGGATATTCAGGATACTCTTGATAGTTTAAGACTGCTTAAGAAATTGCAAAAAGAAGGAGGCACAAAATTTGTGAACTTCTTATTATCAAAAGCAGTTGTAGTAAAATCAGAGGTACCTGTGCACTTCAGAGACGTGTTGAAAATTAGAAATCTCAATCCAAAAGCTTTCCAAGAATGGGTTACAGCTATGGAAGAAGAGATACAAGCTCTATGTGATCGAGACGTCTGGGAGTTAGTGGAATGTCCCAAAAATCGTAAACCTGTTAAGTGTAGATGGGTTTACAATATTAAAAGTGATGGTCGAAAACATGCTCAATTAGTTGCTAAAGGTTTTTCACAAATACCTGGTATTGATTATGATGACACATTTTCTCCTGTCACACACTTTGAGACAGTGAGATTACTTTTGGCTTCTGCAGCACTCGAAGATTGGGATATCGAGGCGCTGGATGTTAAAACAGCATTCTTATATGGACATCTCAATGAAGAGATTTACATGGAACAGCCAGAAGGTTTTGTCACTAAAGGACAAGAAGGGAAAGTCTATCACCTTAAAAAGCCTTGTATGGTCTCAAACAAGCATCTTATGCTTGGAATAAACAAGCTGATAAAAGCTTGAAATCCTTAGGATTCCATTGATGTCTTTCAGACACAGGAGTTTATATCTTAAGGAAAAATTCATCAATTTTAGTAGTTATCTTATATGTAGATGATGTTTTATGGATGGGCAATAACTCTGAACTGCTACAAACTCTCAAAAGCAAGTTCATGAAAATATGGGAATGCAGAGATTTAGGAAAAGTCTCTGAATATCTTGGAATGAAAATTGTCCAAGATAGACAAAATCGATTATTAACTATCAATCAAATAGACTATGCTATGAAAGTTGTTAAACATTTTGGTCAAGAAAATGCCAAACCTGCTAGAACACCTTTACCAGCAGGCTATGTTCCTAAACCAAATGATGGAACAGCAACTTCTCAGCAGAGAAGCCATTATCAATCCATAATTGGATCTTTATTATATCTGACACTTGGAACTCATCCAGATATTGCTTATGCAGTAATCATGATGTCACAATACATGGTTAATCCTTCTGAAGAACACATTCAGAAAGCATTATATATTGTTAAATATGTTGCCACTAATCCTAATGGCAAAATAATATATAATGGTAAACAAAAAGAAGGATTTGTTGCATATTGTGATGCAGACTGGGCAGGTGACCAGATTAATCGAAAATCAGTCACTGGTTATATTGTAAAGTTAGCTGGAGGACCAGTTAGCTGGGTTTCTAGAAAACAAAAAACTGTTGCTTTGTCTTCAACAGAAGCAGAGTATATGAGTTTGTCAGATACATCTAGACAGTTAGTCTGGATAGAATCCTTATTTTATGAAATAGGGATGTATTTAAGAAACATCCAATTAGGTGTTGATAATCAAGGAGCTATATTCTTAGCATCCAATCCTGCTCAAGAGCATAGGTCTAAACATATTGATATCCGCTACCACTATGTGAGAAATTGCGTAGAGGAAGGAAAAGTGGAATTAATATATATTCCCACAGATGAGCAACTTGCTGATATCTTAACTAAAAACTTGTCTTTTGATAAGTTCACACAGTTAAGATCTAAAATTGGATTAGTGATTTATTAGCGAGGGGGAGTGTTGAATTAATAATGATCTGGAGCTAAGGGGATTGAACCCACAGCTTCATGTATTATAATATCATTATTAATAAGACGCTAAATAATCCCTTATTATAATCATTGACCGAAATTATAGAGTTTGACAGAAATTATAGAGTTCATACTCAGAGTAGAGACGCCAGCAAAGCGCCACCTGGTGCTACCCACAGTGCCACCTGGCGCTACACCCAGTTGCCACCTGGCGCTACCCTCTGTAGTGCTCTGCTGGCATTACCTTAGGTAGTCTTAATGTACTCTGGCCCACATGTATATAAGGAGGGCCTTATGCCCTCGTTTTAATAACATTGTATCGCCTCTGTTATCTGTTAGTTGAGCCCCTAGCTCCTAAACAGCCTTCAACACATATAAACAGTATTAAGTAAGTCTCCCGCTTACTAAGCCTCGGTCTGCGCCGCCGTCATATTAATTTCAACACTTGTATATCATGTTTACTAATGAATACATACAGTTGTTTCGTCATAATTGATGGTTTGATGACTTGATTGTGAACAGTTAAACCTCATTTAAAAATTAGGGCATAATTCTGCATAACACAAAGCGAACCTACAAAATTGATATTTTGCTTAGTTGGGTGCAAATATATGAAATTTTACTTAGTTTACAGTTTACAGTTTTCGTGAAGTACATAATTCTGCATAACGCAAACCGAACCTACAAAACTGATATTTTGCTTAGTTGGGCACAAATATATAAAATTTAGCCTAATTTTACTCAGTTTACAGTTTACAGATTTCGTGATGAATGGGATGTTTCGAGAACGCATTCGGTCTGTGGGCTCATGGCGTGGTGGACCTGAACGCCAAGATTGTGTTTTTGTCGAACACACCCCAGATGCTCCCAGATTCTGAGGGATGTTTATAGCACAAGTTCATGCCTTTCTGAAAATCAAATATGATGGCCAAAAGTACCCATGTGCCGCCATGAGTTGGTTCTCAACAGTCAGAAACTCACCTTGTCCACAAACTGGTATGTGGATGGTCGAACACGATTTGGATTTGGATGGACAACCTCAAATGTCCGTCATTCATTTGGAAAGCGTTCTACGTGGCGCGCATCTCATTGGGATAGCTAGATCCCAAATGATACCACCAGAACTCTCTTATCACGACAGCCTTCATGTTTTCAAGTCTTACTGTGTCAATAAGTTCATTGATTATCAAGCACATGAAATCATATTCTAAAAGTCGTAGCAATAGGTGTAGCGGTAGACAAATGGTATAATTGAACTTGTGTACATGCCTGGTGCATCCCTTGTTCTATCGCCTACTCGCCACCAATCAATATCCACTTGTTGACATCAAAACCAATTTGGAAATGTACAATATCCACCTATTGTTGAGCTGTAAGCAATGGAGCAGCAAAAATGCGCATATACTCATACCAACTTTAAGTGGGCAAAAGGAGATGTTGACTGAGGACTGGCAAGGAGATAAAGAGCAGCATTCTTCATTGAGCAGACGAGACCGGCAGGCATAACGGAGTGAGAGGGCTTGGTGACGGCGATGGAGGGACAGATGGGATATTGGGCAAGATGCTGTCGGTCCAAGACATAATGTCAGGCTGCTGAAGAGAAGGACGAGGCAACGGCAGCATGGGGACAGATGCGGACGGAATGTTAGAGCCAAGAGTCTAAGAGTGGCATGAGTCAGGAATTATGAAGCAGTGAAAGCAAACACGCACTGCCCAAAAGTAACAAGTGATCACCACCAGAGCTGAAGTTGTCATGGCCAGGGCGTTAAGTGATAAAAGATGACATCATATAAACTGGAGCAGCGGATGCATTGTTTGCCAGAGCGTGAAGCAACCAAAGCAGAAATTCCCATTTTGCTGATGCAATGAGACCAGTGAGGATTTGAGGTCTTCTCAAGTCAAGGCAGTCCACAAAGTGAAGTGGGAAAGGGTCAGAAGGGTTCCAGTATTTCTCACACAAGCTTCTAGGGCTCCCAAAGTTCGGTTCAGTTCGGTTCGGGGCTATTTTTGGCCGAACCCGAACCTGGAACACCTGGAGCTTGCCCGAACTGAACCCGAACCGACAGGTTCGGGTTCAGTTCAGTTCAGTTCCGGTTCGAACCGACTGAACCGTGGGAAAAATACCTTTTTAAGAAATATCAAGTGTAATTGCAGGTTAGAACATCCCTGCATGCTTGCACTATGGTACCACACCTCTAGGATTTGATATAACAGCATATAGTGCTGTATGATGAAAAGTGCTTAGGAAATACAGCAATGTTGTGGCTAGTAAACAGCTGTAATGTTAGGACGAATCCCACCACAACCACAAGCCTCGTGAAAGAGTGATAGAATAAAGAGATAAGAAAACACAATAGACTAGTAACTGTGAGTGCTGACGAATGTCTCAGACGTGCGGAGGGCAATGACTATAGCTATATTTACCTGACAAATGTCTACTGTACATCAGTAAGGTGTAATATGGCAAAAAAAGGTAAGTATCTCACCTCAGACGTGTGGAGGGCAACGACTGAGGTTCTCATTCAGATGGCACATACTTATATACGAAATATGATATAATATAGGCGCATTTGGTGGCCGTAGGCCTTGTAACGTACAACGGCTCGTCGTCGAGGCAGTACAAAGTAAGTAAGTTCGAAAACATAAATGGCATAGCTAAAATACGTACGAATACAAAAGAAACAGGGCGCAATGCGTTGCGCATGACACGGAGTCCCTGGCGGCATGACAAATTGATGAGGGACGGCTGCGCATGACTCAGATCCTGTGCGCTTGGTATTCCAACACTCCCCCTCAAGCCGGGAGGAGTCCGAGACGTGCGGCAAAATGCTTTGCCTTGGCGGAGGGTAGCGCTTTCGTGAGCGCGTCTGCGAGCATTTCGTCGGTGGGGCAATATATGATCTTCAGTGAGCCTTGCTCGACGATCCAGCGGATGAAGTGGAAACGAATGTCGATGTGTTTTGTGCGTGCGTGGTACTGGTGGTCCTTCGTTAGCTCGATGGCTGACTGGTTGTCGCAGAAGAGAATGGTTGGTGCAAGTTTGACGTGGAAGAGTTGTTCGACGAGGGAGTGCAGCCATAGCGCTTCCTTTGCTGCGTGCGTAGCGGCGACGTACTCGGACTCGGTAGTGGAAAGAGAAACAATTTCCTGTCATTTAGCAGACCAAGAAACTGCGCCACCGTTAATGAGAAAGGTGTACCCGGAGATAGCTCGCCTATCTTCTGCCATGCTTCCATCCGCATCCGAATAGCCTGTCAAGGGCTGGTTTCCACCTCCATAGGTAAGCCAATGGTCCATCGTGCCCTTGAGATACTGATAAAGCTTTTTTACGGCTTTCCAATGTGCAGGACCGGGGTTCGACGAGAACCGTGAAACGGTTTGGACGGTGAAAGCAATATTGGGCCGGGTGGCGATCATGGCGTACATAGCTGATCCGACAGCTTCGTGGTAAGGTATGTTGCGCATAGCAGCGTAGTCGTCAGCTGTTGATGAACATTGATCAGTGTTGAGGCAGGCGTTTACTTCCGTGGGGATGGAAACGGGCTTGATATCATCAAGGCCATATCGTTGAAGAATCGACTTGATGTACGAGTGCTGGGATAAAGAGATTGTATGGCGAGTGCGGTCGCGTTTAATTTCAATGCCGAGTAGCCAGTGCAGCTCACCCAAGTCCGTTATTTCGACTTGTTTGGCTATTCCGGATTTGGTGTCTGAGATAAGCCGGGCTGTGCTGGCTGCCATCGTGCAGTCGTCAACGTGTACTAACACGATGACTAGGTCCCCGTTCTCGCAGTGTCAATAGAAGACGGCCATGTTGACGTCGCACCTGGAGAAACCTATGGATGACATGATTTCACACAAATGTTGATACCAGCACCGGCCAGACTGCTTCAGGCCGTACAGCGTTTTCTTCAGCAAACAAACATAGTTGGTAGGGTGGTCGGTTGAGGGGTATCCCGGTGGTTGTCGCATGTAGATGCGTTCTCTGGAGGTGAGTTCCCCGTTAAGGTATGCGCCTTTGATGTCTATTTGATGCAGTTCTAGATCAAGATCAGCTGCCATCGCGAGGACAGCTCAAATAGAGCCTAGACGAGCAACAGGCGCAAACGTATCAAAGTAATCGACTCCGGGGACCTGTGAAAACCCTTGGGCGGCTAGGCGGGCTTTGTAACGGACGACATTTCCAGCGGCGTCCTTCTTGGCGCGGAAGACCCATTTTGATCCAACTATGTTCGCGTCAGTAGGCGGCTCAGTGAGTACCCAAGTACCTGTCGTCTTGAGCATTTCTAATTCCTCCTTGATAGCCGCTTCCCAAAGTGGCCAATCGGTTCGGTGCCTCGCCTCAGCAAGTGTTCGAGGTTCAATTCCTTCAGCTTCGCTAACTTCTGCAGCCAATGCATATCCGTCGAAACATTCAGCAAGACCAGCATTGGGCTCTTCGACAATGGGGGAAGGGAGCTGAACACCACGTGGGATTTGAGAGGCAGAAGAACGAAGGGAAGTGACCGCTCGCCCTTCTATTATGTCGATTACACGCTGACTTGGTTTTTGAACTCGTTTTTCTGTTACTGGATCAGTAGCAGGTTCTTCTCGAACAATAGGAGGTGTTGGTTGACGCTCAGGCTCAGGAATGGGAACAGGAGATGTTGGATTTACGTTGATGGGGGCAGCAGCTGTCTCGACTTGTGGAATGGTTACCTCAAGATCCTCCCCCTCATTCTGAGAAGGTGAAGACTCAGCTGGCCCATAGTAAACGTTTCGTTCGACGGTGATGGACTGCTTGTCTGGCCAATAGATGCAGACACCCTTGCTCTGTTTGTCAATACCCAACCATCAGCCCTCACGGACTCATCCACCAAGTTTATTTCCATCCTCAACACGCATCCACACACGCTCGCCCCATACTCTCGCATCCTTCAGGTCTGGTTTCCGTCCAAAAACAGCTTCAAACGGTGTTTTCCCGACAACGGCCTTGGTGCCGGTTCGGTTCATCATCCAAATGACATGGCGTGCTGCTTCTCCCCACATGTTCTTCGGCAGGCCACTGGAATGTAGGAGGGCTCGGACGCGCTCAAGGATGATTCGGTTGCGGCGCTCAGCGACGCCGTTGTGCTGCGGGGTATCGTGCACTGTAAGTTTCTGCTCCGTTCCATGTGCAGTTAGGAACTGAATAAATTTCGCATCTAGATACTCTCCTCCACGGTCAGAGTGGAGTACCTTGATCTTGGCTCCAAGTTGGGTTTCACACCATGCACAGTATTTCTGGTAGGTGTCGAAAGTCTCGCTTTTTGCACGCAACAAGTAAAGGTGCGTAAAACGAGTCACATCGTCTGTGAATGTGACATAGTATTTGCGTCCACCCTTGGATTCCATGGGCGCTGGTCCCCAGAGGTCGGTATGAACCTCATCACCGAATTTTTCACCTCAGTGCCCCTCGCGGGCCTTTGGTATCAGTTTTCGTGTCGCCTTGGCGTACACACATGACTCGCAGAAAGGGGGATCAGCCGTTGGCGTCTCGTCAAGGGCTATCCCAGTTACAAAGCCATTTCAAATGATTTGACGGACGGCACCGAAGGATATATGTCCTAGCCGTTTGTGAGCTTCATCCAGGGTGAGTATTTCCTCAGCTGCTCCAGCAGTTTCACTAACGTCATGTTCTAATTTGTAGAGGCATTGCTTTGTCATAGGGATATGTCCAACAGCTGCACCACTATTGTCTCGAATGAGACACTTTCCGCCACCAAAAACGACAGTGTAGCCGGCCCTATCAAGCCGTCCAACGGACACTAGTGTGTAGCCAACCTCGGGCGCATATAGCACCTCAGTGAGTCTGAGTCTCGACATCTCATCCCCATTGGGAATGTCTATACTCATTTCACCCATCCCTATAGCCTTCATATGACATTTATTCGCAGCCTTAAACATTTTCGGCTCAATCTCCACATAGTTAGTGAGAGATCCACGGTCAGGGGTAAGGTGCCGAGAGCATCCCGAGTCAATGATCTCGGTGCGTGTATTGCTTTCATCAGCGCACGCAACTATTTCTTCAGCCTCAGCAGCAACCGAGTCCAGGTCAACATCGACGAGCGAGCTTGTCTCGCTCCAGTCAACCCCAGATAACTCCTTGGTATCCCAGCCACTCTCGGTGTTGTTGCCATCAATGCCGCTCTCGTACCCCTTTACAACAATCAAATCATCGTCATCACTCTCCGGCTCCATAAAGAAGGCGCCATCATCATCATCAGCATCGGATTCGGCTACAACATTTGCCGATCCACTTGCCTTGGCCGGTGAGTCCTTTCTGGGCTTAGGACACTTGTTTCTTAAGTGCCTGACTTCCCCGCAGTTCCAGCAAGCTCCTTTGGGTTTAGGTGGTCCCTTCCCCTTGCCGGAACTAGACGCAGCTAGCGCCTCGTCTTTTGTGTTTCCGCTTCCCTCCTTTTTAGGTGGTCTTGGTCACGCTGCTCGTTGGGAGCACTGGCGATTGTACTCCTCGGCTATCATGGAAATCAGGGCGTCGGGGGAAATGGTTTTGTCTGTGGCGTAGAGCCGCGCAGCCGCAAGCTGGTTTGACGCAAAATTCGCAAGATAGTAGGGGAGGGAGGAAATGATCGTAGAAAGGTAATCCTTATCATCAATGGTCACACCCATAGTCACTAACTCTTCTTTCTTTACACGCAATCCGTCGAGGAATTGACGGACATTGCCTTTATCAGGACATTTCATGGCTAGGAATTTCGCACGCATTTCCGTTTGCGCGAAAGCTCCCTTCTGAGTATACTCAGCAACTATAGCATCCCATCAGGCTTTGACAGTTGGCTTAGAGTGGACACGCATCAAGGTAGAGTCGGGTAGCTTTTGTGTGAGTAAAGATTTAGCCGACCTTTCGTTTTTTCTCCACTGATGTATGCTAGCCATTTCCGTCTCTGTAGGGGCAGTTGCTGTAATGGCAACAGGGCAAGTCACGGAACCATCAAAATGGCCCCAAAAACCTTTTGCTTCAACGGCGTCTTGAAAGCGAACAGAAAAGACAGCCCAGTTCAGTCCAGACGAGTCTAGCTTGGGCACTGTCCCAGGCAACTGGTCAGCAAGTGACGTCGACGCGGAGGTTGCGATAGGAGCAGGAGAAGGTGGCAGTGCAACTCCTTCCGGACTTGTAGCCATATTGAGTTAGTGCAAGTTTAGACAATTGATTGCGGGTGAGTCGTAGTTTCGTCTAGTATGGACAGCCAGGGCCCATAACCTGTGAGTGCTGACGAATGTCTCAGACGTGCAGAGGGCAACGACTATAGCTATATTTACCTGACGAATGTCTACTGTACATCAGTAAGGTGTAATATGGCAAAAAAAGGTAAGTATCTCACCTCAGACGTGCGGAGGGCAACGACTGAGGTTCTCGTTCAGATGGCACATACTTATATACGAAATATGATATAATATAGGCGCATTTGGTGGCCGTAGGCCTTGTAACGTACAATGGCTCGTCGTCGAGGCAGTACAAAGTAAGTAAGTTCGAAAACATAAATGGCATAGCTAAAATACGTACGAATACAAAAGAAACAGGGCACAATGCGTTGCGCATGACACGGAGTCCCTGGCGGCATGACAAATTGATGAGGGACGGCTGCGCATGACTCGGATCCTGCACGCTTGGTATTCCAACAGTAACCTGGTAGGAGGAAACTATCTAGAGTCTTAGAGACTCGTACCTACAAGACACACTCCTTATATACCCCAATGCCTGGTCTGTGCGCACAGACTGCGCAGCCGCTAGGCTATGCACGCGCAGCTACAAGACCTAGGCCTACCATCTAGAACCACCCGGACTCGCCCAGAGTCTTAGCCCCTATAACCCCATATGCCGCAGTACAGCCTCTTGCTGATCTAAGCCCTCGGAGTATCCCGTTAGGGGTGGGAGTCGTTGCCCATATTCAGAGAAGTCGTCGTAGAGCCCCAAGGAAAATAGATAAAAATATAGAAAAATCCCATAAAAATTGTTAGGTTGTAACATAGCCCTCTCCTCAAGACTTCACGTCCCGGGAAGTCGACGCTATGGGTTGTGCCGTAGGGGAATGAAGCGCAGGTTTAACCGGCCTGCCACGCTCAAGGTCTCTTGAGAACGCCCCTTCCGTGTCTTTTTCCGCGTATATGTCTCGCCTGTCTCCCTTCCACCTTTGCCAATTCCGCTTCAGTTTTTCGAGGTACTCTTGCTCGAATTTTCCGTCCTCCCATCCAAACAGCCGTTTGGGTGCGTGCGTATTGGTATGATTCTGCCACTTTTGGTAGTGCAAGTCCCGTGTGTTAACAAGCCGTCGTGGCGCAGCAGGGTTGGCCTTATGGAATTTCTGAACCTCCTTCTTAGCGTTTTCGAGGTTTTCTGCAGGTTCCCAAGTGGAATCTTCCACAGGATAGTTTTTCCATTTGACCAAGTATTCCAATCGTCCGCCACCGCATCCACTTACTCGGCTATCCATGACTTCCTCAACCTCGTACTCATCATCAGAAGACTCCTCAACCATCTGCGCCTCTTGTCTTTGCGCGATTTTTTCCTTTTGGTTGGGAAACCCTGGTTCTTTGTATGGTTTCAACAGAACCTCGTTGAACACGTTATACACCTTCCATGATGCTGGAACCTTTAATCGATACGCCGACTCGCCAACCTTTTCAACCACTTCCAAGGGACCCACAAACTTGCCATCCAGTTTCTTGGTCGCGCGAATGACGGGTAGATTCTCTGTGCTAAGGTAGACCTTGTCACCAGGCTTATATTGCTGAGCCTGAGACTTGCCCGCATCGTACCGCGCCTTCATCATAGTGGCCGTCTTTTCCAATGCCGCGTGCACCTGGGAATGGACATCTTTCAGTTCGTCTACCAACGTTTCGACTGCTACCACTTTCGGTTTATACGTGGGACTAAGGCCTTTGTGCGGATGACGTCCATAATTCATGAAAAATGGCGAGAATCCTGTCGAAGCATGTACTCGGTCGTTATGACAAAATTGCGCTACCGATAGCCAATCGCTCCAGTTGTCCTGCCTATGGTTGACAAACATTGTCAGGAATTCCTTAACCTCCTGATTGACGTGCTCTGTTTGTCCATCAGTCTGCGGGTGATAGGCAGTTGATTGATTAGGTTTGATCCCCAACATGCCATAAAGATCGTTCATAAACTTTGATGCAAACTGGGGCCCTCGATCACTGATGACCTTGCACGGCAATCCATGGTCCCTGAACACGTTGTCCCTCATCAAAACGGCTACCCCTTGAGATGTAATGGATGATGTAGTTGGCAGGAAGTAAGCTTTCTTGGTGAAACGGTCCACAACTACCATAATCATATCATTGCCCTTTGACTCTGGAAGCGGTCCCATCAAGTCTACTGATATAACCTCCCATGGTTCCTGAGGTACTTCATTTGGTACAAGTGGCGCGGCCCTCGGTTGACGATCTGGTTTAGCGCACTGACAAGTTTCGCAGCCGGCAATATATTCTTCGACGTCTCGGCGCATATTTGGCCACCAGTAGTCGCGGGTGAGTTGTTCTACGGTTTTGGCAATTCCTGAGTGTCCCCATGAATGGTGAATTTGGATGATCTCCCCTCGAATGCGTTTGACAGCAGGTACATACACGCGGCCCTTCCATTCTACTAATCCCTTATCCACCTTGTAATCTCCGTCACCTTCTTCCAAACCTTTTAAAATCTGCTTTTCCCACTGACGCTTAGGAATCTTTCTGATGCGATCTACAATTTCTTCTAATGCTCTGTCATCGTCGAAAATCCTGACAAATAAATGTTCTTTTAACAGGATGACACCTTCATTGTCATTTTGACCTCGCTCGTGTCCTGCTCGTTGTGACAGTAGATCAGCCTTAGAGTTGGATTTCCCTGACCAATGTTTGATAACGAAGTTGTATTCCTGCAAGTCCGTTACCCAACGCGCTTGTCGCCTGTTCAAGTTCTGTGGTTTCCGGAAATACGTGAGGTTTTGATGATCTGTTAGAACCTCCACTATCTCCTTGGCGCCTTTAAGGTAGTGAGACCATTCGTAGAAAGCGTGCATAACAGCCAACATTTCTTTATCGTAGATCTCATAATTCCTTTCCGCCTCATTGAGCGACTTTGAAATGAAAGCCACTGGTCGCCACAGGCTATCCTTCCCTTGTTGAGACAAAATTCCACCTATGGCAAAGTCCAATGCATCTACCTCCACTCGGAACTGACCCTCGTCGTCTGGAATTTTCAAAGTTACCTCCCTCGCCACAAGGTCTTTCAGTCCCTGAAAGGCCACAGTTTCAAGTTCCATCCACATCCAGTCCACTTTGCCAGTTAGACGAGTTAACGGTTTCGCCATGCACGCAAAACCCTCCACAAATTGGCGATAAAAATTAATAAAGCCTAAAAACTGCTGGAGCTCCCTTTTCGAAGTTGGAATGGGCCATTCGGCCAACGCTTTAACCTTCCCTTGTTCCATTTTAATCGAATCCTGACTAATGACCAGTCCCAGGAAGTCAATTTGTGGTTGATCAAACCAACATTTTTCCGGCTTTAAAGACAACTTATGTTCTTCCAGCTTTGCCAAGATACGGTTGACATGACGAATATGATCCTGTTGATTATCTGAAAAGACTAGGATATCGTCCATGTAAATGACCACCCATCCTTCAGCAATTTCAACTCGAAAGATGTCATTCATCATTGTCTGGAATGTGGCTGGCGAGTTGGTAAGACCAAAGAACATAACTAAGGGTTCGAACAACCCTCTATTCGTTTGAAATGCTGCTTTCCACTCATCGCCTTCTTTGATCCGGACATTATTGTATCCCCACCGGATGTCCATTTTGGAGAATATCCGTGCTTTGGACAATTTATCCACTAGTTCACCAATAAGAGGAAGTGGGTAACGGTTCTTAACTGTCATCTCATTTAACCGCCGGTAATCCTGCACAGGTCGTAATTTTCCATCCTTTTTTTTGACAAAGAAGAATGGCGATGCCATAGGAGATTTACTAGGTTGTATGCGTCCCGATTCCAAGTTTTCCTTCAGGAATTCATCCAGCTGCACCTGTTCCTCCCGGTTCAAGGGATAGATTTTGCAGTCCACTGCTTTAGAACCCGGAATTAACTCAATGGCGTGATCCCAGGGACGCCTTGGTGGTAATTCATCAAATGTCTCTTTTTCAAAGACTTTACGATGACCTAAGTAATGTTTTGGGACTACTTCCTCCAATGTGCGCTTTGCTGCCGCACCGGCCTCCCTCGCCACAATGTCCATTGCCACCAATCGAATATTAAATTCAGGTTCACCGATATGCACAGCCAATAGCCGCTCTCCTTGTTCCAGAGGTTGCATCAGGTCAACTTCCTCTTCAGGTTCTGCTACTTCTGACCGATCCCAACAGGTACCGGGACATCGACTAAAACGTACTTCTTGCTTCTTCCAGTCCATCACTGGGTTGTGATGCTGGAGCCAGTCATGCCCTAGGAACAGATCCGTTTTCCCTAACTGAGCTACCCCACATTCCACAATTTCCTCGTGGTCACCAATACGCAGCTTAAATTGGGCCATATATTCCAAACTGCCCATTACGTTTCGTGTACCGTCGGCATTATAAATGGCCATAGGTCGAAGCATCTTTCGCTTGTTCAGTTTGTACCTTTCTACAAACTCGTCATTGATACAGGACCCTGTACAGCCCGAATCCACTAGTGCTGTGACGTTAATTGTTCGATTCGTATCCATGGTAGTAATGGTGCCTTTTAGGTTCATCTCCTGCTTGCCGGAAGCTTTTACCAACTGTCCTCGCAGTTGTACTAGGTTCCATAATGCTTCTTCTTCTGGTAACGTGTTTAGGTCCTTGACTAACCTAGCGTCTACCTGATTGATTCGCTTATTGTGAACCCATTCCTTTAGACACCGCACTGCAATGTCATTATCCTGTTGCCATATGCGTCATAGGACCCATGCTGGCGTCCAAGTCCTTATCCGTGGTTTTGTGCTCACACTCAGGTTCCGAATATGATGAACAAATGATGAACATTCATATAGTAATTCCGGAACACTAATACACGAGTCCGTGTGTACTACTGAGTCCTTTTTTGTCAATAGTGCTGAGCGCTCGCCTATTGACCCTCGCCAAAACCCTTCTCCTTCCCGTATTCCTTCCACATCTCCTCCGTGAGATCTTCTACTCTCAACTCCCTGATCCGCCCTTTACCCTTATCCTGCGTCTTAACCTTCTTTGGTTCAGGACAAGCCTTGGCCCAGTGGCCCGTGTCTCCGCAATTAAAACAGGCGCCTTTGGCCCATTTTATCTTATTGACATCCATGGCGTTTGGATCTCGTGTCGACTTAGATCCCGAAGGTGCGCTGTACTGAAATTGGTTGGGCTTAGAGTCCTTGGCTACCGGCTTCTCCTTATATCCCTCGCTGCTCCTTCCCGTCCCATAGGCTTCATTAGCCTTTCGATATGCGCGTGCTAATTCAATCGCCCTTTTTTGGGTCTGATCCAGGGTGGCATCCTCTGGTAAGTTCCCATATCGGATCAAATCTCGTCCTAACGCCGGATGGATATGCCCAAGGAAATGTGCCAGCAGCGCGCGGTCATCCCAATTGACTAACGGTTTCAGAGCGTTAAACTTAATGATGTAGTCCTCCACTGGTTGGGTTCCTTGCTTAAGTACCAGGATCGCGTCCGTCGCCTTCTCTCGGGTTTCTGTAGACATGAAGAAGTGATGCATTTCTTCTTTAAATCCTGTCCAGGTCGTAAATGGATATTGATTTCGGAGAGGTCATCGTAACAGGGTGGGCGGCTCCGTCAGGTGATTATACCACCCAGTATTCAACTCCTCCCAAGTAAGACCGGGCATCCAGAACGGTGATGCGTTATCCATCTTATCCTGATATTCTTGGTCCGCTTCCAATGCCTGCTTAAGTTGGACTCCTGCCCAATCACCCACACGATTGTCCTTTCCCTTCCTGATCCGGTATAGGCACAACAGAATTTTTCGATCTGCCACGCGTTTCTCTCGCCAAATGGAAATAGATCTCCATCTGTCTCAACCATCCATCGACCATGCGGGGATCTCCTTCATAATGATCCGGCATCTCAGCCTTCGTGAGAGGTTGCAGTTCCGGTCTTGGATTAGCGCGATTGTACTCATTGATTAAATCAGCGATGGCCCCTCCAATCGCTGATGCCGCGTCCAACCGTTGCTCGTTTTGCAGTATGACCGCGTTCTCATGTGCATGTAAAGCAGCTTGATCTGCGTTAGCAGCCGGTGGGGGGATATCTGGACTGTTTTGCAGGTTGTTCCACCCCCATATGCCGTGCAGTAGACAAGTGACCATATTAGCCGTATATTGGAAAGCCCCTATGCGCATATGACCCGCTCCTTGTGTTACCGAGATCACCATTTGATCCCAACCCGCTTCTCCCCATGGGGTAGCCATTACATGAAGACAACCCGGCCTTCCGTATGTGGACCTTAATATAATCCGGACCTCGGTATTCCTGAGTTCCGAATCCCATTCCATGATTTCTTGTATCTGTGCATATTGTGGCCATGCGTACTCCGCCCAGTATTGTTGTCGGATCAGATGCAAATAACAATAACCAGGCATGGATGGATTGATAGTCCCTACAACACTGGCTGGCCTAGGGTACGGGTAAGGAACATCTATTTCCCTCCCTACTGTCCTTCTCCATTGGTCTATCTCCATCCGCTTGTGATCTAATTCCCCATTGTTGGGCACCGTGGGAACCGTTGTTACCCAATCTTCTACTCGCTGCACCGGACCGCCCCACCAGGTCATATCTGCCCCTTGAGTCCTTGTCTTGGCTTTACTAGGGCCCATTGCCTTGGTCACTTCCTGTGCATAAGATTGCACGGTGACTAATGACAGGTTTTTCGAGGGTCCCTGAATGAATGAGGAAATCGTGGGAGCTGGTGATCGTTTAAGTTTAGACTTCCCATGTCCTCCGAACTCCGCCTGGAGCCGGTGATCTGGGAGACGTTCTAGCCTTATCAGCTCTTCCCAGGTATAGATCTCATCATCGAATTCCCTGATTGCCGATTCCTCAATCACATGGAACTTCCTTGGGTCTCTATTGTCCTGTAGTGCGAACCGAGCCGTCAAATCCCTAAGCTCAGGGTCCCAACTAAGAATATCCATTACGCGTGGCCACTGCGGCCAACAGTACTTGTCATGATATTCTTGTTTGAATAATACCATGTAGCATAGCCCGTCCTCACGCCAAGGATACTTCTTGCCTTTGCCTTTTGCAGCTGGTCCAGGCATCACAGCCCGTCCACATGGCACATTTTCCCTCCATGCGTTTAATCTCTTGGCATGGTCCCTGATGGTCTCGTCACCACCGCATTCTTCCAAGAGTTTTTCCAACTCCACCTCTCCGAGCTCATGGAATACATCATTCACGTAGGTCATTCCATTTGCTAAAGATGGAGTGGGCGTCCCTGCTCCTGCCTTTCTTGACGTGCGCGTACGCATGTATGGGTCGTAGCGAAGTCCCTGACGACGCTGTTCTGCCTCTTCACGTCTTTGCGCCTTACCCAGGAAGGTACCTTTAATGTTTCCGTTGAGCGCATGCATCAACGCATTCCAGTCTTGGTGAGACATCCGCATTCCCTCGTTGAAATACAGAGTCCGTGCCCCTGCCTTGTAATCTATTGCCGCCACATCAATGTGATACTTTTCGAGTGCTTTGGCTGCGTCTTCTACCACAAGGAGGTAACGGTTGTATGGAACTGCTAAAATTGCCTTGACGACCGCATTGTCGGGCCATCCTCCGTATGCTTTCTCAATCAAACCCACCAGGGTCCCTTTATCTCGGCGTGCCCTGATCAGTGCCTTATCAAGACGCCTTTGCTCCAGAAGGGCTTTCCAAGCCTCTTCCTGTTCGCGGATCTGCTCCGCCTCCTTGAGCTTGAGCTGGTTGACGATCCTTTGCCGTTGTCGAGCCGCCACCATTTTGAGATGTTTGCGCCATAGTCGAATATGGTTATCATGGCGCCTGATGACCGAGTCACCGATGAATGCTGCCGGCCTCGTCTGAACTGGCTCGAGCGCTGCTGCCCAGTCCGCTTCGAAGATCCAACCGATCTCCTCTAGTGTCGCTTGGGCGTAGGGTAAAACGTAGTTGAACAATTGAGTCATTGTTCCCAAAACAAATTTTCAACCGAGCCAAGTACTCCTGACTTGCACCTCAGTCCGTTCGTGCGGCCTTTGTCGCCTAAGATCCCTGTCAGATGACAAGGACTGTTGTCTTTTCGTCGCAGACTACCCTTCCCGGTGTAGTCAGAGTATACTGCGGTCAACAACGCACCCGCACGTATATGTTTGATTTAATTCCGTCAAATGACCAAGAGGGGTGGTGCCCGGCTCTTCACTCAGGTGTCCTTGTGCTCAGGTAACTAAGACCTGATACGTGATTGGTATCCTGAGACTGTGTGCCTTGATACATGTCACGCCTCCTGATTGTCTTCGACGGTTCCACCGCCTGTTCCGCAAGCACTAGTACTGGTACCAGTAAGACCCTGCCCGGTCGACTACTGCGTGCCCCAGTTCTCGTCTAGCGCCTGTTGTATCGCCTAGTGTGGTCCCTACGTCAGTCGTGACGCAGTGTCGCCTAGTCAATGTCAAGAGTGATGATAATAAGATGAAACGATCCATTCAACGCTGTGAGCGACGACGAGCAAGGCGTGCCCGGCTCTGTGTGCAATGATGAAGGGTGTGGTTGAAAGACTCTAGATTATGTTAGGACGGATCCCACCACAACCACAAGCCTCGTGAAAGAGTGATAGAATAAAGAGATAAGAAAACACAATAGACTAGTAACCTGGTAGGAGGAAACTATCTAGAGTCTTAGAGACTCGTACCTACAAGACACCCTCCTTATATACCCCAATGCCTGGTCTGTGCGCACAGACTGCGCAGCCGCTAGGCTATGCACGCGCAGCTACAAGACCTAGGCCTACCATCTAGAACCGCCCGGACTCGCCCAGAGTCTTAGCCCCTATAACCCCATATGCCACAGTACAGCCTCTTGCTGATCTAAGCCCTCGGAGTATCCCGTTAGGGGTGGGAGTCGTTGCCCATATTCAGAGAAGTCGTTGTAGAGCCCCAAGGAAAATAGATAAAAATATAGAAAAATCCCGTAAAAATCGTTAGGTTGTAACATGTAAAAGGTTACCTTGGTGTGGCAGTGGTGTGACAGTGGTGTGGTGTGGTGTGGGGTGTGATTGGCTAATGTGACACTAAATTGGCAGCAAGATCAAGCTTTTCAACACGTGTCCCCATCATCACAATGATGGCCATTGGCCCCTTAGGCATAGTGGGGACCTTCTTACATCAGTCCAGTCCAGTTAGAACCAATGCTGGCACTGCCAAAGCCAGAATCAAAGTTTTCTGAGACTTTATTGTTGTTATTTGTTGGTGTGAAATTGTGTAATGGTGGTACATGCATGACCATTGACCCCTCTGGCATAGTGGGGATTTTCTTACATCAGTTCAGTTCAGTTTGAACCAATACTGGCACTGCCCAAGCCAGAACCTAAGTTTTTCAAGACTTTATTGGTGTTAATTGGTGGTGTAAAATTGTGTAATGGGTACAGACATGGCCATTGACCTGTCAGGCACAGTGAGGGCCTTCTGACATCAGTTCAGTCCAGTTCAAACCAATGCTGGCATGCTTGAACCAGAACCTGTTGAAAGTTAGATTAGTTATTGTAATAAAGTAACAAAGTTATTGTAACAAAAGTTAATAACTAATAACTAATGTAATGAATCTAATGGTCATTACATTATTAATCTAATAACTAATGATTAATCTAATGAATCTAATGATCATTACATTATTAATCTAATCATTACAATAAGCTGATTAGATAATTAAAATTAGATTAATTAAGTGTTTCATATTTAACTAAATATCTATTAGTCAGACTATGTCACAGTATGTGACATTATGTGACATATTACATAAAAGTCACATAGGCTTGTCTAGACTTGATTAGTCATATGATTAGTCATATAGACTCATCTAGACTCTGATTAGTAATAATAAACTCTTATTTGTACTTGTGTACGAAATTATAGAGTTTGACAGATATTATAGAGTTTGATGGGACAACTATCAATTATATTGAATAGTTGATAAGAATCATTTATATTTAGATAATGACTCAGATGTCTGAGCATGACATCATATGGACCGGTCTAGAGCATCTATTATTAGATTATGACTCACTATGCTGTGCATGACTCAGAGTGGCTGTGCAATGACTCAGAGTGGCTGTGAAATGACTCAGAGTGGCTGTACAATGACTCATAAAGAAGGAAATGATGTCATAAAGAACATCATAGAATGACTAAAAATAGATAATAATAAATAAAACTCGTTTAATAGTATTTTTATTATTATATTTTGTAATTAGGTTAGGGTTCCTGAAATGTATAAAAGGAGGGCATTCTGACCATCTGTCCCCATGGAATTTTCCGATCATTTCATCAGTGTGATATACTAACATGTCATAACATTAGACAAACCTTCCCAAACAGCTGACTAATACAGTAGGTCCATTGAAAGCTTACTAAG
The DNA here is from genome assembly GCA_023014435.1 of Amanita fuliginea. Classification (NCBI taxonomy): domain Eukaryota; kingdom Fungi; phylum Basidiomycota; class Agaricomycetes; order Agaricales; family Amanitaceae; genus Amanita; species Amanita fuliginea. Next base: position 829,981 of record JAEBUQ010000017.1, on the reverse strand, counting down.
CTGTTTACAGCACTTTGCTGCCCACCATTTCAATAGAACCAAGGTTTGTTTGAGACTTTATTGGTATTATTTGGTGGTGAAACTGGGTAGTGGTGGTCCACACATAGCCGTAGACCCCTCAGACATAGCAGGGACATACCTACCTCAGTTCAGTTCAGTTTGAACCGATGCTGGCACTGCCCGAACCCGAACCGATGTTTTTCGAAGCTTTCCGAACCGAACCCGAACCGAGGTTCAGAACCAAACTTCGGGAGCCCTACAAGCTTCAAACCGAGGCACTGCGCTCACTAGACCTTCGAAGGGACATGGCACGTTGAATCGTTTGGATTCGCGTCCTACAGCAGAAATCCATTTCAAGCAGAGGTGTACGCTTTTTTGATAAACTAGGTAGCATTGAATGAACTAGGTACGATTGCTCAATCCGGCCCCCAGGCTGTAATTTCCCAGTTTTGAACACACAACGGTAGAAGGACCTTAGGATCACGCAACCGGCTGACATGGATAAATTTTATATGGCCTTCTTTGTCTTGCACTGATCCAAACGCAACCTCCATGTCACGTATTTGGGCGGAGGGTTTGTTCTGTTCAAGCGCCTTCCTCTTCTCATCCTCCGCCTCATGATAGGTCTGAATCTTCTCGTCACGGGTGTGCTGGATGTGACTCTCCGCAGCGTCTTCGTTTGGGGGAGTGAACTCGTTAATGTAGGCGACCTCTTCTCTAAACTTCGTTTCGTAACCGAATTTCAGAGGCCCATGATGCACTGTTCTTGAATCCCAAGCTGGTTTCAGATCAACGCATGTCTACAAAGTTGAAGTTCAATGAGAGTCGAAGAACAAAAGTTGGTATGGAGGACAAACGAGATCGACTGGAAGATCACGCCAGAATTGATGAGAACCCCAGGGTAAGCCACCCCTCCAAACGAGTTGCGGATTTCGTTTTGATAGTTTCTTCTGCACAAAAAGGTTGGAAATGGGTAAATGCATAGAAATGGTTGGACTTACAAATACAGCACCATCTCTGCGAGCCTCAAGCTCAAGGCGGGGTGCATGTGGCAGCGCATGTGCAAGATATGCAAAAACAAAGAGCATAACGACTGAATCGAACAATCGCATTGTGGGCAAAAGATAAAGGTGAGTGGAGGACCAGCCTGGAAGTGCCAAATAGTACACGCATGTTCATTATATACCATTTGCCCAGTAGACATGAAACTTGATGCCGAAAATAAGGACGCTGCTGTTGCTCGAGCGGCGAGCCAGTATCACAACTGCTACATATCGGGTCCTTTCCACATTCAAGTGTCTGTCGTATCCAGGAGTTTCATTCATCCAATGGCATAGATCCCTCATGACTCCATGTTTGATACGTATCATTGATACACCTCAGTTGAGTTGATTGATGAACCCGATGTCTTTTAACAACATACAAGACGCGCAACCTACCTCCTTTCGCGTGCATTCAACCACCCCATTTCAATGCAAAATGTTATCACACTCCTCATGCATGGACGAGTGGGGCAAGATGCGGTATTCACCTGCACTTGAACGACCCGTCTCAGCATTACTAATATCCATGTGAAAAGCTTAGTAGACGACCATCGTGAGTGGGGGCGCGCCGTAACAGTCATCATTGTCTCTTCGCTCCTCTGGAGGCTGCCTGGCCCCGTGTTGTAATAATTCGTGAAATCGAGGTGCCTACTAAGCAAAACGGGTACAGATGGACGAGCAGCAGTCGGGGACCAATTCGCACTTTGTTGCCAAGGCCCGGACAGGCTCAAGCCTCGATCGGCCGAGGCGCGTTGAACCGCTCGCACTCGTGCTGAGGTAGAGAGTCGAGTGAGAGCGGCAGAGAGCGGGTCGTACGAGGCGTCGGCGGGGGAAGAAGGTCCGGCTGCGGAAAAACTGTCTTTAAGGCAGTGGACAAAAGCGCCAACCGATGGGGACCGGGATTTATGGCGCAGATTGTATAGCTGGTCCGTCTGCGACCGACAGGGCTTCTGCTGATACTCTCATCATCTTCCTCCTCATCCTCGTCATCGTCTTCGAGATAGTCCCTGTATGCGTGCTGGACGCCGCACTCTTCAAGGCGTTTGACAGTGGCATGGATGTGAACCATTTCTTTCTCCTGGGCGACGTAGAACTCGGAGATCTTGGCGAGTTCGCGGTTTAAGAGAGGGACGAATATAGCATCTGCCTCTTGGGGCGACGAAAGGTGGAGAAGGGCAGCAGACTCGCTGTCGAGCTGAGTGATGCGAGTAGCGTAGAGCTGCTTTTCGAGCTGATAAATGTATCGTTTGAGGGTGTCATAGGCGATATAGTCGTCCCACCAGTCCGCAACCGCGTTGAACTTGAGCGCTGAACTGAAGCGCATTTTCTTGCGCCTCTGCAGTCGCTTCAGACGGATGCTCTCCAGTGTGACCACGTCACGCTTACGGGCGTAACGTGTAACGTAACAATTGGCATTGCGAACCAAGTAGACCAGTGAGGGTTTGAGGTATGGCTTCTCAAGTCAAGGCATGTCCACAAAGTGAAGTGGGAAAAGGTCAGAAGAGTTTCAGTATTTCTCACACAAACTTCAAACCGAGGCACTGCGCTCACTAGACCTTCGAAGGGACATGGCACGTTGAATCGTTTGGATTCGCGTCCTACGGCAGAAATCCATTTCGAGCAGAGGTGTACGCTTTTTTGATAAACTAGGTAGCATTGAATGAACTAGGTACGGTTGCTCAATCCGGCCCCCAGGCTGTAATTTCCCAGTTTTGAACACACAACGGTAGAAGGACCTTAGGCGTATTAGGCCGTATGACATGGATAAATTTTATATGGCCTTCTTTGTCTTGCACTGATCCAAACGCAACCTCCATGTCACGCTCATAGATGGGGGGGTTGCCGGTGTTCTGTTCAAGCGCCTTCAACTTCTCAGCCTCGATTTTATCGTGCATATAGATCCTCTCGTCACGGGTGTGCTTGATGTGACTCTCCGCAGCGTCTTGGTCTGGGGGAGTGAACACGTTAATGTAGGCGATCTGTTCTCTAAACTTCGTTTCGTAATCGTGATCGTCATCTTCTTGATACTTTATTCTTGAATCCCAAGCTGGTTTCAGATCAAGACATGTCTACGAAGTGAAGTTCAACGAGAGTCGAAGAACAAAAGTGGTATAAAGGACAAACAAGATCGACTGGAAGATGACGCCAGAATTGATGAGAACCCCAGGGTAAGCCACCCCTCCAAACGAGTTGCGGATTTCGTTTTGATAATTTCTTCTGCACAAAAAAGTTGGAAATGGGTAAATGCATAGAAATGGTTGGACTTACAAATACAGCACCATCTCTGCGAGCCTCAAGCTCAAGGCGGGGTGCATGTGGCAGCGCATGTGCAAGATATGCAAAAACAAAGAGCATAACGACTGAATCGAGCAATCGCATTGTGGGCAAAAGATGAAGGTGATGAGTGGAGGACCAGCCTGGAAGTGAATAGTACACGCATTTTCAATTATATACCATTTGCCCACTGGTAGAGATGAAACTTGATGCCGAAAATGAGGACGACGCTGTTGCTCGAGCGGTGAGCCCAACTGCATCAGTATCACAACTGCTACATATCGGGTCCTTTCCACATTCAAGTGTCTGTCGTATCCAGGAGTTTCATTCATCCAATGGCATAGATCTGTCATGACTCCATGTTTGATACGTATCATTGATACACCTTAGTTGAGTTGATTGATGAACCCGATGTCTTCTAACGACATACGACGTGGAACCTACCTCCTTTCGTACGTTCCACCCCATTGCAATGTAAGATGGTTATCACACTCCTCATGCATGGACGAGTTGGGCAAGATGCGGTATTCACACTGTACTTGATTGACCCGTCTCAGCATTACTACCATCCATGTGAAAAGCTTAGTAGATGTCCATGATCGTGAGTGGGGGCACGCACCGTAACAGTCATCATTGTCATCGATCGGCCAAGTGCGTTGAACTGCTCGCACTCGCGCTGAGGTAGAGAGTCATCGAGTTCAAGTTCAGGTGTCACAAGGCGCAACTTGACACTACCACCGCGTCACGCTGGCACAAGGACTGCAAATGCTCTTTCGCGCAGTGGGACTCATTCAGGGTTTCACATGGATATTCCCGCTCATAAATAGCCCGCATCAGCATGTCGTCGTGAGGAAGCAAGGTGCGACAAAAGCGAGCGACGGAGAAGGACACAGAGGGTGACGGCGGACGTACAACAGATCCGGCCTGCGGATGTCACGCACGACAGAACCCTCCACCCTTCGGGTTGCGGGGAATTCCGACAGGTAGGTAGCATTGAACGTCTATGGAAAACTCCTGATGCGTGCAACAGGAATGGATGCTTGGGCGCACGGGAGACGGAAACAAAAGTCGGGTGTATGATTGAGCAGCTACGTTACAAAATCCTCATCATTAGGCTGCCAGTCTTGAACATAGAACTTTGAATGTTCCTGCCATCTACTGCGATCAACCTCAATAGAGATAAATTTTATCCGGTCTTCACTGTTTCGCATTGATCCAAACCCAACCATTCCCACTGTACGCGAATAAAATCCAGAATGCCAATCTTCAATATACATCTCTGCAAGATCCACGTGATCGGTAATAAGCGCGCTAATGGTGGCAGGAATATCGTTAAAGGTCGTGCTGTACGTGAGCGAAGCGACACCAGTTCGGTCAAAACCGGCGTTTGCCAGTGGTGTCTTATTTCGAATCCTCCAAGCGTCTGCCAAGTGATTGGTGCCCTACCAAGTAAGTTCAACCAAGTGGAAGAAGAAACCAAAGTGGTAGAGACAAACAAAAACGACATTCTTATGTATCCAAAATTCACGAAACATCCAACGTCGTGGACGTTCCCCCCAAACAAGTGCCTGCTCAGGCACGCGTTTGGATAGTTCTTTCTGCGCAAAAAAGTTGGAAATGGCAGTAAATGCATAGAAATCGTCGTACTTACAAATACAGCACCATCCCTGCGAGCCTCAAGCTCAAGGCGGGATCCATGTGGCAGCGCGTGGGCAAGATATACAAAAACAAAAAGCATGACGACTGGATCAAGCAATCGCATTGTGGACAAAAGATGACGATGAGTGGAGGACCAGCCTGGAAGTGAATAGTACACGCATGTTCATTATATACCATTTGCACAGTAGACATGAAACTTGATACTGTTTCTTGAGCGAGCCCAATAGCATCAGTATCACAACTGCCACACATCGGGTCCTTTCCGCATCCATGTGCTGTCGTATCCAGGAGTTTCATTCATCCAATGGCATAGATCTCTCATGACTCCATGTTTGATACGTATCGTTGATACACCTCAGTTGATGAACTCAATGCCTTCTAACATACAAGAAGTGCAACTTACCTCCTTTCGTGCGCTCCACCGTATTTCAATGCAAGATGGTTATCATACTCCTCATGCATGGACGAGTTGGGCAAGATGCGGTATTCACACTGTACTTGATTGACCCGTCTCAGCATTACTACCATCCATGTGAAAAGCTTAGTAGACGTCCATGATCGTGAGTGCCAGGGGCACGCACCGTAACAGTCGTCATTGTCTCTCCGCTCCTCCAGAGGCTGCCTGACCCCACCTTGTAATAATTCATGAAATCGAGATGTTCGCACTTTGTTCCCAAGGTCCGGACAGGCTCAAGCCTCAGGCCTCATCGACATCGATCGGCCGAGAGGGTTAAACCGCTCGCACTCGCGCTGAGGACCGAGGTGGAGAGTCGAGTGAGAGCTGCTTTTCGAGTTGATAAATGTAAGGTGTCATGGGCGCAACGATGGACCACCCTGCCGTGGTGTACCAACATTTGGCATCCCATACTAGATTTCTGGCGGGTAGGTAGCATTGAACGCCTATGGAAAATCGAGCAACAGGAATGGATGCTTGAGTGGGCCCGGGCGCGTACCATAACAGTTATCCGAGCATGCCTGGACGCACGGGAGAGAAAATTAGCAGAAGCAAAAGAGCTGACTGAGATGCTTTTCGAGTTCCGGAGGTGATACTGCAACCGCGTTACTTATGTAAGTAAACGTTTTTTTTAATTTTTCTCCTCCATCACGAAAAGCTCAAATTGTGAATTTAGGTAAATTAACATTATTTAACTCAAAATAACAGTAGTCTTTATTCAGCTAACATTAACTAGCCCGGTTAACTGCTAACATTGGTTAGAGATAATTAGAGTAATATAGAGTTAAATTAAATGTTAGTTTTCAATCTTATCTTGTGATTCATACAGAGTTTACAATGAATAAACTATATATATTGAATTAAAAATGCTTAATACAATACATTTTTTTTGTTTTTTATGTTATCTATTTTTTTTTCTCGCTACGACACATATCAACACTGCCCATATGTAGAAAGTTACAAATCAACAGCCATATTGTCAATATCAATGAAGGCTTGGTCATTGATCTCTGTATCACTTGTGTTTCTGCCATGAAATTAGTTAACAGTATACAGACAATCCCAAAAGCAAAGAGCTTACGCAGCCATCAAGAATAAATGTCGGAGTAGGGTTTTAAATGCCAACTCATTCTTCTTCTCAATATCTTCAAGATCTTTGATATGATCACGGTAAACATTTGCATATACATTTGTCGTGAAATGTGCAGGCTTGTAAGATCCAGTCTCCCATTCTTTTAATGATGCATATACCTTACAATACATGAGCAACAATCATGAACCACGTTCATGCACTCACTGCAGTCACTGCCAGTGCAATCATGGATGGGGCCAACGAGAATGTGTGTTCAGCTCCTCGCGGGAAGTAGTGTGGGTACTGCGTGACAATTGTGTTCGGTCCCACAAACAGATCGTCTCGAAGAGTTCCTATAATTGCTGGGTGCTCAAAAGGTTTATCGCATCGGAAACCCTGGGTAAATGTATTGCTTGGACTGTAACAATACTTGAATGACTTGCACACTTCCCGCATGGAGGCCATAAGCAGTGCGAGTGTTGATCACAGCTGCTGCCTTGGTGTGGCCTCGCAATAGACTGATACGGGGATCAAGCTCATACAAGCCATTAGTCATAGTCTAACATAAATTAGAGTAAACTTACAATTGTGGATATCTCGTTGATGTACTGATCATCAACAGAAAATCGATCATGAAACTTCATGTATTTAAGCTGGACGCTGGCGGGGCTCGGCCATTTTGAGATGGCCTTACTAGCATTCTGGCAGCGACTTGGTTCCAGTTGAGGCGGTCAGCAATAATGGGGAAAGCGTGCTTGAAACGGATACGGCCTTCAATAGCTTTCATCGCTTTACAGATGATTAGCTTGAGCTCATATGTTTGAATACTCAACGAAATCTCCTTATTTCTTGATCCTTTCAAAATATCCGTGTACCAAGGCCAGGATGGTCCCTGACCTGATGTGCTCGCCATCACCAGTGGCTAAAAGGGGTATCATTAAAATGTCAACATCTTCGAATTTTCTTACTTGATTTTCTTTGTCACTTGACACATCAGTTTCTTACGATACATCAGTAGTATCCATGTATGATAACAGACGTTACTCACCTTTCTTAACCACCCGAAACGTAGCTGGACCTAAGTGCATTTTTGGCAACACATCAGGTTTGCAATATTCCTCGGTAGCATCTTCATGATCCGACCACACAGGTTGCTAAAATCAAATCAGCATAATCAAAGAAATAACATACTAACATACCTCGCTAGTAAATTTCATCTCGGTAGCTGAGATATTGATGATGGCACCACCCTCTTCTTCGTCCGAAGCCTCAACAGCTTCTCCCTCACCAATATAATCATCTTCACCTACAGGAGTATCATCTTCCGTCACAGACTCATCATCTTCAGTTATTGATGACTCGTCAATAAAGGGATCACTGTTAACTACGGATGGAATTGGCTTGACGCAACAATGTTGAATAATAACATACCTTTTCGAGGATTCAACGAGGCCTGACTGGCTCCTAACTGATCTGGACATGCTTTCATCTGTCGAGCAGGCTTCTTGGGAGCCAATTGGAAGAGAGGGACAGATACTAAATCGTCATCAGAGAATTCGCCAGGCAATGATTTTTTGAGAGCACGCTTCTTAGGTGCTAGTTGATGACTAGCAGCTAAACGGTCTGGAAGAGGCTTCGTCTGGGGCGTGGACACTGGTAGAAGACGTAAGTAGGGAGGGAGATGAAAGGAGGGGAGGGGGGATGTGAACGTACCATCTGTCAAACGGTCTACTATACGTGGCTGTTTCTGTTGAACATGGCGCTTCTTGGCTGCAGGCACTGGTTGAAGGAATAAGCAGGGAGACCAAAGGACGGGGATGGGGAATACCTCGTTCAACATCCCCACTCTTAACTAAACCATCCACGCAGGGAGGGCACTGAGCGAATGACGGGGACGGGGACTGTGAGAACGCACCATCTGTCGAATAGCCCATTATAAGATGGACGGGGAAGGGGAGCGTAAGGACATACCATTTGTGGAATGGTCTATATGTGGCTGATTCTGTTGAGCATTGCGCTTCTGGGCCGCGGACACTGGTTGAAGAAGTAAGCAGGGCAGGAGATGAAAGAAAAACGAGGATGGGAAGTGTGAGGACGCACATTGTTCTCCAGTCTTAACTGAACCATCTGCGCAAGGAGGAAGATAAAAGGGCGGGGAAGAAGAGTGTGAGAACGCACGTTGATGAACGTCCGCATTCTTAACTGAACCATCCCTTTTATTTAATGTTGTTTTGGCGTATCAACAGAGTCATGTGCTCACCCAACTTAGGCTTCTTCTGCTCCCGCACCGCCTTTGATGGGCTCGCTCCCCGCTTGCGTGAAGCTGACACCATTTGCATCCAAACTGACTCCTGGTGAGCATCTATTGGAGACTGAATTAGATGACTTACTTGCGTTGCTCAATGCGTTGACCTTAGCATGACGAGGTCCTGATGGAATCAGTGAAGGGAGAGAACGACTCCCAAATGGTGAGCTCACCGCTTGGCGCATCCAAATCTTGCTGATTGGGTTGCACGTCTTGATTCTTTTTGCGAGCGATGGGCGGGTTGAGCCTAGCGCTGGACATGTTGAGCTTTCTTGCTTATCGATGACCTCAAAGTGATGTTTGGAGACGGTAAGCTGAACTGGAAAGCTAATTGCCACGACTGACATTGCCATGCTTTAATAGCTGGAAGCCATCCCAACCATGATATAGCCCTCACCATCTATGGAAAGAGGCAAGAAGGTCTGTCCGCTACTTACCTCTTGTGCGTACCTCATGCGTGTAACTCATGCTAGCCAATTGTAATCCGCTAGGTACCTCAAACGGCTCTATGTCAACAGGGCTGGAAATTTTTCAAATCGCTCCCGACAAAAAGCGTTGCAGAGTGCATACTGTTATGAGTCATTAGTTTATATGGCGTTTACTGATTTAGGACTAACCTCACTTATTTTAACCCAGATTTTCTCCACAAGACTAGCGCCTGGTTCCTGAAATGGAGCGCCCGGGCCTAATCATCTACAGGACGGACCTAGGTGACTCACATGGACGGCGCGCTCAGCCTAATCAACACTGCTTGGACCTAGTCGACTCACATGGACAGCATGCTCGGACCTAGTCAGCTCACATGGACAATGCGCTCAGAGATTTGCTGTACCTAGCTGATGCGCTAATCACTATCAGCAGACCACGCTAATCAAGAGGCTCCATAACAGCGGACTGCACTAATCAACACCTCAGCAGCAGACCACACTAACGCTAATCAAGAGGCTATTGAATGTGCTAATTGACGCCACCTCTACTCAGTCTCCGTCATTCGACCTCAATGCCATCTATGGTTCAATGTATGGGCTGTTATCGTCACTTCAGTTCATCTGGCTTTATGTTCCACATTGCACGAACGTCGAGCACAGTGTGCCCAGCCATCTATTGTTCACAGCTCAGGTCTCTACAACATAAGGAAGACTTGACCGACGACAACGAAAACAATGACGACAACAACAACGATGACGAAAATGATGACGACAATGATGATGATGATGACAACAACAACAACAGCAGAGCTTATTGCGTGGATCTCGTCGACATGGATTTGTCTGGTGTGCTATTCCCTGGATGATGCTTCATGTCCAAAAACTTATTATACTGTGTACAGAATACGAAAATGATGAAGAGTGGGAGGATGTAGATGAAGCATGGGAGGAGGCAGATGAAGCCGGTGTTGAGCTGTCACTCTTCTCCAGATCTGGTTTGGAAGAGAATGACCAAGCCTCTAGCACGCAGCGACCCGCTATGGATAGCTACCAAATTGAATACTTCCCTGGAACAGAAGCCGCACGCCCAATAAATACGCCAGTGGCTGGTCAGTCCACCTTCACCATATACCAGCAACAGTTGAACAATGACGACGTGTATGCCCCTCTTGCTTCTAAGAAGGATTGGGAAATTGCTAGATGGGCGAAGCTCCATGGCCCCTCTTCCCGCATGTTCAATGAATTGCTTCAAATAGACGGAGTAAGTGTAGCTTTTGGTAGTCAGATTCTTTGACTAATTGCTGGATGAAAGGTAACTGATGGCTTATCGTACAAGAATGCAGGAGAGCTGAATGTGCTCATTGATCGGAAACTCCCATGCTGCCCGTCATTTTGCCGCCATGACATCCAAATTGGTGGCGAAACAGCAGTCATGTATTCACGCAATATACTACACTGTATACAAGCCATATACAGAAATCCTGAATTTGCAACTGACTTGATACACAAGCCAGAGCGCCACTTTCAATACTCTGGCCATGAACGCATCCGAGTCTTTCATGATATGCATACCGGTTGCTGGTGGTGGCATGTTCAAGTACGTTATGCATATTATCATAAAATCTTAGGCTTTAAACTACACACCAGGGTGTGCTTGAAAGCTATTGACCTGACGCATCTATTATACCTATCATCCTTTCATCTGACCGCACACAAGTTACCCAATTTGGCAATAAGATGGCCTACCCACTCTATATGACAATCGGAAATTTACCAAAAGAGATCAGGAGGAAACCCTCACGCTGTGGCCAGATATTACTCGCTTACCTACCAACTACCAAATTGAAACTTGTCACCAATAAAGCAGCTCGACGACGCATGCTGCTAAACTTATTTCATTCTTGCCTAGAACACGTTCTCCAGCCCCTCGTCAAAGCTGGAATGGATGGTGTTAATATGAGTGACGGCATGGGCATTGTCCGCCATGTCCATCCAATACTCGCTGTCTATGTCGGCGATTATCCTGAGCAGGTCATGGTGACGGGGATCAAGAATGGGCAATGCCCCAAATGTGATATTCCTAGCAAGGATCTTGGCAACGAGCAAGTTCCATGGAGAGTGCGAGACATCCAGAGTGCTCTTGATGCGTTATGAATGTATGGCCCTGGAAATCATCGAGATTTCATCAATGCATGCAAGGCAGTTGGTATCAAGCCTGTACCCAAGCCGTTCTGGCGGTCATTACCTTTCGTTAATATATATCAGTCTATCACGCCTGATATATTACATCAGCAGCTTCAAGGGATCTTGAAACACGTTATCTCATGGTTGACCCAAGCATATGGTAGCGCTGAGATAGACGTGCGCTGCCAGCGGCTCATTCCCAATCACCATGTCCGAATTTTCACAGGAGGTATTTCGAAACTTTCACGCGTGACGGGGAAGGAGCATGGACAGATGGCACGAGTCATTCTTGGCATCATTGCCGACCAAAACCTCCCAGGCGGGTATGATGCAGCGCGTCTTATATGTGCAATCCGTGCTCTGCTCAACTTCATGAACCTTGCCAAACTTATGCTTATCTCGGCCCGCCACCTGACATTGATGGAAGAAGCACTTGACAAATTTCACAAGAACAAACAGATTATCATTGATCTCGGAATTCGCCAGGACTTCAACATTCCTAAATTACATTCTTGCATGCACTACGTCAATTCGATCAGGTGTTTTGGGACAACAGATAACTACGACACGCAATACACTGAGCGTCTCCACATTGAGCTTGCGAAAGATGCCTACCGAGCATCAAACAAGCGAAATGAATTGCCACAGATGACAACATGGCTAGAGCGGCAGGAACGAATACAGGACTATGCTAGGTACATATCATGGCGCTGTGACAATCCAACACCGGCTTTGTCTTCAAGCCCTCTTCTTCCTCCTCAGCGATACATCAAGATGACCAAATTTCCCACCATCCAGTCAGTATCGATAACAGACGTCATAAATAATTATGGTGCGCAGTTTTTCTATGGCGCATTTGCAAGGTTTGTGGTGCTTTGGCGATCTGGCCCGATGACTCGCGCCCATTTAGAGCAACTAATTTTGGATGTCCATATACCATTTGTCAATATGTCGGTGTATCATCACATTTGGTACAAAGACAGACACTCGGATTTATCATCTGTCGATTCTATCCATATTCAACCTCACCGACGAGATAAGAAAGGGGTAATGGTTCAAGGCCGGTTCGATACTGGTCTCATTCTTTCTGGAGAGGCTAACAGTACAGGTGTCCAAGGTGTGCTTGTATGTTGGTAGCCTGCAGAGCCGTAGTACTGAATAACCTTTATCTAGCCTACCGTGTTGTCCAAGTCCGGGTCATATTCAGTATTAACAAAATGGCTGTTCAACACCTGTTTGGTGACCAGAATCATCCACCGCAACGACTGGCATACATTGAATGGTTTACCCCTTTCCAAAGGCATCCTGAGCCCAAGACTGGCCTGTACAAAGTTTCGCGCTCACTACAGAACAATGCTCACATCGCAAGCATAATCCCTGCAACAGACATCATACAAAGTATACATCTTTCGCCGCTCCCAGGAAGCCATATGCCTCGAGAGTGGATGAGTCGTACAGTTCTAGAAGAATGCAACAACTTTCTTGTAAATTCATTTACTGACACTCACACTTATCAATTATTTCACTGTCCTAAGTAGATCTGGTTTGATTAGGTGTATATGATTATTATTGTACTTATGTTAACAGCCTTTAAGGGAATTCATTGGCGGATAACAGTTGTTTGGTATATTTGGTCAAATTCACGAATGGAGATTTTCCTGATGTCGTTAGGCCCCTTCGTACAGTAAACGTTGACCATCCTGGTGACCACGTCGCACTTGCCAGATGGTACTACGCATTTTTGATAAACTAGGTAAAGTAAACTACGATTGCTCAATCCGGGCCCCAGGCTGCCATGACACGCCAGTTTTGAACACAAAATGGTAGAGGGACGGTAGGCTTTTCATGCTGTATGACACTGATAAATGTTATATGGCCTTCTCGGTCTTGCACTGATCCAAACGCAACCTCCGAGTCACGCTCATAGGGTGGGGGTTCGCCAGTGTGCTGTTCAAGCGCCTTTATCTTGCGATTCTTGATACGATCATAGATAAGAATCCTCTGGTCACGGATATATGTGATGTATTTCTCTGCAGATTCTTCACTCCAGGGCGTGAATACATCAAGGTAGGCGGGCTGTTTTCTAAATATCGTTTCGTAATTGCGATGTTGATCTCCTTGATAGTGTTGCCAAAGCTTAGCTAAGCTAGGCTATGGCTAAGCTAAGTCACCGGAGCCGGTTTTCGGCTATAGCTCAATAGCCGTAGCCAATTGTTTGGCTACAAAGCAGCTACATAGCTGGCTATAGCCGGTTTTAATAGGCACCCATCTCCGTCACCACTACCACCATCAACCACCTCCCGCCACACCATTACCGCCTCCACCACTGCTCACTGCCGTTCACCATCGCCACTTCTGACCCCACGTCACGCCTCTCGACAACCGCCACTCCCCCCTTCACTCGCCGCCGCACCCATTCACCCTGTTCGAGTCCACCAGGCCCAGACGATAAGCCCTGGTTTTTGTTGTTTTTATTCGCAGCAAGCTAAACCTTTTTTCAGCCCCTCCACATTTGCCCACCCACTCGCACCCGACCACGCACCATGCACCACGCACCACGCACCATGCACCATGCACCACGCACCATCGTTGTCCATCACACGTGCCGGTGCGTTGGCGACGCAGCCCACGCACTCTCAACGCATGTCACGCATTGCCAACGAATGTCACGCGTCGCCAATGAATGTCATGCATCACCAACGCGTCGCCAATGCACCTCATGCGTTGCCGACGCACCCCATACGCATCAACTATCCCACCCCCAACCCCAGTGGCCATCGGTCGTCCACCTGGACAACACATCAAAGATGAGAAAACGACAACTTCCAGGTGCATCGCCAATCCGTCGCCAACGCACCGTCCACACGTCGCCAACTTACACCCAGAGCCCAGACGAAATCCATTCGTCTGGGCGGTGTGTTTTTCTTGTTTTTTTTTCCGCTTGTTTTACAACTAATCATTACCTACTTTGTTCGTCCACAGGCTGCCCACAACCCGCCACTGCTCACCGCAGCCGCCCACTGCCCTTGCCCATACCCCATCCACTCGCCTTCACCCTGTCTGATCTCGTTTGCTGTGTTCTTTATTCGCAGCTCACTAACCTTTTTTTTAGCCACTCCACGTTAGCCCACTCATTCGCACCGGACCACACACCTTACAACCACCACTCACCATCGTTTGCCAGTCACGTACTGCCACACACAACCAACCGACTCCGTCCTGCCAGTTCACCCTCAGACGCACACCCACTCGCCTTTGCCTTTGCCCTCACCCACCAAGTGACTCAACGAGCACCCACCCCACGCCATCGTTCGCCCGCCAAACACGACCTAAAGGACGGCAGACGGCCCTATTGCCCAGACGAATGGATTTGTCTGGGCCGTATGTTTTTTTTCACTTTTTTTTATAATTAAATACACTTTTTTTTATCGTTATCACCACCTCGACCCCACTCGCAACGACCCCTGGCAGCCGTAGCCAATCCACGGACCGCCCACAGCAACAACCTATCACGACCCATCGCAACTGCCACTTAACGACGACGACGACCGACAAGTCTATGGTCACAACGACCCTCACTTGCCCTGACTCTGCCACCCCTACCCCATGCCTGCGCCCTCGTTGGCCTAACCCTCGCCGTTGCCCTCACCCACTGCCCACGCCTTTCGCCGTTGCCCATTACCGTCGCCTTCGCCATCGTCCCTCACCCATCCCCTCGCCGTTGCCCATGCCTCATCCCCTCGCCATTGCCCTTGCCCATGCCTCATCCCCTCCCTCACCCTCGCCCCCACCCTCACCCATGCCTCATCCCCTCGTCCACGCCTACGCCCACGCCCACGTCTCATCCCCACGCCCACGCCTCATCCCCTCGCCATCATCCCCTCGCCCATGCCCATGCCTCATCCCCTCCCTCGCCCTCGCCCTCACCCTCCACGCCTATGCCCACGTCTCATCCCCTCACCCTCGCCCTCACCACCTACGCCCATGCCTCGCCCGTCCCTCTCCCATGCCCATGCCCACTCTCACACCCTCACCTCACCCATCCCTTCACACACGCCCATGCCCATCCCCATCCCCATCCCCATCCCCATCCCCATCCCCATCCCCATCCCCATCCCCATCCCCATCCCCATCCCCATCCCCATCCCCATCCCCATCCCCATCCCCATCCCCATCCCCATCCCCATCCCCATCCCCATCCCCTCTACCATGCCCACACCCACGCCCATGCCCATCTTCATGCCCTCTCCATGCTCTCACCCATGCTCACACACCCTCACCTCACCCATGCCCATGCCCATACCCACCCACTAATCACCCACTTCCACCACCAACACAACCAGCCACTGACCAGCCACTGACTATTAATTATGTATAATTATTTCAATATAATGTTTTGTATTAAATATAATGACAATAACAAATAAAATTGATCAAGCCTTGTAGGAACTGATTCCCAAAAATAAGCAGGGTAGATGAACTTGGTGGGTGTTGGGTAGGTGGTCTTGACTCAATCTTGAATGCTCTGTTGTAACACCATATATTTTATGCAAGGAACAGTTGACTGATAAAATGAAGAATTTGAATCTATACAACAAATAAGGAGATGTGTCAGATGAGCATGCAAGAAGTAATAATTGACTGATAGTATGTGAATGGATTGTCTGAGATAGGAATAATGTGAGAAAGTTCCCAGGTGGTGGGAAAAGAACATACATATGAAAAAAACTGTGACAGCAGCAAGCAGGTGTGGAGAGTGGATGACAACATGAATAAAATACTAGGAAGTGTGGGAGCATGTGGGAATATACATATAGATAAAAGAAGATGGTGAAACTGTGTAAAGGTGCATGGGAACATGATATAAACACAGACAGGTGTGTGAAAATAGTGAGAAAGTTAATATGTGTGTGAGAACCTGGGAACAGTTGGAAAGGTAACAGGTAGTATGAATATGGTGGGAATATGGACAGCTGAAGGAATGTTGACTGGTCTCCTTCACACTGCCACCTGTTCTCCTTGTTCACCTTCCCTCACACTGTTGCCCATTTGCCCACCCTTTTGCCTCCCCCCTCATTTGCCTCACCCATTGCCTGTTCACCTCCCCTCCCCCATACCTGTTCTCCTCCAACTTCACCCACTTGGCCATTTGCCCATTTGCCTCCACCCTCACCTGCACACCTACTCACTTCTGCTGCTTATTTGCCTGCCTGCTCCTTTGTCTACTACCTGTTCACTCACCTGCCTGTTCTTATATCTATTACCACATATTCCACAATTTCTCAGCACTTGTCATCCATTGAAAAAACCTTTTCTTTCATTTGTGTCTTATGTTCTTGTATCTATTACCACATGTTCTCACAATTTCTCAGCATTTTTAATCCATTACAAAAACCTTTTCTTTCATTTGTGTCAGAAGTTGCATGTTTGTAAATGAAAAATGTGGTGACATGTCTGTTCCTCAAATCTTCAGATTATACTCCCACTCTTATCCACTTCCTGCTCTTATATCTATTACCACATGTTTTTGCAATTTCTCAGCATTTTTCATCCATTACAAAAACCTTTTCTTTCATTTGTGTCAGAAGCTGCATGTTTGTAAATGAAAAATATGATGACATGTCTGTTCCTGCCCATGCCCTTCAGCTACCCCCTGTCCATTTCCTGCTTGCCCTACCCACCTCATTGCAACATCTTCACTTTCCTCAGACTCAACAATGCCTTCCTCATTGACATCCATACACTTGTTGGCCTACCATTGCTATCATCTGAGTGGACTCTCTTGGCCCTCTGGCTGCCTTCTTTATCACCAGCTTGAGTCTGCAAAATGCATATCACCACAGCTTAAACATGAATCAAACAAGACCCTCACTGCCCCCTCTTTTTGCTCACAACTGTAATGGTATTTTGACATAGGCTTAGCAGTCAAGTACATATGATACATATGATTCTGAAAATCAGAACAGGAGGGAATAAAATAATCTCTCACCTGCCAAAGCTCTAAAATGCCTATGTTCTCATCTAAGGCAGTCATGTCAGGCATTGATCTCTGTTTCCAAAGGCAATGCTTTCAATTAGCATAATGTAATTTCAGTAATTGAGATATATATATCCCTGACTCTTAGACATACTCAAGCCCACCTTCTGAGCCTTCATTCTCTTGATCCTCCATGGCCTTAGTCACTTCCTCAATGATCTTCTCCAGCTCATCTTCATCCTGCCCTGCCTGCTTCAAATTCCTACCATAACTATCTGGATCTTCTGGCTGGGCAATTCTGGCTATATATTCAAATTCCCTAATTTCATCATCCCATGACAATCCATCTGTGAAGCTCAGGGAGGGGCCTTTCCTGATTGTAAACTTTAAAACCTGAAGTGCCTCCATCAGTTCAGGAGTAATCCTCCTCCTCCTTGCTGTCATGGTTTCTTTTCCAGATGAAAAAACTCTTTCACATGGAACACTGGTGGCCTGAATAGGTAGGATGTCAATGGCAAGCTGGAATAAGTGAGGGTACTGAGATTGCTTTGCCTTTTGTCAAGATTCAAAGTTAGACAATTCAAAAGAGATTGCAAACTTAGGTACCTGCCAGAACTCCAGAATGCCAGTCTCCTGGTCTTGAGAGCTTAGATATTGATCAACCTCTATTTCCAAAGTCTGTGACTTGGGTGCTGAGTGCTGCTTCTTTGGAAATAAAATGCTAGCAGCAGCATGCCTAGATGATCTGGTTACAGGCTGCTGCTGAGGCACATCCACTGATGTTGTTTTGCTCTGATATGCCCTTAACTGTCAGAAGATGAGATAGGGTTAGATATGTATTTTGAAGGCCAACTCACTGCCTTCAACAGTGTTCTCTTGGCTGAGTAGGCTTTATCTTCTGATAAATAAGAAAATTTGCAACTAGGTTCAAGAGCTAAGAGTATATTAGTCCATGACAAAGTGTTGTTCTCAGCATACCCATTGCCAGTAAATATGCTGGGGTTTTGTCTAGTTCCTCTTCATACTCTGCCAATTTGTCTAGGCCTGGTTTGATGATGCTCTCCCAATGCACATTCTCCTCTGCAAATACTTTCCACCTCTCCCTGAATGCTGCAAATGCAGGGATGATATAGGGGAGGGTAGGAGTCTTCTCAGTTCCAAGCATATGCTGAAATGCATGAGGCACCTTAATTTGTATTAGCCCATATTCTTCTAGACACAAAATCTTACCTGGAGAATCTGATTGTAATCTTCCAGTGTTTGCCAATCTTCCTCAGTTAGATCATATGTATCTAAGCCAAATTCACTGTCATTGATCATATCAATAATGGCCTATGAATGTATGAGGATACTTTCCCAAAATCTATGCTTGACATACCAGTTTAAGCTGCAATGCCCTCTTGATCATTAAAAGTGTTGAAGACCATCTTGTGGATACATCACGAAGGAGCTGGTAGTCCTGCCCATAGTGTTTCTGGACATACTCTGAAAAACGCTGTTTTTTGGCATTACTATTGCGAACCTGCATTATAAAACAATTAGTCAGGCATAATAAATGATAAAAAGGCTTTACAGCATTGATAAAAGATCGGATTGTGGCAATACAGTCCTTCCTAAATGTATGTGCCACATACTCTGATTGACTTTCTGCATACTTCAAGTCTGTGATGGCATTGAGAGCTGCTTTGCAGGCCAGGTTAACAATATGAGGAAAGCATCTAGAAAATGTCAATAAGACCACCAAAATAAGTGGAAATCTTACCTAATCCTGTTTTCAACAGCACCAAAGTTTATCTTCTGCTTTTGAAGCATGATCTGCAGTGAAGCCATCATGGTATCATTATTACTAGCATTGTCACAAGTCACCCATCCAATCTGTGAGCATATAAGTGATGAAGATAAAAAGATACAAAAACAAGGACCTTGTTGGTTATTTTCAGTCTGTTGAGGATGTGAATGAAACAATGGGCAAGATGTTTGCCAGTGTGCCTTCCAGGAATCTTGGTGAAACCAATCAGATCACTTCTCAGCTCCAACTTTCTTTCCAACCCTGCCAGAGTCTTCACCTCAGTTCCTTGAACCCAGTGGGCTGTGACAGCCATAAATGAGGTAAGATTAGGATCTGACCATGCATCAGTTGTTAGTGATATCTTTCCAACTGATCCCTGTCAAGTATAAGCTAAAGTTAAAAGGTGCAAAGAGTCAAACTAACCTTCATTTCCTCCTCCAATTTTTCAATATGGTTGGAGAATGCACTCATTATGTGATTCCTGATGGCACTTCTCCCAGGAATATCTGAAATTTTCAACTCTTTCCTCAGGAGAAAAAAGACCTTGCATAGCCTTGGGGATTCCATAATATTGATAGACTGCTCTCAGTCAGACTTGCAATAAAAAGATTCAATGCATGCCTACCAAATCATCCCCAACAATAAGCTCAACCAAGGCATCTTTAAAGGCCTCCTTAGAATAAAGGGGACGCTCAGTGGCCTCAGATTCATTCCCCTCTGTGTTGATGACTTGAAGTGCAGAAGTGGCAGTGATGGGAATGCTCATCTTTGCACAGGACTTGGTCCAATCCTCCAGATGGACCTTGATTAAGTGTAACCTGAGATTGGAGACACCAGTGGTACTGCCAAAGGCTGCAACTTCATAGTCAGGATCAGCCTCTTGAGCCTCACTAAAGACAAACATGCATTAAACATTAGAACAGTTGGGAAACTGTGGAACTCACAGACAAAACTTGCAGACACTCTCCATATCCTCTCCATCTCCAGGAGTTTTCTCTTTCCCCTTTCCCTTTCCCCTTCCTCTTCCCTTCCCCTTTCCCTGTCTTTTCTCAAAAAATGTCCAAACATCTCTTGCACCACCTTTCTTTCCTTTATATTTAGGCTCTGCAGCTGAAGCCTCTGATTCCAAAGATAATGACTTCAACTGAGTGGTTATCTCAGTTGGTGAATCATATGACCCATGATCATCAGATGTCCCTGAACCAAATTCCACTGTAGCCATGGGGGAAAACACCTGGAGTGGAGTGAATAAAACCCTGACAGCATGAGCTCTTGACTTTGAGGGTGTTGGTGGAACTGGTTTCCTAGCAGGTGTCAGTGTCTCCAATGGATCAAGCTACAGGTTTTAGGTGGTGTAATAAAAAGTAAGTCAATGATAAATACTTACCTGGAGAGCACGTCTGGATGGCCTACGTTGTCTCATTGCTAGTGGGAATGTGAGTTCTAGAAGAATTCCCTTGTTTCTGTGCCACTCACCTGGTTGAGACTCTTTTCCAGGAGGTACTGGTGTCCTTGAGGAGTCAGGTAATGATAGGGAAGGGCTCTCAGTTGTTGCTGATGATTCAGCCCTTAGCATCAGTCTCTATGCTGCAATTTTCCTCCACTTACAATGTATTATGTTATCCTCATGAGATGATAGCTGCTCAGTGGGCAGTTTGTCTTAACACTGTTTTAGATTGCATAGTGAAATGGAGAGAAATATGTACCTGGAGTTGTTGGTATGTTTTCCTTTGCAATGGGTACACCTGATTGCAGAGCTATAGTCCTGCAATTGAGTACATGTATACATGACAAAGACACTCTGTCATTACCAGCAGGCTTTTTTGCTTTCTTCTGACTTTTCCTTGGAGGCATTGTGATGGCAGGAAGAAAGAAAGGCACCATCCAACAATGCTCTTATATTCAAGTACCCTAAAAATAGATGATACTACACCCAAGGTACCCAAATATGGTAACTGTCTGGATGCAATGGAAGCAGGGGAGGGAGTGAGCAATGGTGAATGGGTTGGGTGAGCAAGCAATCAGGAGAGGGAACAGATGCAACCAAGCACACGAGGGAACAGGCAGGTAATCATGCAAGGGAATGGGGCAGGCAGGTGAGTGGGCAAGGGAATGTATGGGCAAATGTGAGTGAATGGGTGGGTGAGCGAAACAGCAGGCAATCGGGCATGCATGCAAGTGGGGGAGTGGGTGAGGGAATGGCTAGGTAAGCAGGAACAAATAGGTGGGTGAGCAAGTGGAGGCAATGGAATGGGTTGGGCAGGCAAGCAATCGGGAAAGGGAATGGATGGGCAAGCTAGCACACAAGGGAACAGGCAGGTAAGCAGGCAAGAGAACAGATAGTGGGCGAGTGAACTCAGAGAGTGGACGGGGCAAAGGCAAGCAGACAGGGTATGGGCGAGGGTGGTGTGTAGCTGTGGTGAGCAGCTGCGGGTAATGGGTAGTCTATGGACGAACAAAGTAGGTATGGGAGAGGCTGGTCTTGTCGACATGGCAAAAAGGACGTAACAATGCGAGAGGACGGCGAGAAGACAGTGAGAGCTGCGCGAGGGTGGAACCGTTAGTAACAAGTGAAAAAAAAGATAAAAAACATACCGCCCAGACGAATGGATCTCGTCTGGGCTCTGGGTGTGGCCGAATTGACGTGTGAATGGGCAGGATGGATGTGGGTGGTCGTTTGCGGCCAGTGAGTGTACATGAGGCCAGGCGAACAGGCGTGGGTGGTCGTAGGTAGTGTGTGTGGGTGTGGGTGGGTGCGGGTGGGTGTGGGTGGGGTGTGGGTGGGGTGCGGGTGGGGTGCGGGTGGAGTGCGGGTGGGGTGCGGGTGGAGTGCGGGTGGGGTGCGGGTGGGGTGCGGGTGGGGTGCGGGTGGAGTGCGGGTGGGTGCGGGTGGAGTGCGGGTGGGCGTGGATGCGGGTGGGCATGGATGCTGGCAAACGGGGTGGGTGCGGGTGGGCGTGGATGCGGGTGGGCGTGGATGCTGGCAAACGGGGTGGTGCGGGTGGGCGTGGATGCGGGTGGGCGTGGATGCGGGTGGGCGTGGATGCTGGCAAACGGGGTGGTGCGGGTGGGCGTGGATGCTGGCAAACGGGGTGGTGCGGGTGGGCGTGGATGCTGGCAAACGGGGGTGGTGCGGGTGGGCGTGGATGCTGGCAAACGGGGTGGTGCGGGTGGGCGTGGATGCTGGCAAACGGGGTGGTGCGGGTGGGCGTGGATGCTGGCAAACGGGGTGGTGCGGGTGGGCGTGGATGCTGGCAAACGGGGTGGTGCGGGTGGGCGTGGATGCGGGTGGGCGTGGATGCGGGTGGGCGTGGATGCGGGTGGGCGTGGATGCGGGTGGGCGTGGATGCGGGTGGGCGTGGATGCTGGCAAACGGGGTGGTGCGGGTGGGCGTGGATGCTGGCAAACGGGGTGAGGGCTCTTTAGCAAAAAAGAAAACAAAAAAAACGTACGACGGGCCCAGACGCAGCCGTCTGGGCCCCATTAGAGGAGTCTGTGGCCGTGGCGGTAGTAGTAGGGGATGAGGTGGTGACGGCGAGGATGAGGACAGGGTGATGGTGACGGGCTGGGTTCAGCAGATATTTAACGTTGGTCTGGGACTTGTCATCACAGAGGCAGGCGATGTGTAGGCAGGCGACGGTCATGAGGTGGTTCAGGGCACAGGGCAGAGAGCAGAAAAGACGACTGCGCGAGGGTGGAACTGTTAGTAACAAGCGAAAAAAAAGGCAAAAAAACATACTGCCCAGACGAATGGATCTCGTCTGGGCTCTGGGTTGTGTTCAGTAGACGCCCGACATGGGTCTGGAACTGGTGGTTGTCGTTGCTGAGGCAGGCGATGTGCGTAAGTGGGCAACGGTCATGCGGTGGTTCAGGGCACAGGGCAGGGAGCAGAAAGTCGGCTTGGATCGGCTATGCAGGAATAGCTTAGCCAATCATAGCCATAGCCCATTTTTGGCTACGGCTCGGCTAAAAACCGGCTCAGCTAAGCCGGCTATCGGCTTTTAGCCTAGCCGATGGCAACACTACTCCTTGATGCGTTATTCTTGAATCCCAAGCTGGTTTCAGATCAAGACATGTCTACAAAGTGAAGTTCAATGAGAGTCGAAGAACAAACATGGTATGAAGGACAAACACAATCAACTGGAAGATGACGCCAGAATTGATGAGAACTCCAATATAAGTGATCCCTCCAAATCATGGGTTGCCCTCGTTTTGATAGCTCTTTCTGCGCAAAAGAGTTAGGAAATGGCAGTAATGGATAGAAATCGGACTTGCAAATGAAGCGACATCCCCACGAGCTTCAAAACGGGGTGCATGTGGAAGCGAAGATGCAACATATGCAAAAACGAAAAGCATGACAGTCGAATTTATCACTGAGCGCATTGCGGCAAAAAAAAAAACTAAGGCGATGATGAGGGGAGGACCAGCCTGAAATTGAATAGTACATGGACCTTCATTATATGCCATTTTCCCGGTAGGGATTTCAATGTCGAAAATGAGGATGCCAACTGTTGCCTTAACCTAAAAAAGCCCATCAGTATCAATCGCTACGGATCGAGTAAATTCCCTGGGGCCTGGACCAATCTGCTTCCGTCTTCCGCTGACCAAAACTATTTTAGAAATTTAGATTCATTCACCAAATGGCAGAGATCTCTCATTACTCTGAAACACACCGTTGATACACATTTGGCAGTTGAGTTGATTGATTGATAAGCTCGATACCTTTGAACATAGGTTGACGTTCTCCAATTGAACCATATTATGCGGGGACTTTCAAGGCAGGAGATTGATTTGAAGGAGAATGCAATGTCGTTTCGGTGAAAAAACCCTTTAGTACTCCTCTGTCACTGTCGCAGCGCTTCTCATACCAGACAAATAGAAAGAGACGAACTAGGCTCGAAAGTTCTCGTGGCTACACTTCGTTGCTCCGGTTTGGAGCACGGTCTTGAAGTGTAGAATGAACGATACTACCATCTGACTTTCGACGATCAGTGGTCGAAGAAGGCTTGTCGATGACTATGACTATGAGAAGATTTTGGGCAACGCCGAGGGCTGGGCTTGCAGCGCAAGGCGAGAGCGGAGATCTGAATGAGGATGCGTCTTGTCTGTCTGTCTCACGGTGGTTGGAAAGAATTTCAGTTGACTTCCTGACATCTGCGAGAACCTGCTTATGGAGGAGAATGAAAGCAGACTCAGTGTCATAAGTGTCACTATTCTTCTTTCCAGCGCTGAGTGGATCGTAGCTCACGGTGCTTGTGATGATGAAGTTCGCCAAGGAGGTCGCTTGATCAATATTTGATAGTGCCAACGCATGGGGAATCACCAAAACAGTGGCCCTTTCACGTAACTCGATCAACGGGACATCACAATTCTTGGCCGTTCTTGCATACTTGGCATCCGCCTCTCCCATCGGCGACGGCCACAGCAGAATGAGTGATTATCTTTGGATGATGCCAATCCACGAAATTGTATTCTTACGTCTGACCTGTGCGCTTCCCCATTCAGAGGCGAGTCACAGATATTGCGGTGGGTCGATGCTGGTTACCTTCGTAATGCGAGTTGAACCCTGCTTGTTTTAGCAAGGATCTTCACGTGCGGTGGGTCGATGGCTTGGCATCTGTCCGAATCAGAACTGAAGCACATTTGTTTCTAGCAAGCTGGACCTTCAACTACAGTGCATCAATGCCTCGTTATCTATCAGTCACCTTCCAGAACGTGAGCTAAACTCGGTATTAGCTTCTCAACTGTGTCGATTCTTATGAGACGGTGTGTCATACGACTGGGGTCGCATGAGGTTCGCTGTCTGGCAGGGGCACTGATGAAGATGGAGCCGAGGATACAAGATGTTGCCGATGCCGTCTCTGGAGCGATCCATTTCGCCTTGCGACAATGGCTGGACGCGTCAGTTAATTCATTGGTGCTGATGTAATCAATTATTGATGACTACGAATATGACAAATGGGCGTACGACTCCATGAACACACAGGTCGTGCACAAGCTTAGCATCGCGTTTATCCACGGCACCACGTGCATCCGGAACCTGGTGTATACCTGCAAGATTGTTTGCACCCGGAACCTTGACAACGATATATGTCCTGCCTCGGCCGTCTGGGAGTGCTGTTGATCCAAAAGCAACCCCTATATTGATCTCTTGTACCAGAATACTCAGCCCCTTCGGAGAAGGTTCATGGTACGAATAAATTTTGGCGAATTTGTTGTAGAACCTAGTTTCGTGGTGTATCCCGTCTGTTTCCTTTTGTGGTCCCATTCCCTCGAAAGCCGGTTTCAGGTCATTACAATTGTTTGTGCGTAGCTATGGAATGGGATCAAATAAGATGCAAGAGTGGTAATAAAAGACACAAACGTAGTGAGGAATGCTCTGCGGGAATTAAGCTGTGAAAAGGAGTTGGAAAACAGTACTAATCGGCAGAAACGGTTTTTTTTCTCACACTGTCCATACGGGTCTTAAGCCGGGGTGCATGTGGCAGCGCACATGCAACACATGCAAAAATGGAATGGAGCAAGCGCATTGTGGCAGAAAATAGAAGGGCGATAAGTGGAGGACCAGCCTGAGGGGTGAAACTCGATGTCGGAAATGAGGATACCAGCTGTTGCCTGCCATGAGACCAAGCACGACACACCTTTTCTGGCAGATATCACTCTTTCCGTCATGGTGATGGTAGACTTCCCCGTTTGTCTATATCTATTCTATTCCCTGCTCAAAACCCCAAGTTTTAACTCCAACTCGGATTCTGGCTATGAGGGAGAAAACTGACGCCGCGGCGGAGCGGGAGATATCAACATCGTATTATGTAACTTTTAGGAGGCTACGAATATGACAAACGGAACGATCTGCACTACGGCCTTCACCCTCGCTGCCAGCATCCACTCACAAGTCACCAGTGTTGAATCCTCAATGGCTCATTGGGCAATGGCTCTGCAAAGACCTGATCTATGATAACAAAAAATGTCCGCTCGTTGTTGTGGTACATTGATCCAAACCCCACCATTCTATGAATCTTCCGATCAAGGATATCTCGTACTAACACTCCTAACTGGTCTTTGATGGGCTTGCACTCGTAAATATGAGAGAATCGTTCTTGAAAAACCGTCCTATAGGCGGCAACTTTCCACGGAATGTCAACTTGAAGTGATGCTGCTGCCATTGTTTCTTCTCTATCTAAATCCCAAGCTGCTTGCACGTCAGGGCAATTGGTTCGACTCAGCTGCGGAGTGGAGTTGGTAATCGTACGAGATGCAAAAGTTTAAAAGACAAACCTCGTGTGGAAGGCCAGGATAAGTTATATCAATCAGGTAGGCTGGCCGTGTAGTGCGTGTTGATAATTTTTTCTGCGCAAAAAAAAAAAAAGAAAGAAAGAAAAAGTTGGAAACCAATAATGGACAGAAATGGGTTTGTGCTCACAGATAAACCACCATCCTCCCTAGTACTACGGATTCCCAAACAGGATGCGTATGGCAGTGCAAATGCAAGATATGCAAAAACAAAAAGCAGGATGACAGAATCGAGCAAGCGCATTGTGGCGTATTGAAGATAGGAGAAGGGCGACAAGTGGAGGACCAGCCTGAAAGTGTATATCACTTGCACGGATATTATATACCATTGCCCTAGAGATGAAACTGAATGCCGAAAATGAGGACACGAGCCCATGCACGACGCACCCCTGTTTCCTGTTCTTAGCATATGCATCCGATACCTACCGTTGCTGGAGTCAGGTCAAATTTGAATTCGTTTTTCTGATGGGTCCATCACAAGGCCATCCATGCCTTAACGTTGCATCCAACACCGCAGGAGTCAGCTCATCGCCCCCATTGGGTGTCTGTCGCCTCCCCACCAGCGCCCACGTTATAAGCTCTGGACGCCGGGAGCACCTTATCACTATCCTTGTCATCCAGCTCTGGCTGGTCCTCTTCACAGTCGCCGCGCTCTCCCTGCGCTCTGGCCTTTCCTCACGCTGTCCTCCCCTTCCTGACACTCTTCCATCAACGTCAAGTTTAAGCCACCGCCATGAGCGCCCTGAGCGTCCTGCTGCAGCCCGTCATCCTCACCAAGCTCCAATCGACAACCCCTGGAACAACCCCCTCGACCGCGCCAAGCGAACTGGCTGCGTACTCGCTGACGTTCTGCTCCACCGCCACCTCCGAGTCTGTGTGCCCCCTCGGCTGAGTCCCGCGTGGCGTAATACGCCCTCGTCGAGCTGGCGCGGCAATCGGCGCCGGCATCCTTGCAGGACGCGTTTTTTTGCTCGGCGTGACGTTGACCGCGTCCACCCGAGGAAGAGAATGATGGTCTGCCCGGGAGGAAAGGATGGCAGTGAGGACGACAACGATGATGCAAATGACAGACCGGCGGCGGCGGCGCTGTCAGTGCATCGCGTTTCAAAGCATCATCGGATCACTGGGAAATATAGGATAGGTGTGCCGCGTCACACTACCAGACCCCCTTCAAAATTGGCAACATAATTGATTTATTTATTTTTGTGCTCTCGAATTGATCCGACTCCAGAGGGCAACGGTAAGGTAGGCTACGAATTCGACAAACGGAACGATCTGCACTACGGCCTTCACCCCCGCTGCCAGCATCCACTCACAAGTCACCAGTGTTGAATCTTCAATTCCTCATCGGGCAATGGCGAAGCAGTCTGATCTGTGATAACAACAAACGTCCACTGGTTGAAGTGGTGTATTGATCCAAATGCTATCATTCTAGTAATCTTCTGATCACGGATCTCTTGTACTAACGTTCTGAACTGGTCTTTGGTGGGTTTGCATGCGTAAACATGGGAGAATCTCTCTTGAAAAACAGTCCCATAGGCAGCAACTTTTCCCGGAATGTCAATTTGATCTGATGCTGCTAATGGTCGATTTTCTCTTTTTTCCCAGGCCGGTCGCACGTCAGGGCAATTGGTTCGACTCAGCTGCGGCGTGGAGTTGGTAATCGTACGAGATGCAAAAGTTTAAAAGACAAACCTCGTGTGGAAGGCCAGGATAAGTTATATCAATCAGGTAGGCTGGCCGTGTAGTGCGTGTTGATAATTTTTTCTGCGCAAAAAAAAAGAAAGAAAGAAAGAAAAAGTTGGAAACCGATAATGGACAGAAATGGGTTTGTGCTCACAGATAAACCACCATCCTCCCTAGTACTACGGATTCCCAAACGGGATGCGTATGGCAGTGCAAATGCAAGATATGCAAAAATAAAAAGCAGGACGACAGAATTGAGCAAGCGCATTGTGGCATAAGACAGCAGAAGGACGACAACTTGTGGAGGACCAGCCTGAAAGTGTATAGTACTTGCACGTATATTATATACCATTTTCCTAGAGATGAAACAGGATGCCGAAACGGGGACGCATGCGCCGAGCCCATGCCCGTCACACCCCTGTTTCCTGTTCTTACATATCTTATGCATCTGATATCACCGTTTCTGTCATACGGAAGCCGAGAAGGACATGATCTAGCAATCATCCCTGATTGCCTTTTTGTAGCAGTCTTTGGGTGCATTGGGACTGCGTGACACAAGTGATTTCCTGCAATTTTAATAGTCTGCCGTGTGCTTAACATTTGGCCACGAAGCTCTCATAAGAAAAATAGGTAGACCGACTCGCCTAATGGCACCTCAAGCAATGTACAGGTGGGTCCGAGATATCTCCAAATGTTATGGCTGACGGGTTTGCCTCGAGGAAGGCAACGACGCTTATGTAGTTACCTTCTTTGCGTAGAAAAGAAAGTGAGGAAAACGGTACCTAATGCACTCGAACATGCCAGTGATATGTTCGCATGTCAGACGAGAACGAAGAAGGCCTAGGATCGCGACGCACATCCAAGGAGTCATGATGAAGCCCGCTGGGCCAACGGCCAGTGGCGGAAGGGTTCGTACGCCACGCAAGGGCTGTGTGTTGGAAGGTGGAGAACCAGGCCGTTGCAAGTATTGTATTGCTTGGTATACTTCATGCCAAATAGTGTCCACAACCTGTCGAAGCTCAAGCCTAGATGCAGTAGGTCTCATGTACAACTTAATATGATTAGACACCAGGTGCTAGCCGAGTTCTGGGAGTGTCGGACAAGGACGCCGGCCGAATTGACGATGGCAAAAACTGTTTGAAGACGGAACAATATGCACAAACAAATTCCATTCTCGGCTTCCGTATGGTTCATCACGAGTATGCCAAGCCGTGATTCCACTTCAAAGTGGGATGCGAAATCGGCGCACATTCGTGGGTGGCAGCAACACTCTTCAGCTTCATTAAATGTTGGGAAACATCACGCTTTCGACGCCCAATCCGAATATTAACAGGGTGACTACATACTACGAGTCGTTGTTCACCAGTTGTTGAACACACAATGGGAGATGAAAGTCCAACGGTCTGATCTATGACGACGAAATGCGCCCTCTCGTTCTGCGCCCTCGTCGAGCTGGCGCGGCAAAAGGCATCATTGGCGTTGGATCGTGCAGGACGTGTTTTTGCTCGGCGTGATGCTGTCCGCGTCCACCCGAAGAGGAGAATGACAGTCGGCCTCCATGGAAAGTGCCAGTCACGGCAGCGGCAGCTCCCTGCGCGTGCAGGGTTTGACTTTGCGGCGATCAAGCAGGTAAATGGGTCCCAGGCCAAGACGACGACGATGGCGGCGGCGGCGGCGGAAGGTGGAGGACCGATTGCAGTCGCCGTTCCAGCGGTCTGCCGCGTCTTTAGACGATCGTGGGCGTGCACTTGGGCAGGAGGCCACTCGGGAGGAAAGAATGACGGTGAGGACTCGGACAACGATGGCGTTGGTAAATGCGTTTAAAGGTGGGTTACGAATACGACAAACGGAACGATCTGCACTATGGCCTTCACCCTTGCTGCCAGCATCCACTCACAAGTCACCAGTGTTGGATCCTCCACTTCTCGGGCAACGGCTCTGTAGTCTGATCTATGATAACAAAAAACGTCCACCCGGTGGCTGGGCGGTGTATTGATCCAAACGCTACCATCCTAGGAATCTTCTGATCAATGATCTTTTGTGCTAACACTTTGAACCCGATTTCGGCAGTGGGCTTGCACTCGTAAATACGGGAGGATCTGCGTTGAAAATTGGTTTTATAAACGGCAACTTTCCCCGGAACCTCAATTTGATCTGATGGTGCTAGATCTTCAGACTCTTTATATTCCCAAGCTGGTCGCACGTCAGCGCAATTGGTTTGACGTAGCTGCGGAGTGGAGTTGGTAATCGTACAAGATGCAAAAGTTGTTTAAAACACAAACACTGTTCGGAAACCAAGGATACAGTTCTTGAGATATATTAATCAGGTACCTCGGTGGCGGAGTTCGTGTTGATAATTTTTTCTGCGCAAAAAAAGTTGGAAACCGATAACGGATAGAAATGGGTTTGTGCTCACAGATAAACCACCATCCCCCCTACTAGTAGTACGAGCTCCCAAACGGGATGCGTATGGCAGTGCAAATGCAAGATATGCAAAAACAAAAAGCAGGACGACAGAATTGAGCAAGCGCATTGTGGCGTATTGAAGACAGGAGAAGGATGACAACTTGTGGAGGACCAGCCTGAATGTGAATAGCACTTGAACGGATATTATATACCAAGTCGCCCTTAGTAGAGATGAAACAGGATGCCGAAAATGAGGACCCATGAGAGCCCATGCCCGACATACTCCTGTTTCCTGTTCTTATCTTATGCATCTGATATCACTGTTTCTATCATAGTGACGGTCACCTGGGGTAAAACATGGAAAGTGCTAGCACAACGGCTCGACCAAAAAGTAGCCCGCAGAGCCCCTAACTCTCAAACTCGATGGCGGCGAAATCAGCGCACATTCGTGGGTGACAACACTCTTCAGCTTCATTAGGCTGGGAAACATCATGCCTTCGACGTCCAGTCCAAATATTAATAGTAGGATGGCTACTACGAAAGTGACAAACGGAATGGCCTCCACACCTGCTTAGCACGAGTTGTTGCTCACTGCCAGTGTTGAACACACAATGGCCCATCGTGAGCCTATGAAAGTCCAATGGTCTGATCTATGACGACGAAATACGTCCTCTCGTTCTACGCCCGGCTCGTCGAGCTGGCGCGGCAAAAGGCGTCATTGGTGTCGGGATCGTGCAGGACGTGTTTTTTGCTCGGCGTGACGCTGTGCACGTTCAGGAGAATGACAAGTCGGCCCGGGCCAGTGCTGTTCCGGCCCGGCTTGGGGGCTTCGGCTTGGCTTGGCCTGGGCCACGGCTTTTACCACAGAACTTGGTGGTGAGTGCGGGGGTGAGGCGGTGACGGTGGTGAGGCGGACGGTACGGGGGTGAGGTGGTGGCGAGGGAGGGTACGTGCTGCCGAGGTGAACGGCCCCGCTTGAGGGCGAGAGCAAGAAGGCGACGGCGAGGGGCGACGGCAAGAGCCTGAGGGCGGCTGGTGGAGGTGATGGTGAGGTTACCTAGGCCGCGGCTTGGCTTTTACCCCAGGCCGTCTCATTAGCCCGGCCTATTTCACTAGCCACCGCCAGCAGCAATGGGTCCCAGGCCAACTCACAACGACGACGGTCGTCTGCCGCGTCTTTAGACGATCACAAGATGGCGATGAGGACGACAACGACATGGTAAATGCGTTTAAAGGTGGGCTACGAATACGACAAACAGAACAATCTGCACTATGGCCTTCACCCTCGCCAGTGTTGGACCCTCAATGGCTGATCGGGCAATGGCGAAGCAAAGTCGTGATCTATGATAACATAAATCGTCCAATCTATGTCATGGTGTGATCCAAACGCTACCATCCTAGGAATCTTCTGATCAACGATCTTTTGTGCTAACACTTCGAACCCGATTTCGGCAGTGGGCCTGCACATGTAAATATGGGAGGATCTGCCTTCGAAATTAGTTTTATAGGCGGTAACTCTCCCCGGAACGTCAATTCGATCTGATGGTCCTAGACCTTGAGGCTCTTTTTGATTCCAAGCTGGTTTCACGTCGGGGCAATTGGTTTGACGTAGCTGCGGAGTGGAGTTGGTAATCGTACAAGATGCAAAAGTTGTTTAAAACACAAACACTGTTCGGAAACCCAGGATACTGTTCTTGAGATATATCAGTCGGGTAGGCTGGCCGTGGAGCTCGTGTTGATAATTTTTTCTGCGCAAAAAAAGTTGGAAACCGATAACGGATAGAAATGGGTTTGTGCTCACAGATAAACTACCATCCTCCCTAGTAGTACGGATTCCCAAACGGGATGCGTATGGCAGTGCGCATACAACATACGCAACAACAAAAAGCATGACGACGGAATTGACCAAGTGCATTGTGGCGTAAGACAGGAGAAGGACGACAATTTATGGAGGACCAGCCTGAATGTGAACAGCACTTGAACGGATATTATATACCAAGTCGCCCTTAGTAGAGATGAAACAGGATGCCGAAAATGAGGACCCACGCGAGCCCATGCCCAACACACCCCTGTTTCCTGTTCTTATCTTATGCATCTGATATATCACCGTTTCTGTCATAGTGACAGTCAACTGAGGTAAAACACGGAAAGCGCTAGCACAACGGCTCGACCAAAAAGGGCCAGGTTGGGATGAGTGGGATGCTTGTGCCTTTAGTGGCCCGCGGAGCTCCTAACTCTCAAACGCGATGGCGGCGAAATCGGCGCACGTTCGTGGACACCCAGTCCGAGTATGAATGGGGCAACTACTACTACGACATAACGAAAATGACAAACGGAACGGCCTCCACAAGTCGTTGCTCACCAGTGTTGAACCCACAATGGCCCATCGTGAAATGGAAGTGCCATGGTCTGATCTATGACGACGAAATACGTCCTCTCATTGTTGAGGAACATGGATCCAAACGCAGTCAAGCCATAGATCCCTTGGTTGATTTTGTTCACCAACGCTCCCAGCTCGATTCCGGTGGGCTTGCACTCGTAAATATGGACGGATCTGTTTTGAAAAAAACTCCAGTAGGCGGCAATTTTCCCTGGCATATCCATTGATGCCGTTAATTGAAGGTTTTTCCCATCCCAAGTTGGTCGCACGTCATGGCAATTAGTGTGACTTAACTGCGGAGTGGAAGAGGAGTTGGAAATCAAATCAAAAGCAAAAAGTGGAGAAATTGAAAAGACAAACACTGTTGGGAATACCAGGAACAGATATGCTCTGCGGAGACGGAGGGGTAGCTCGCGTTGATAATTTTTTCTGCGCAGAAAAGAGTTCGAAACCAAAACTTGGATGTACAGAAACGGGTTTATGCTCACAGATAGATCACCATCGCTAAAACGGGATGCGTATGGCAGCGCACATGCGACACATGCAAAAACAAAAAGCATGACGACAGAATTAAGCAGGCGCATGGGTGGGGAAAAGGTAGTAAGAGGACCAGCCTGAAACTGAATGGTACTTGCGTGTATGTTATATACCATTGTCCTAGGAACGAAGCTCGACTCCACTGTCATGCTGTTGTACATTCTCATGTGGTCCCGCCACGAAGTTGCGATGATACAACTAACGGAGATGACCGGGAGATAATTGGTGTGTGACTGTGACGTCACGATTTCTCTTCATGGACGGCAGGAAGCGCAAGAGAACGGAGGACCGCGGAACCAGCACAAGGAAAACCAAACGGCGGACAGCTGCGACCGAGTACGACTCGCAGCGTTCAGGTTCAGGTTCAGGTTCAGGCTCGGGCTCAGGCTCGGAGACCGAGAGCGACCATGGCGAGCCGCGGCCACCGACGCCTCTCTCTCCCTCTCCCTTTCCTGATCTTGGCAGAGTCCTCCTCCCAACCGCCTCCACGAGCACCCTCTCAGCTGGCTCCTTCTCAGCTGGCTCCTCGTTTTCGTCTTCCATCCTCCCCCGCCACCACCAGCACCATCAGCAACGGCAACAGCAGCAGCGCAAGCACACTCCTACACCACCTCCGAGCCGGGATCCCACACCCATCCCAATAGTAGTAGTAGCAGCAGCAGGAGCAGCAGCGCAGACACCAGAAAGAGAAAGAGAAAGAGAAAGACGCGCGTCCAACGCAGCCCTCTCCGAATATACATGTCCGATCTGTTTCAGTCCGCCGACGAATGCGACCATCACGCCCTGCGGACATATATGCTGCGGCGCTTGTCTGTTTACGGCGGTCAAGACGACGTTGCATAGAGGTGCCATGACGTACAGTCGAGAACCCAATGTCGCCAGGTGCGTTTTTTTTTTTTTCTCGTTTTTTTATTATTTATTTCATTTCATTTTATATTTTATCCAGGTGTCCAGTATGTCGCGCGGTAATCCCAGGATGGGACGGGCGAGGAGGAGGAGTGGTTGGGTTACGACCTAGAGTGGTTATCAGCCTTTAATGATTTGTTTGATTAATATTAATATAATAATGATAATAATAATAATAATAATTGGTTTGTTCACGTGACCAAGCGACAACGTTTAACCGCACTCCAATGCAGATGCCAGCACACGCCGACGACGAGTCCGAGTCTCTGCTCGACAAGCTCGACTCGGTCGCACCCGCCCCGCTCGCGCACTTTGATGCTTTCCCAAAACTTCCGTCGACTTACAAGGCCCGCTCAGAGTCCCGCGGGTTCATGACCCTGTTCGTCATCCTCGTGGCGCTGCTGCTCGTCCTGAACGACGTGGCAGAGTATATCTGGGGGTGGCCCGTGTACGGGTTCAGCGTCGACCGCGCCCATGCGCCCGTTCTCAAGATTAACCTCGATATCGTCGTCAATATGCCCTGTCGATGTAAGTCTCTCTCTCTCTATCTCTCTCTTGCTTTTTTTTTGTGTTTTTTGTTTTTTGGTTCTGTTGATGTCGTTGAGGGAGGGACGGATGTTGATTTATATGTGGTTTTATAGACCTCAGTATCGATTTGAGAGACGCGGTCGGAGATCGGTTGTACTTGACTGGCTCGCTTCGTCGTGACGGGGTATGTTCCTCCATTTCCTATATCTTTTTTTTTTTTTTTTTTTTCTTGGACCGTCACCCAACGGGTTTTTTTTTTGTTTTTTTGTTAGACTGTGTTTGATACGAGCAAGGCGACCGAATTCAAGTATGACCTATTAGTTTATCCTCAATTCATTTGTGTTTGATGCTTTTTTTTTTTTTTGGATAGGGAACACGCAGCGATGCTTTCCGCTCGTCAAGCCATTGCTCAGTCACGGTCATCTCGAGGGCTGCTTGACGCGCTTTGGAATCGGAGAACGGTGGACGGGTTCAAGCCCACTTATATTCACGAAGAGAAAGGCAATGCTTGCCGTATCTGGGGTTCAATGCTGGTGAAACGGGTGATGGGTGCGTTTTTATATTGAGATCCAGACGGAAACGCTGATCCATGTCACAGCGAATCTTCATATTACGACCTTGGGACATGGATACGCCAGCCACGAACATGTTGACCATAGTCGTATGTTGTTTCCATCCTTTTATAATCCTTATTACAAAATTTCGTTTTTTTTCCCCCAGTCATGAACGTCTCGCACGTCATTTCCGAGTTCTCTTTCGGCCCTCACTTCCCAGATATCACGCAACCGTTGGACTATACCTTTGAAGTCACACAAGACCGTGAGCTTTGGTGCTAGATTGGGACATAAAATTTCAACTCTAAATCACTCTTGACAGCTTTTGTTGCTTATCAATACTTTCTCCACGTCGTACCAACAACGTACATCGCCCCTCGTTCTCGTCCACTCCAAACCAACCAATACAGCGTCACGAATTACAAACGAGTCATGGAAAATCACCAAGGCACACCTGGCATCTTCTTCAAGTTTGATCTAGACCCTTTGGTGATCACCGTACACCAAAAGACGACGACACTGGTGCAGTTACTCATTCGGTCATTCGCTTTTTTTCTTTTTCTTTATGTGGTAATTGCTGATGTCTGGTCCATTGTATTTAGCTGTGTTGGCGTCATAGGCGGTGTATTTGTCTGCATGGGGTACGCCATCCGCATCACAACGCGCGCCGTCGAGGTCGTTTCTGGCGCAGACCAGACGCCAGGGATCGTCGCTGCGGAAGCGACTGGTGCCAAAGTCGGACTGCGCGCGAAATGGGGTGGTGGTCACCTCCGTTCGCGGTCTGCCAAGATGGTGCCCCAGGGAGGTGGTTGGGTGGTGGAGGGAGGCGGGTCGCCGTATGCGAGTTATGCCAATACGCCAATGTCGTCGACGGCGGGGTTCCCTGCGTCGCCGTACACGCCGCATACGCCTTATACGGCGCATTTGATGCAGCAGCAGTATCCGCCGGGGTCTGCGTCTGCGGCTAGCGTTGGTGGAAGTGGAAGTGGGACACCACCGGTGGGGCTAGGGCTCAGTGGGAGTCCTAATCCCGGATTGATGTCGCTGCCGCCTCCGTCTGCGCCTCTGGTTGGGATGGGGCGGTCTCCGTCGGCAGGTTCTCGGCCGTCTTCAGCGGCTGATGGTGGGCTACCCGCAGGAAATGGGATTCAGCGAGGAGGGAAGAAGGACGACTGAATGATTTGAATACCAGTAACAAAATAGGATTACAATTTTTACTAGTCAGTTACTAATCAGTTAGTCAAACGCCAGCTGCTCTCATCTGCTCGACTCAGCCGCTATGGCATCCAAACTCTTCAAACGGCTCTCATCGACGACCACCTTCACTGTCAAATCCACTCCCTCGAAATCGCACTTGCATAAACCCATTCCATCCGACTCGTTCCCTGTTGGCTACATCCTCGCTGGAATCCACGCTGGCATCAAAAAAGACGCCTCTGTTCTTGATCTCGCCGTCATCCTGTCCACGTCCCCGCGTCCCACCTCCGCCGCTGCCTGCTTCACCCGAAACGCGTTCAAAGCCGCCCCCGTCCTCGTCTCCGAAGACGTCCTCGCCAAGAACGGCGGACGGGCGAGAGCGATCGTGGTCAATAGCGGGTGCGCCAACGCCGTGACGGGCACCAAAGGGCTGGAGAATGCATGGAAAATGGCGAAAGCGACTGACGCTCTCCTCCCACCACTGCCAGAATCTCCAAGCGGAAACGAGAGGAGCGAAACGCTCGTCATGTCGACCGGTGTCATTGGCCAGCACCTCCCCATCGATTCCATCCTCTCCGCTCTTGCATCCCTGCGCTCCACCACATCCACCTCGTCATCCTTCTCTGCATGGGAAAACGTCGCGCACGCGTTCATGACCACAGACACTTTTCCCAAGCTCCGGGCACGCACCTTCGCTCTCGGCGGACGGACGTACCGACTCGCGGGAATGGACAAGGGGGCGGGGATGATCCATCCGTCTATGCGCGCTGCACGGACGTCCAGCTTTGCGAGTCCCTTCCAAGGAGTTGGAGGAGGAGGAGGAGGGTTGCATGCGACGCTGTTGGGCTGCGTGATGACGGACGCACCCGTTTCTCCGCGCAGCCTCCAGTCCGCGCTCACCTATGCCGTCGACAGGAGCTTCAACTCTATCAGCGTCGATGGCGACATGTCAACCAACGATACCATTATCGCGCTTGCTAATGGAGCAGCAGCAGCAGCAGGAGCGGGAGCAGGAGAAGGAGGAGGAGTAGAGGACGTCCCGGAAATCGATGAAGAGGTGGATCGGGAGGGGTATCTTGTTTTTAGAGACGAGTTGACGCGGTTCACTCAAGATCTGGCACAGCTGGTCGTTAGGGATGGAGAGGGCGCTACCAAGTTTGTACAAGTGACGGTCAAGGTTCGGTTTCCTTTTTTTTTTTCTTCTTCTTTTTTCCCCTTTTCCTCAAGGCAATTATATATAGGGGGCGCCGAGCTATGAAGACGCGCACGCGATTGCGTCCAAGATCTCCACGTCTGCATTGGTCAAGACAGCTTTGTATGGCGAAGATGCAAAGTAATGTTGCACCCCCCTTCTCGTGTTTTCCGATATATTTAATTATACATAAACGTCCACCTCGTCTAGCTGGGGCCGAATCCTCGCTGCAACGGGCTCGGTTCCCTTGTCTGGTGCCTCTCCGTCTCGTGATGCGCCACTGGAGATTGACCCAACACGGGTATCTGTCACGTTTGTCCCGGCCGATGGCACGCGGCCGTTAGACGTCCTGACAAACGGCGAGCCCGAGAACGTGGACGAAGAACGCGCCAAACAGATTCTCGAGATGGACGATGTCAATATTGAGGTTGACCTTCAACTGGGTCACGAATCGGCGACGTATTGGACGTGCGATTTCAGTTATGTAAGTGATTGATCCTCCAAAGTGGAAATCTGTGTGTGTGTGTTTTTTTTAAATTTTATTGTAGGAATATGTCAAAATCAATGGCGATTATAGAAGTTGAGAGAGAGAGAAAAAGAAAGAAAGAAAGAAAGAAAAGGCGGGGGGAGGAAAGGAATTTTAGATATCTACAAATAGATCTTGTGGTAAGGCTAGCCAAAAAAAAAACGAGCCGATTGTGTTCGTAGTTCCTCGAAACGCTCGTAGTGCGGAACATGATTCCACCCCGCCAACGCTTGTTGTCGCCATCATTAGACACTCCGCTAGCCATGTCTTCGTCCATGTCGACAATGCGCCTTCAACACCGACATTTGATATGGGTAACATGGAGTCGAGGACTCTAGACCGTATATTTTGTTGCGGCGGTTCAATATGAGTCACTGCCTATCAACCGTTGCAAGAGTCGGTCATCTTGGCATCAATTCTTGATTAAGGTCGCAAAGCAGATACTACTCTCTCTCTCTCTCTCTCTCTTCAAGCGCTGACCACCTAGTTCCAGGATGTTACTACGTCATATGCTTATTTTCCTCAACATTCTGGTTGCTGCTCAAGATGGCAAGTTGTTACCAGTAAGACCTGGATGGAAGATAGGGGAAGGTGGGCCCCAGCGTGGTGACATTTTCTGGATAAATCCAAGCTCCTTGGAGTCGGTAAGTTTAGTTATCATATTTGCTCAGGCAGCATGTCTTCTCAAGACTATTTCATAGCCTGGCGTGCCTAGCAATCGAAGGAACCCGATAGCCTGTGTTATCCTCGAGGCGCAGCGGGTTAGCGACGACACAGAACATTATCACGTTAGCGTCGTAAAGATAATGAGCGGCAAGAAGTTGAGGACCCGGGCTAGTGGACTTCCTGCTACTGGCTTCTATGACAGTAGTGCAAAGATAGCAAGTAAGGTGAGTTATCATCACACGAAAAAATTAGTTCAACTCTTTTGTAGCACGTAGTGGGAGGGTTAGTTTTCAAGACTACTATATTTTTCCCCACACAATCCATTGGGTAACCGGTGATTTTAACACCATGATACTATATGGAGGGATTTCTAGTTCACGGATGCAAGAAGAGGCTATCGATAGATTAGTGACGATAACTCAAATGGAGAATGGATGGAATAAACTCGGGGCCGTATTCGGCGGTGTTTACTGGATACTTCCAAGATATCTGGTAAGCACAGTTATCACATCGCAGCACCGTGTCTTGACAAAACCTTCGATAGAGAATCATGGCCAAAGCTGGAGTTTACATACCTTGCGTCTGCGTCATGGAACACGAAGACACGTATCTTGTTGTAAGGATGTCCAACAGGGATCCCAACCTCCCACTGCCTCGCGGACCTGCACGACATGTCGAGTTCCTCCTTCAGGGCCATGACATAGATCATTTAAAAGGCTACGATATCTATCCCCACGAATATTATTTCGTCCCAGGTCGTCCCGAAATCATGCAAAGATGGGGAATAGGACAGTATATCACACAATTGGAAGAACAGCTTACGATGATATTGAGAACAAGCGGTGAGCTTGATTGATCAATATCATACCCCGTTTAATAGCTCTGGCATTAGTGATTTATCAACTTGAAGAGCAAGACACCACGGTACTTTCTGGGGGTATGTGGGTGGCGTTAAATAAAATGACGACAGGGTGGTACAATGGAGGCGTGAAACGGCCTCAGTTTGGTGGCGTTTACTGGATACCTCTGGTAAGCTCAGTCATCAAGCGCTGTGCCTTGATAAATCTCTCCGATAGAAACGCACGGATAATACCGCATTTTATGTACCCTGTGTCGTCCTCAAATCTGTGGATAGAAACAAGTCTCTTGTTGTAAAGATGTCCAAAGACCAATTGCCTCGTGGACCAAGACTTCCTTTTGACAACCAATTTAGTGTAAAGGGCGCTGACATAGATTGTTTACAAAACTACTTCATCTATCCCAATGAAAACTATGATGTCGAAACTAGTCCCTACGTAATGCAAAAATGGAAAGGTCAGCCTGTCACGCAACTGCGAGCAGAGGTTGCGCACAGGTTGATGGAGATCGGTCAGTTGGATTGATCAATATCATAGCCAGTCAACTAACATTGGCATTAGCGGATGCTGGACACGAAAGAGAACCATTGGTACTCCCT
This sequence comes from Amanita fuliginea, assembly GCA_023014435.1. Classification (NCBI taxonomy): domain Eukaryota; kingdom Fungi; phylum Basidiomycota; class Agaricomycetes; order Agaricales; family Amanitaceae; genus Amanita; species Amanita fuliginea. Next base: position 789,469 of record JAEBUQ010000017.1, on the reverse strand, counting down.
CTTGTACTACACAGTAATTAATGGAGGATGAGTGACATGATGTGGGCGGCAAACGATGCAGCGAGGAGCCGCAGATTCATGACTGTCTTGACTAGATGCTAAAGCTGGAGTTTACCCTCTGTCGTCATTCATCTTGACATCCATGTTATACCACCACTGGTCTCCCGCCATCGACTTCCATCCCTCCACCAACTTGACAGAGAGTGGTAATGCCAAGTTGCTCCCACTGGCCATTCGTAATATGCAGTGATATGAGACAGCAAATGAGAGTATAACCCATAGCTAATAAATTAATCATGGGGTAAGTTGGAATCATATCGAAAGGGAATTATTCCGCTGCTACGACGTAAGCCGCTGGAGATGTGTTACATGTGCATTGCGTCTACTTCAAGCTAAGTGTGCACACGTTAGTCTCCACCCAAGGGGAAAACCCACAAACACACCTGCAAGAGTCTATCCGCTTCCCACATCCGCGTGGGTAGATTTTCAGGGGCAACGTAGAGTGCTGGGATGGATTCACATCTGAGCAACTCTTGCTCATTCAAGCTTCCAAGTATAGCCAATGCGATCAGGAAAAGCACGTCTAGCCCGTCCACAACGAAGACGTCCCATACTCTAAATAACGTCTGTAACAGTAATTAAAGAACGGAACGCAGATATGCCGTGAATATGATTTCAGGCGCGTATTTAGGTACTTACAACCCTCTCTGTTCGTCGTTTAATAAAAATAAGTTCGGTCTACATTTCAGAAATCAGAAACACAGCCCTGGAGAATAGGAAGATGCGACCTACTTTCCCAACACCCAGTAGGGCCAAGGAACAAGAACGAAGCAACTGGGCGCTTGAAGCCCTGCGCGAGGTATGCGCACTGCATCGGCCGCATCACTGATAGCCATGACAGCGTGATCCTGGCTGCTTCTTCCGTCTATGCAATATGACACCACCGATGCGCATGGACACCAACTCTACCACATCAAGATTTTGGGCTGTCTCCAGAGTCCATTGGGAGTTTCGCGCTCTGTGTGTTGGCGCATGGGTCACGCAGTCACAATCACACTCGCCATCGTTGTCCTATTGCCCACGCTCTTCTCACACATCGCCATAGTAGGCGAGTTAATTACCCTACCCAACTAAAAAATAAATAATGTTGCTTCGCAGCCAAATGTTGAGCGCTCCTACTTTTACTAAGATCGGCCGACTACTAAAAGGCCGGGGAGAAGAGTCAGTGAGTGCTCGCGCTCCCTACAAAAAGGCTGTCAGGGATGGTTGTTAGACCATGCCATGTCCTTCTTGGCTTACATATGTTTTGTTGTTACAAAACCCTTCACTGACCTCTACTCCAAACATCATCCATTGCAATCGGCATCAATCCTTGATCAAGGTTGCGAGGGTGACATCTCTCTCTCTCTCTCCCTCTTCAAGTGCTGACCACCTTGTTCCAGGGATGTCACCGCGTTATATTCTTCTTTTCCTAAACATTCTGATTGCCGCTGTCAATGCCGAGCTTCAACTAAGACATGGATGGAGGAAAGGGGAAGATGGGCCCCAGTGTGGCGACGCTTTCTGGATAGATCCGGGCATCTTGAAGTTGGTAAGTTTAGTTATCATATTCATCCAATCAGCATGTCTTGAGAAGACTTTTTGATAGCCTGACGGGAATAGTGATCGGAAGGACCCGATAGCCTGTGTTATCCTCGAGGCGCGGCGAGTTAGCGATGACAAAGACCATGAAGATTATCATGTTAGCGTTGTAAAGGTGATGAACAAGGTTAACCACGGGGTTGAAGCTAGTGGACTTCCTGCCACTGATTTCTATGAGGATAATGCAATACTAGAAAGTAAGGTGAGTCATGGTCACACGGAAAAATTAGTTTAACTCTTTTGTAGCGCGTGATGGGGAGGTTGGTTTCAATGATTACTATGTTTTGCCCCACGAAATCCATAGGGTAACCGGTGATTTCAAGATTATGCTACTATATGGAGGGATTTCTAATTCACGGATGCAAAAAGAAGCGATGGATAGATTAGTGATGGTAACTCAAATGGTGAACGGATGGAATACGGTCGGGGCCCTATTCGGCGGTGTTTACTGGATACTTCCACGACATTTGGTAAGCTCAGTTGTCACATTGTAGTACCGTGTCTTGACAAAACCTTCGATAGGGAATCACGGCCAAAGCTAGAGTTTACATACCTTGCATTGTCCTCACGCATTACGAAGAGGTGGACATGTATCTTGTTGTGAGGATGTCCGACAGGAATCCCACTTCCTCACGGACCGGCAACATATCGAGTTCCTTGTTAAGGGCCATGACATAGATCATTTAAAAGGCTACAATATCTATCCCCACGATTCCTATTTTGTCTCAGATCGCCCCGAAATCATGCAGAGATGGGGAATAGGACATTATATCACGCAAATGGACAAACACCTTGCGTTGATATTGACAGCGAGCGGTGAGTTTAATTTGCCAATATCATAGCCCGCTAATAACATTGGCATTAGTGAATTCTCAACTTGAAGAGCTACAGACTACGAGAACTTCTGGGGGTATCCGGGTGGCAGCATCTGATTTGGGGGTGGGGTGGCATAAAAACCAAAAGCCGAAATTCGGTGGTGTTTACTGGATACATCTCGTAAGCTCAGTCATCAAGTGCTGTGCCCTGATAAATCTCTCCGATGGAAATTGAATCAGTGGATGGAAACAAGTATCTTGTTGTAAAGATGTCCAAAGGCCGATTGCCTCGCGGACCAAGACTTCCTTTTGGCGACCACTTTAGGGTAAAGGGCGCTGACATAGATTATTTACAAGGCTACTTCATCTATCCCAACGAAAACTATGATGTCGAAGCTAATCCCAAAATAATGCAAAGATGGAAAGGTCAGCCTGCCACGCAACTGCGAGCAGAGGTTGCGCACACGTTGATGGAGATCGGTGAGTCGGAGTGGCCATTATCATAGCCAGTCGACTAATATTGGCATTAGCGAATGCTGAACAATCGAGGAGAGAAAAACAAGTGACGAATGCTGCATAATTGGCCCATGTCCGAAAGTAAAGCCATCGTGGTTTGCAATGACAAGCCAGAACCTTTCTCCCAACACTTGCTAAGCAAAGTTCGGTGATGTGAGGCAGGATCATGAGATTTGTCAAAAGTCCATATGTGCCCTTGGGTAAACGCAGCAACATGATATAACCACAGTAATATCGCAGTGATATGAGACAGCAAATGAGAGAATAACCCATAGCTAATAAATTAATCATGATATCGAGAGGGAATTAGTTCCGCTGCTACGACGTGAGCTGCTGGAGATGTGTTTCATGTGCATTGCGTCTACTTAAAAGGTCCGTATGTCCCATGGTGCTGCGTAACTCAGCTTCAAGCTAAGTGTGCACACAGGTCAGTGCTCCTTCGTTTGTCTCGCACTCAAGGGTAAAATCACAAACGCACCTGCAAGAGTCTGTCCGCTTCCCACATCCGCGTGGGTAGATTTTCAAGGGCAACGTAGAGTGCTGGGATGGATTCACATCTGAGCAACTCTTGCTCATTGCTTCTAAGTATAGCCAATGCGATCCGGAACAGCACGTCTAGCCCGTCCACAACAAAGACGTCCCATACTCTAAATAACGTCTGTAACAGTAATTAAAGAACGGAACGCAAATATGCCGTGGAATGTAACTCACCTCCACTGGTAAACAGTCCGTAAACAGGGATAGGAACCATGAAAAGCAGATAGCAGCAATGTCGACGTCGAGCTCGTTAAGATGGGCATATAGCTTTGGAGTATGATCTTCCACGTAGTCCAGAAGAACTAATGGACACGCTCGAGACGGGAGCAGAGAAGGTGAAAAGAAGTCTTCTGGAAGAATTCGTTCAACGATCGCAGCTAGTGTCCAAAACGCATCTTCCTCATCTGCAAACACCAGGAGAAGCGTCGAGGTCACGAGATTCATCCCCTGACAGTATCCAACAGCAGGATTTCGTCTCAAGTCAAGTCGTATCAACAGAAACCCCAGATGCCAGAAAAATGAATGCTGCTCACCGACTGTAAGCCGTCAACACTCTCCTTAATTTGCCAACCCCTACACCATCGCCGCCAAAGAACACGTTCAATGGCATCGTCCGCCCAACGTCCTTCTCGATCTCTGCCACCACACTTCCCGGTCCGTCCTCTTCCTCGCGGCCCCGAACAGACAAGAGATCCTGGAACAACCCTGGCTCCTTCATTTCCAGCCCACCGCTGCACTCCAGCCACACCTTGGCACGGTACACCAGCGGTATCCCACTTCGAATAAGTCGATCAAACTCCTTCCGCTCTTCCCTATTCGCGGAGAGACCTAACTGCGCGAATCCAATCAACCCCTCACTATGCATCAGCTCTTCTTCAATCTCGTCTTCGTCCCCTCCGCCCATAAAAGCCCGGCCACCGATTCCCAGTATCGCAGCTGCGCCCCCCACCCGGATGCTGCCCGCTTGTAGAGCAGCAGTACCCGTAGATGCAGAAGAAGACCCCTGCCGGTGTTGCTCCCCAGCATCCCGCTTAACAAAAGTCTTGACAGTCTTAACCGTCGCCCTACGCTGCTTCAAAAACGCGTCCCATACTTTCGTCTGCGCGGCCTGTCGCTGGTCGTGGATCGCTGTCAGCTGGTCCAGCAGCTTCCTCACTGTGTTCGCACAAGCATGGCGCGGGGTATCAGCCGTGAACGACAAAACGGACGTCGTCGTCGTCATTGAAGACAGTGCCGTTCCAGACGAACCACCAGCGATAGCATGACTCTGCCGCTTACTCTTGCCTGACGACGTGGACTTGACGCTTTCTGCATAATGAGAATGGATGGCACCCACATCAGTCTCTCCATCGCAACCGCACTTGTCTTTGATGATTTCCATCCCCGACTTGCGCGTGTCTCCGGAGAAGCCACCTAGGCTTTCATCGTCTTTCTCATCGTCCTGTTGTTCCCTGCCCGCATCAGCAGGCCAACTATTGTCTTCTTGTCGATCAGCAATCTTGACACCCGTCAAACACGCAGGCGCCGGATTCTTGCAGTCTCGAGCTCGCAGGAGCAGGAGAACGTCGTACTGCGACACGTCATACACGAAACCATACCGGTCCGTAAGCAGCACGTCGTCCTCGCTGTCCTCCGTCTCTGCCTCAGCCTCCGCCCCCGCCTCTCCATCCTCTTTCTCTCTCTCTCCTCGACGACTGCCTCCGCTGCCCCGACTCTGCTGTCGGCGCGCTCTAGAACTTGCGAACCGAGATGCGGACGTTGGATGGTGAAAACGGAATCCAAAATCCTTCGAAGCAAGAGACGTGTGTCGATATGCTCTAGACGACCAACCTGCCATGGCTGACGATGCAGAACTCAAAGCAGAAGAATTCGAGAGATATTGCGTAGGTGGTTTTGCCGCTACTGGTATGATAGACTCTAGAGGCACCGATGCGGGCTTGTTGGAAGCTGCGCCACTACCACTGGTATTGGGCGCTGTTGTATTACCTCCGCTGTTGTTCACACTCGCAGAGGACTTGCCATCCGATCCCTGCGTTGCCGTCGTGGTCGACGACGACGGACCAGGACGGGCGTTGCTACGAGGGGTACTCTTCTTCTTCTTCTCAACACCTCCGCCGCTACCCTTTAGTGCTCCCAAAAACGGAGAAGCGACATGATGCATAAATGAGCCCTTCGTCTCCCTGTTCTCCCTCTTCGTCGTCGAACTCGCAGCCACAGCTCTTAGTGTCATTGCGGCATCGCTTATGCTCGCCCTCCGTGCCTTGGGTCCCGTCCTCCTCCTGACAACCTTGCTCACGCTCCCTCCCTCCACGCTCTTGTCCTTTTCCTTTTCCCGAAACACGAGCGCATCGTCCCTTGCCTGTTTCACAAGCGAGTATGCCAACCCGGACACCCGAGGGCTGACGTACTTTCCGTGATCCACGAGCACACTACCAGGATCGGATGTCATCACCCTCGTCGCGTTCACAATCGCGCGCAGTGAAGCACCCTGTGTCACCTGCGCAGGCGCAGCCGGATCAGAGTTGGACGTGGAGAAGAGGGTAGACGAAGCAACGGTATGCGTTGAGATGGACGATAGATCTGTCGTAGACCTTGCTTGGTGGATGGAAGGTGCTGTTGCTGCGATAGAAGCTCGGGATGAGATGACAGGGGTTGAGAAGGATCTGGATTGGTCTTCTAGAATGGGTGATATCACGATCTCGCCAGTGTCCGACGTCAACGCTCCCGTTGCGCTTGTTGTAGTCAGACATGGCTCCGCAGGTGCTGTAGGGCCAGAAAAGGCAGGTTGTAGCACAGGTGATGAGAGGAGGGCACCGTAGCCAGAGCGGGAGGAGGTATTCGTCGTCGCGTTCGTTATACGCGAAGACCGTGAATGGACAGATACCGCGTCTGAAGGTGGTAGTGTTTCTGTCGCAGGTAATGTTGTATCCGACGGTTGCGACGCGGTACCGGACGCGTTAGCAGAAGACGTTGCAGGTGGTATGGGATTGAGAATGGATATTCCAAGTGTCCCGAACACGCTTTTCGTCGTCCTTCGCCTCTTCACTTGAGCCTGCTGCTGCTTCACCACCGTGAGCCCGTCGTGAACTCGATCCGGGTCTGAAGAGACGGTGGGGTGTCCCTTGTCCGATGCATCTGGCACGGTTACAGATGTGCGAGGTCTTCCGGACCACCATGACCCCATCCATTCGCCCATCCTTGGCTTGTCTTGCTTTTGCTTGTGATTATTCACTTTTGGCACAGCATCCGCGTCCCCTGCGGGCATCGTAATTTTGATATTATTGGCATTAATAGAGCCCTCTTCGTCAATCTGATTCTGCGAGTTATCCAGAGTGACGGTAACCACTTGAAGGCTCGGGGTCAGAGCCAAAGGTTCATCCTGTTCCAATGGCGACTCGAGCAAGCCTCCGGACAGGGTACGCGACATGGGAACCTCGTCGGCAATGGCTTCACTGAGCGATTTCGAAAGAGACTAAGTGGTACATGTCAGCGCGAAGAGAAAAAGGACTAGTGGCGGCGCACCACAACACTCTGTTTCCTCTTCACATCCCTGCGCACCTCGTCATCGTCGGTAAAGATGGACTGATAGATCTTCCGCGCGACCTCCTGCTCCGACGGCTTCAGCTCAGCCAAGAGCGCCTTGGTCCTGCTCCCCAGCGCGTCCTCTTTCTCTCTCAGCACACGTCTACTCTCTTCTAATTCTTCCCTCGCACTCGCCAGGCGGTGATACGCGGCCGAGAGGATCCTCAGCACGGCATGGTAGGGATAATCGAGAGGCTGATCGCTAAGAGGAAGAGTGGACACCGTGAATTGGATAACATCGTCCGAACATTCGTGCCACTTTGTCAAGAGCACGCGAGTCGAGAGGGGGAGAGCCGCGTCTGTCGTCGAGCCCGCACGGTTTTCCTCGGGCTGGTGACGCACTGGGTCAGGCGTTTCTGCCGCTTCGTGGCCGTAGTGGTGGTGGCTTCGATGTGGACGGCCGTGGCTTCGTCTTGTTCGAGAAGAGGGCGGTGTATCGTCGGGCGAAAGCGGGTGGAGATGGACGGGCATGACGGTGCCCTGCGTAGGCCGGCCGTCGTGACGCAGTACAAGCTGGTCAGGCCTTGAGTCAGTCACCAGCAAAGTCGCGCCACGGTGTGTCCGATTAGATTACGAGACAAGATTTATTTAAATAAGATAGTCCAATACTAAGATATCATAAACCCAAAAGACAATGTAGCAACGATTATATAGGTGCAGGTGTCATCCGAGGCTCTAGAGCCTCATACTCAAGGCGGTTGAGACTACGCTTCTTCAAGTTTGCAGGAGTCACGCTGACCGACGGCAAGGCGTGGCAATTGGATGTCTTGGCAGGCGGGTGGGGTGACGGCGTCGTCTTGTCACCCTGGTGGAATGTGCTAGTCCCATACACACCCATCGGCAAGCTAAACGAGCCCTCATCAAAAGCTTGCCGAAAATAGGAAAAATATCGCGCACTCATCATCACCCTCACAGTTCTCGTATACACCGGGATCGTAATTGTCAGGCATGTTCTGTGTTTGATAGTTAGTAACACGATACATTATTAAGAACAGAAGGCGCACCCAATAACAGCCCATCTCGTCATAGATGTGCTGGCATAGCTCAGTCGCTTTATTACCGACACAAGCCCTAAAGCAGAACTGGGAATCGGAAATGAAGCTTGTCCACTCATGGTACTGTAGGGCAGGACCAAACGAATTGCCATACACTAGTCCACCGACTAATGCGAATCAGGTTAGAAAACCACGTTTACCATGCCAAAGTTCCGCTCACTCGGGTTACCCTTTCCTGAAATAGTCATCAATCGCGGCGCTGAATATATAATAATAAAAATGCGCATATAAAACTTACCATCTGCACCCCTGTTGTCCAATTCACCACCTTCATCGCCTTTAGGGATGTTCAGCTTGGTGAAATCGCCAACACCAGTGACTTCTACGTAATCCGGCGTCTTGACAAAATGAACGCCCTTGAGGGTTCCGTCGGGGATAACACGTGTACCACGACCAGACCTGGTACACCATGCCACTTCGTACCGTTCCGTATCAGCGATCGCGCCACGATGGGCTAATACCAGTTGCATTAAAAAAAAAAAGAAGGTTATTAGATATCCCTAGGGTAAACTCACGGGGTCCCCAAAGACAAAAGTCGTCCGCAGAGCTGACTATAATAAGGAAAACATGACAATCAATACACCGAGGCCACGTACTTGAGCCACATAGTTTGACAGTTCGAAGTCTGATTCGAGCCCGTTCCACATGCATTATAACCATACTGGTCCTCTTGAGAGTGGAAGGGGAGAGCAGAAGTAAGGTATCCGAGGTCCCAAGACTGGTTGAGATTGCCGTACGCACAGGACCAGAGTTGAACCTGACATACCACAAGTTCAACGCGCTACGCAGGCGAAGAAGGACGTGAACATACGGGGGTACCATCAGCTTGGTGACCGCCCGACAAATCCATACATTTAGTGTGGTTAGCCCAGTTAAGTTGATTGTCCCACCACTATTACAGGTAAGAAAGAAGGAACGAACAAAGAAGATACAACTAAAAACTTACGGTGTAGGACCACAACTGGTTGGGAGATCCGGTGCACGTCGAGATTTGCAACTGGGTTCCATCATTGTCGGCGCCGTTGGGGACATCCAAACATTTGTTTCCAAAGACTTTAACTTGACCACCGTTGAAAACCCAGTACTGTGCGGCAGTTCCTCTACAACTCTGGATAGTGACAGTAGCGCCGTCGCTGTTGGACCCCGCCGTCATGCACATGGCTACCGATTCCACGGGTAAGCGCTCCATCAACGCAAGGGGGGGGGGGGGGGGAATAGTACATACCGCCATTGACGGCCGGTTGAACGAGGAGTTCTCCAATGAAGCTGAAAAAGATTTTAAATCAGGAAACACGTGTGTTGTTGAACGGATGGATACGGACGGAGGTGCTTGAGGTGCTTGAGGTGTTTGGGCATATGCGAGCGGGCTGAGCAGAGCAATGGCTACGACTGCAATGCCGATCTTGGGCGTCATTGCAAAGAGGGAGGAAAAAGGAGTGTTGATAAAGGAGTGAAGGACGGGACACCAGGCGGCCAGTTTAGGCGAGGGAAAAGTAGTAGTGAAATGCTTGTTAGCCACATGTTTGCTTGCCTTTATAATGCCTAACCTGTGTTAGTTGATGGCAAGGTCGTAATTATTCCCCCGCAGTCGGGTCTTCCGGGCGTGGTCAGGGCGCTGAGGCTGGCATGCCGTGATCGGGCCGCTACTAGTACACACAATATGCCAGTGAAATGAGGCCTGGCAGTTGAACCTCTTTTTGAGAAGCTATTCGTTCCCCTATTTCCGTGTAAGCATGAAGAGCATAGTGTACATGTGCCATGAACCACGCGCAATTTGTGATGATGGCGGCTGCCACGGTCCGGATCCCACGGTCCGGATCCCACGCGTTCACCGGATCTGACGGTCAGTATCTAATTATAGGGCCAACTTTCTCACCTCATTTTAGACGCAGCCATTCGTCGAAACGTTACCAGTGACTTCATGCTATGGAACCCAACCTATTGTCTTCGGTGTCTAGCATCTGCTAATGCCAATGTTTAGTAGTCGACTGGCCATGATATTGATCAATCCGACTCACCGATTGTCGCGCAAAATCTTCTCGCAGTTGCGTGACAGGCCCATTTTCCCATTTGTGCATGATTTTGGGATCAAGTTCCACATCATAGTTTTCGTTGGGATAGACATCATACTTGTTTAAACAATGTATGTCAGTGCTCTTTACACTAAAGTGGCCGCCGACAGGAAGTCCTGCTCCGCGAGATGCTTGCTTCCATCCACAGATTCAAGGACGACACAGGGTATGGATTTCCTATCAGAGAGATTTGTCAAGGTAGGGCACTCGGTGACTGAGCTTACGAGAAGTATCCAGTAAACATCGCCAAAACGGGGCACCCCATCCAGCCACCATTTTAGATACCAACAGCCACATACCCCCGGAACGTCTCGTGGTGCATTGCTCTCCAAGTTGAGATTCACTAATGCCGACGTTATTAGCAGGCTATGCCAATATTGGCCAATCAAACTCACCGCTGTAGCCTGTGACTCATTCAACTACGCCTTCGCGGGTGAATCACTGTGCTCAATGTTTGGCCACGAAGCAACTTTATTTATTTATTTGGTAGGGTAATCGACTCGCCTTGCGCAGGCGTTAACGAAGTGGAGGCGGCCAGCACCAAGTGGGTGAAGCCCCGGGCCGAAGCGCGGCATGTAGTAGCGAATCGGAGGGCGATGAGTTCCATCTCAGATATCGGTGTTGAAGACACATTGTCAACCAGGATGACGGCGACATGGTCAGCGGAGTGTCTAAAGTCTAAAGCCTGGGGAACTATCTGTAGGCCCGAGCTTCTGTGTACGACAGCTAATCAAATGACGTGAGCGTGACTGCGTGACCCGGTACACCCATACGCGCAACCGTCCACACTGATCACAGAGCGCGGGACTCCCAATGGTGACAAATTCTGATATGGTGATTCTGCAGAGAATTCCGAGGACGCCGTGCGGTTTCCCTTGGCACTAAAGAAGGCATGCGGTGCGCATCTACCCATTTATCAAGAAATGGTGGAGCAGGTCGGAGGAAGACGATGATTACTCAGGCCCACTGGGTTTGAGCACATGATCATTTCAATCTATTCGTTGCATCCTTCCAATGAATTGCGAGATTTCCGCCTTCCCATAAGTTGATGAAGACGAACAGTCCTTCTCAGCTTCCATATTGTCTCGACCCAATCACTGGCACACCGCCGTCTGCCTTACTCACGTCCTTGACGGTCGTGCTGCTAGCGCCGGTGCAGAAGCGAAAGGCCCGAGAGCATGGCCAGTGGGAGCAACTTGGAATTCCCACTCTCCATCAAGTTGGTGGAAGGATGGAAGTTGATGCATGATGGCGGGAGACCAGTGCCAGTGGCAGACATGGTATAAAAACAAGGGGAGGACGTAATCACCCCCTTATTTTTCAACCTGACTCATGAACGACAACAGAGGCTATGTAAACTACTTAACCATATTCACTCCCAAGACAGTCACGAATCTGCGACTCCTCACGGCATCGCTTGTCGCCCACATCATCATTAATTGCCGTGTAGGACCTGAGATTGATCAGTTAATTGTTGTTGTCCAGCATTCGCTAACGTCAATGTTTAGCAGTTGACTAGCCATGACACCGACCAATCAGACAGACCAATCGTCATCAATTTGCGCGCAAAATCTTCTTCCAGTTGCGTGACAGGCCCATTTCCCCATTTTTTCATACGTTTTGGATCAGCTCCGATATCATAGTTTTCGTTGGGATAAATGAAGTAGTTTCCTAAACGGTCTATGTCAGCACCCTTTACATGAATGTGGTCAATAGGAAGTCCTGGTCCGCGTGGCAATGGGCTGTTGGACATCTTTACAACAAGGTGCTTGTTTCCATCCACTGATTCAAGGGTGACACAGGGTATATAAAATCCGGCCTTTTCGTTGTGTTCCTATCAGAGAGGATTTGTCGAGGCACAGCACTTAATGACTGAACTTACGAGAGCTATCCAGTAAACACCGCCGAACTTCAGTTTTTCGCCTTCATCCCACCCTACCACCATATTAGATTCCGCCACCCACATACCCCCAGAACGTCTCGTGTTGTCTTGGTGGTCAAGTTGAAGAAACACTAATGCCGACGTTATTAGCGGGCTAATATTGATTAATCAAACTCACCACTCGCTCTCAACATCATCGTAAGGTGTTCTTCCAATTGCGTGGTATACTCTCCTGTCCATCTCTGCATGATTGCGGGATGACCTGGGACGAAATAGTATTCATGGGGATAGACATAGTAGCCTTTTAAATGATTTATGTCAGGGCCCTGAAGGAGGAACTCGACATGTCGTGCTGGTCCGCGAGGTTCACTGAGCCCCGTGAGAATGCCGTTTTTCACACGATGAAAACGGCATCGGTAGAGCGTTATTTACGGACGCCTGCCGCCAGAAATTTGAGTGGAAAAGGCGTCAGTTATAGGGTGTGAAATTCAGTCTAAAAATTGGGGATTTCAGCCAGTCTAGGCCAACAGGGAATTGCAGAATTATTGTTGGTAACTTGTCAATATTCAGCATTTTTTCCTGCATTTGTCCAGTAAGAATTAATGACCTCATCTTGCCGAATTTTTGCCAGACGAAGTCAGTCCCAACTCCAAGCTTTTCAGCTGATATCAGACAGGTTTTCGGTAGATTGACAATCAGTCGAAAAAATGTTGTTATACACCATAAATAAATTTCCATAATTGGACTACGCATCAACGCATCATGCAGGGCCGCCCACATTGTCCTTGTTCGTCTCAACATCCTGTAGGTTGACATTCTGTCGGTGGTGACGATTATAATACCTTCTGTTTTTCAAAATCAATCTAATCATTGCGCTTGTCGCCCAGTTCAGGCGGAAACGCTGAAGATATGGTTGGCGTTGCTTTGCCTATATACTTGAATTAGTAACACTCATTTCAGTTTATGGATCGTATACTAGAGCCATTATGTCTGCTAATACCTGCGGGTCTTGATCCTTGTATGGGAGATCCATGTTGAGAGGTGATTGAATCACTAGGTCACGTACAGATGCCTAAAAATTATGAGTGTGATATTCATGGAATAATTGAATCTTACCCGAATCGAAAGATACAATGATTTATTGTCACCAAGTCCCATTTTCTTTTGAAGGCTCCAGTCTTGTCCTGCAGTGCCGGCTGTTGGTTTATATATATCCAGAGTCTCACTCTGCTTTGATGCATTCAAAGTCCCATTCATTGATCTCAACCTGTGATTTTCCGCTGCATCCCAGACTATTAACAGCAGTGATTTCTAACTGTTGTAATATACCTATCAATCGCATCATCTGTTCATCTCTTCTTTTGTCATAGTTATCTATGGTCTGCTTCGGAATGTTAGAATTGATGTCTTGTAAAGTAGGACTCGATCTTCGGCTCTGGTTGTTACGAGATGATTCAGGTATCTCCACTTGATGTATGGTTTCCAATGACTGAGTGCCGATGGTTGTGCGATTGTTCGACGAGGATGCAGCTGCACTGACGTTGCTATTCTGTGAATGCGTAGAGTCTATGTCAGGCATATATATAAGGCAGAGCTTACCGCTGCATTGGAAGGCGTCGTTGTGGAGCTGTTCCTGCCTTTCTTGCTTGCCTTCCTGGCCTGCTTTGGTGGGTTACCACTGTCATTCTGAGAAGTAGTGTAAGAATTATAGTCGAAGTGAAGAGTAATCGTACCTCATGGGAGCGCACTGCTGGAGTTTTCTTGCCTGAATTTCGTGCCATGGGGATGTCTAGGAACGGTGGGGCATCTATCATATATGTGGCTGTTTATCTGGAGTTCCGATCAGCTCCACCTTGAGTGACGTCAGAAAATGGACCTTCCTTACCGCTAGCAGACGTTTCGGCAAGGGTGCCATTGCATGCATTTCAGGCAACGGCCTATGCTCCGTAGAGTAACTATCCTAATAGCTCGCTGTAATGCAAGAGGGTTAGCATGCGAGATCCATTTTTAATGTAATGAATCACCATTGTCGTGTCAGCTAAAAGCAACTCTAAATTTTAGTAAACACCGACTAACCAAAACAAATTAGCATGTGCCCTTGTTTGATGTAATGACCTCACCGGACATCGACGGTGTTTCCTATTGAGGTACCAGCACTATTCCATAATGGAGTGCTCCTGATGGTTGATTTTTTATGCCAAGGCGACACGCCTTTCCTCAAGTCACCGGCCAAGGTGGTAACTCATTCCTAGATCAGTTTAGTACCTTGAAAGGAAGACATATATGCATGCGTTCATGGCATCGTCCCCATCTTCCACCATGGCAAATCGTTCACATACACGTGCAAAGAACAAGCAACAGTTAAGGAACATCAGTACGCAGGATCTAGATGCCATGTTCGATTTCGGTTCTGGAGAAGAAGGCTCTACCTTGCCAGATACCTGTGAAAAAGGTAAAGATCAGTATAGGAAAGAACATGAAAGTAAAGGTAAGGATCCACTTTATAGCATTTTCTCATTGTTTGACTTGGATGCTGCTGCAGTTATAAACAAGCCACCTGTAGCCGACCGGAGCACTAGTACTGGGTTCCATGACTCGGATTTTTGCATTAACGAGACCACAGGTGTTCGTTGCATTTCTGGCCCTGCAGTGATCGCGAGGCTCGTAAGTGACCCAGAATACAGGAGGAAGGTCCTAGAGCCTACCTCCTTACCAGATGAAAAGGACGGAGAAAAAAGCAACCAACAGAATAAACCCAAGTATAAGGAATCTGGGGTAAACATTAGCGCAAATCATTGTTGACAATAAAACTCACTTTCTGCAGATTTATATCACTGGAGATCATGCTACTGTTAACATATATATGGTTGATGATCGGGACGGAAAGCATCATAAAGTTGAGAACAGCGCTAGTGTGCTTAGTACCTAGTAAACTTTTAAAACACAATTATGACTTCCATGCAATGGCAACTTAGTAGCATAATCGCGACCAATGCCTTTGGAGGCGGCACCACGGTGGCAATAAAACTCTCTGCAGCATAACTCTGTTTCTTTCGACCTGTCATCATTCCACGCATAATTGATATCTCGAATTCTGCATGAAATCGGTCAGTGATCGGTCTACCGCACATCTTATGATTGCACAGCTCACCGCTAGACTAAAGATCCCAGGTGCATGTAGACGTCATTACAGGCACCACCATTTGAGTTAACGTTAACAGCGATCACTCGCCAAGTAGTCCTAGGAGCTGTCCGGAGATTTAGCGCGCGACCTAATGACACTCATGTTTCAGCGAACAGAGTTACCTCTTGGGGTATCCTCTCCAATGGCCTCCCCAACTGGAAAATGTTAGTGCGGGAGCTCTGCTTTTGATGTAATGATGCTGCTCACCAGTGTTGAATGTGTTTCCTGAGGTGCCGATCCCATTGGATGGGCGGACCATCGTCAAATCAGCCCTTGTGGAGCTATTTTCTTCTCGCAGAAACGCGTTTCCTTTTGTGAACAAAATGCTGTTGAGTGTAATTGGTTAGCATTTTTGAAGTCTAGCAGCAAGTATATATACGCACCTTTGTGACGACGGATATTCCATATGCCTTTCAAAGTGAGAGTTAACGAGCACGACTCGGTGGAGGAGGTATCTGCCACCCTCCCTTCGACTCCTTTGACTCCTTTGCTGCAAGCCTTGGGTGCCATTAGTAAGTCCCTTGGGTTCTCTAGCAACTGTCTCCTCGTTTTGACGCTCCTTGGTAGACACAAATGTGACGCTAGCACCTATTGTCGATCAGGACCCGGCTGAGGTGGAAAAGGATTATCGGAAGTGCGTGCGTAACAGGGGTAAGAACTCGCCTCCTCTCTATTCCTATTCTGATGTTATCTGGCCTAGGCAAAAGGAAGACCACGGTCAAAAATAAGTCAAACAAAGAAAACGTGCTCCCCATAGCCAGCTCAAGCAAAGTTCCCATTCCTTCCACTCCTCGCAACAATCCTGTACTGCTGCTCCAGTCTCCCCCACGGATCAAGAGCAAGATGTCGGGGTCTGTTATTACCATATCCTCTTCCTCGTCGGACGAAGAGGCTGGAAAGGGAAATAATAAGCGAAAGCGCCGTGGATCCATTGTAAGTATAGGCACAAAACCAGCATGGAAATTCTGACTTACCTGCTGTAGCACAAAGTCTTTATGAACGGACCATCCGCCACTATTAACTTGAAATTGGAAGAGGGAATGGAAGTCGTTTTGAAGTGTCGTAAGATTAACGACTGAGAGGCATCGTCAGATTGAATAGCGCAGTACTGAATGTAAAATTAAACATATCTTGAAAATTTCAAATATTGTACTTTTGCGCAAGGGGGGACGGTGCAAAGGGGGACCCATAGTCTTTCCCTGCCTGCAGACTGACCCATAGTCTGGTCTGCGAGCGACGCAGGATGACCCAAAGTCTTTCCTGCGCTGCGATGCGGTAGCGATAGGAGATTGATGGAAGCGATGAGCAAAGGTCATTGTTTGGGGTTGTTATTCACGGCACATGACATCGTTTACCATCAACACTGACATGCAAAGCGGGCTCAGGCTCAGGAAATGTAATGCCCTATGACCAGACTTTGGGTCAGTCATAGGTTGCCGGAGATTAGACTTTGGGTCGATCTACCGGCATCGTTGAAAGACTTTGGGTCGTCAACGGCGTCATCTCGACAAAAACTGGACCGGCACGGTTCTGGTGCGTGTGGTTCTTGGTGTTTAGTGAATCTCTCCTCACGCGAATTTCTAGGGACACAGATTTGATCTGGAATGGAGGTTGGATATTGGTGATGAACAAGCTAATACGGACCTCGTGGAGACCCTTGAACCTCCATATATATGTATATTCCTCCTTCCATTCAAAAAGACCACCCTCTTTCGAAATGCCCCCAGTCCGGACCAGGGCTGACAAGGTCCTATGCTCTTGTGGTTGCCAGCAAATGTTAAGCCAGAGTCAAGCACGGAATCATATGAATGGTCGCCGCCCTATCGCAATACAAGCAGCCCTTTACGAGGAGAGCTCTTATTTAGGAACATCTAGAGTCCACTTCTATAAGGCGAAACCTGCATTGTCCAGCAATGCTTCCATCGTTAAGCGTCGCCCCTGTGCGGCTCAGTCTGGTGTAGTCAGTGCGTCGCCTGGTGTGGATGCAGCAATGATCATTCCGAGCGCTGCCCCAGCCTTATCAGAGGGCAGTTCGAACACCCAGCAGTGCATCATTCAGATGCCAATCCCTGACAACAGGCCAAACCCTGAAGAAATTCGTCAGATTGAGATGATGAGGGAGGAAATGGGTCTTCTCGCTGTTAGCGCTATTACAGCGGGAGGTTCGAATGCTTTACAGTGTGCTATCCAGGCGCCAATCCCTGAAGAAACACATCTGATCGAGATGGTAACAGAGGAAATGGGTCACCTGTCTGTTGGTGCTACTCAAGTGAGGGCCCCACAGTGCGCACCAGACCCCGGAATTATGTTGGATTCAGCGGAGAGTAATACCGGACAGATGCAGACTGAGGATAATCCTTCAGCTTGCGACTTGTTTTCTGTTCGTATTGCCCAAATGGTGCAATGCCGATGGGCAAATCCTAGCCGCAATCTCGAAATGGTCAGAGGAGATGCCGAAGAAGATCCACCTGACGGGTCTTTGCCAGATAACAATGAAGAATCCAATGATGCTGAGGAGGAAACGGACATGTGGGGCTTGATAGAAAGTACTGCGCTCGGAAAAGGCATTTCGCTGCAAGACACGATAAGCATGAATTTCATGGCAAAAGCAGGTAGTTATCATCATAAAAGTAATAAGGTCTTTTGTTAATGTGTTATCCAGCTTCACGAACTCTCTCTGAGGATGAGCTAGCGCCTTTGAGGGCTTTCGCCCACAAAGTCAAACACAACTTGACGGAGGAAGCGTTCAATGATCTGTTGTTTGTGCATCCCCACAGTAACGTCCGCAGCTGGCAGGTAATGGCCAGGCATATACAACGCTTGTCAGGGTTTCAACCTGTTCGATATGACTGTTGTACCAACTCTTGTGTATGCTATACTGGGCCCTACGAGAACGAAGATAAATGCCCAGTCTGTGGGGTGGGACGGTACAAGGAAAACGGCACGGAGCCGCAAAGTTACTTTGCATACCTTGCCATCATTCCCCGACTCCGCGCAATGGTAGCTAATCCACGGCTCGTGGAGGAAATGCGTTATCGATCTCAGTACGAAGATAAGCGCCAGGAAGGTGTAATTCAAGATATATTCGACGGCGAGCTATACAGATCCCTCCGCGAGAAGTTAATAACAATCGGAGACAAAATGATTCCCTTCTATTACTTTTCTGATCATCGAGACATGGCCCTGGGATTTTCTACAGATGGCGTTTCCATCTTCAAGAGACGTTCAAAAACGTGCTGGCCTATCCTAATAATTAATTATAATTTGCCGCCCGAAATCCGGTTTCTCAAGGACAACGTTATCCCTGCTGGCGTTATTCCTGGACCTAAGAAGCCTGCAGAGATGGACTCGTTCTTACATCCTCTTGTTCAGGAGCTGGTTCAGTTGGAAATCGGGACAACGGCTTTCGACGGTCTTTCAAAAAGTCTATTTATCCTCCGTGCTCATCTTATCGTCAGTCTTGGCGACATACCAGCGATTGCGCATGTGATGCGCATGAAGGGACACAATGGTCTTTCACCCTGTCGTATGTGCAAGATCATTGGTGTCAAAGGGTCGTCTAACACATATTATGTTCCCCTCCATCACCAAAACTGTTCTCAACCATCAGATCTATATAACCCTTCAAATCTCCCTATGCGTACGCACCAAGAGTTTATGGAGGAAGCTAAGCAAGTACAATTTGCCCGGACCTCAACCCTTGAGCAGAACCTTGCCACGAAATTCGGCATCAAAGGTATCCCGCTCCTCAGTGCCCTGAATTCTCTATCTTTCCCCACTTCGTTCCCTTACAATTTTATGCATCTAATATGGGAAAACCTTATCCCGAATCTTGTCCTCTTCTGGATGGGAAGTTTCAAGGACCTTTCGCATGAAGGGATGGGTTACAGGCTAGATGATTCGGTGTGGAGGGATATCAGCTCCATATCAGCTGACGCTGGGGATACAATCCCTGCAGCATTTGGATGTCGTGTTCCAAACCTATTAACTCAACGATGGCAATTCACGGCTGAAAGCTGGACCGTATGGACGATGTACATTGCACCGATTGTGCTCCGCAGACAATTCCCTGAAGAAAAATACTATAAACATTTCCTCGATTTGGTCCACCTACTGAACCTGTGCCTCGAGTTTGAGCTGCCAACGGCGAAGGTGGCAGAAATTGAGAATGGGTTCATTAAATGGGTGAAAGACTATGAACAGTAGGTGATTCAAGCAATGACTCTAAACAGCAAACTGACATATCCCACGCTTGTAGTCTCTATTTTCAATATGATATTTTATGACTATCGGCCTGCCTGCTAACAATTCATGCACTCTTGCATGTCGGGTCGAGTATTAGAGCAAATGGACCGGTATGGACCAATTGGGCATTTCCAATGGAACGCTATTGCGGTGACATAGTGCGGCACATCAAAAATAGGCTGCATCCGTACATTAGTATCAACAACTACGTGACGGCTTCTGCTCAGTTGGCTCAACTCAAACTTCGTTATGATTTGCAGAAGGAACTTCAGTTTGGTTCAAGACGGGATCGAGACGAAGATTTTCAACATGGACGTGTTTATGATGGATGTAAGTAAACAAATACACCTTCATGCTTCACACGTCATTTAACTTAATAATACCGAGATCCTCTATACGCTTTAAAAGCGCCACGCAAGCCGTCTCGTCTTCCGGACTCTGTATATGCCAAGGTTGTTGCTACACTTGCAACCCTCCGGAATTGTCCACTAAGAGCTGTCAAACGATGGTTTCCGGTAGAAACTGAAGTTCTACAATATGGAATAGTATCACGTATCAATGGAGGCGATAGTATGCAAGGTCGTGATCTCGTTGGCGACCGGGATCATGAGAGAGATTCATCATTCGTCCGGGTATGTACATTCTCTGTCATCTTATCATCATCTAACAAAGTACGTGCCCAAGTATTACCAATATCTCGACCAGCACCGGAATTTTGTGAATAAGAAAAGTGTGATGCAGTCGCACACCTTTTATGGCCAACTCCTTCGCGTACTGGCTATCGAAGAACCCCAAGAAGCCAAAACTACTCTTTTGGCGTTCGTTAAATCCATTAAACTCGACAAGATGCCTGGCGACGGCACAATAACATTTTATAAAGAGACGGGACCCTCGTACGCTGTAGATCTCAACACCGTCGAATGTGTCGTAGGAAGAATCTGGGATCGTGGACGCTGGGCTATAGTTGATAGAGCTCCGAAATCCCACACTTAAGCTCCGTCTATGTGTACTCGCACATCAGAACAAAAACATTGCTTCATATCCATATCTACATCAATCGAGTCGGTGAGGGACAATGGGCGCGCAGCCAAAATGATCAAAAAACTGCTGTGTGTAGAAACCTGCAGCAGTGCGCTCCAACTCCAGTGCTTGCTGCTCTGTGATTAATTCTGGTCTGGACTCTACTACCTGAAAGATCGAGGGATGCCGAGAGACATTCCAATTACGCATGACCCGAACAAGAGCACCAACGTAGCGAAGTCGAGTACGCCAATCATTAGAAACTAGTCCGTTGCTTGCCGCTGACGGTGCGATTAAGGTCAGACCACTGCTGGACCCAGGGAAGCAGGTGCTTAAGCTCTGCTGATCGTGGTCTTGCGACAAGCGCCGATCTAGCGCAAGTAATTCGTACCGGAAATTGAGTTCATAAAGCTCCCAAAGGACTTCCTGTACTACTCTCAATGGCGGCATTGCATTATCAGGAAGCTGCTGTCCATGCCAAAGTGCAACTTGGCTACCAGAATCCGAGGTATATGATAGCCCAGGTTTCTTCAGTGCATTCCCTATCATTTTTTTCATTACCTCACGCCTTTGACCCGCGTCCGTCTTGGTATTGGCCGTCTGATTAAAATTCATTCCAAGGAAGTCCCGCCATGTTTGCGCGGAGATGGCCACGTTTTCCTGCGATTCTAAGCGCCATATCCAAGCAAGTCGGGATTTTATCCATGTCATCAAATAGCTAATCCTCTTTTGATCATTAGATGGTGACACGAAGAGTGCAGGCTCTGGCAAAGCATATAATTTCTTAGGTGCATCCTTCTTGATGCGATGTGGTGACTGATCAACAGCTTTCAGAGCATCTGCCCATGCCGGCACCACCGGTGGAAGGAGTGGACTGTCAGGATCTGCAAATTTGTTGCGTCCTACTGAAACATGTGCTGGCCGCGTCCTTTCTCCGTCGCCCTGTGGTCGAGCTAGCAAATGATCAGCATGACAAATGAATAAGATGAAAATGTCTCACCTCAAGGCTGATTGATATGATCTGAGCTAGCGCTAGGTAAGCAAGATTTCATCAGTTCCGACATAGGAACAGTCACTGATTGTCTTGCAGGTCTTTTGTGCAAGTAAAATGGATCTGGAGGGTTTTCGACATTCTGTGGGCCTTCCTCACTGAAGGGGTCTCGGTAGACCATCCAAGTCCTCGAAAAGGCATGAATAGACGCATATTTCTGCAGTGTGTTTGTATGACCTCTGTAGACAACGGGGAATGGCGGTTCACTATCGGCTGTAACCACATATCGCTCTGGTTTCCGCGCCTCAACAAGCTTCAGAACATTTATGTTAGTATTCGGATTTTTGATAATTTTCTTCGTCTCCCTAATAAACCAGACTGGTAGGCCAGCATCATAGGACTCCTGTGCTACCCAGGCACTGGTGGTAAGTGCACCAATACGATTGTCTGCAACTGTTGTTAGGGCTCGAGTGGCTGCTCCGTCCATGCGTGGTTTGTACACTTCCAGATAGTCCAGAAGGCCGAGCGTTTCAAGATAGTAACGCTGGAACTCTGTTACGCCAAAATACATTTCTTGAAACGAGGAAGGTATACATCCTAGATGAATTCCAGCATGATTCATGGCTTTACCGATAGAGAGAAGATAATAATTTGGTGAGTTTGTCCTTCCTTTATATTCATCGATCCTTCGTACTAGTTCCTTCCTGCAGGCATCGAATCTTTCGCACATATCTCCCGATAGCTGACCAAGGCCATTGACGAGGGCGTTTGAAGAGAGGATGAAGTTGGAGTCCGTGGGATTCCACCACATCAGAGAGAACGGATCGTTAGGATCATCTGGTTTCCGTGGGATGGCACCAAGATGGGGATATTCAATGACATACGCTTGAGGCCACAGTGTTGGATCATCAAAACCATATCTGGCATCAGCACATAGGCGAACGCTGCGTTTATCCCATGGAGGGTGCCATATGACATCTTGATTGGGTGTTGTGATAAGCCAATCGCCCATCACTGTGGCAACCTTGCCATCGAAGGGACCCAAAGGATCTCGATCGGGTAAGCATTAAAAAGATCTGTCCATCATCAAAACTTACTGTTCAGTTTATTGTAATCCAGCAAGGCTTGCGCGTTGAAAGAAGACATCTCTGCTAGCTGATTTCTTCCGGCGCTTGATCAGTCGTGATCTGGCAGTCGGAAAGGTACTACCTATCAAACACTTCGGTAAGTCACTGTTGATGTGCCTGCAACAGTTATCGATACTCATCAGCCAGGAAAACAGGATGGTGAGTAAAGAACATAACGATCAACTCACGAAGCACATCAAAGACTAGAAGGTGAAATCTTACAAGTGTAGTATGAAGCTTTTAACACGATTAGACAAAGGTGCACGTAGGCACAGCGTCGGGAGCAGACGGTGAGAACTATAAACCTTATACTACCAGGGAACAGTGTTTGATATACTTAAGGCCACCAATCACGTTTTCACCTTAAAATAGAAATCACAACATTCTATCCCAGCCATGACTCCCAAACCCAGGAAATTGCGTGAGGATAGGTGATCTACTGACAAAGCGGAGCAATAAAAAACGTTGGTGTGATGGACAAGCCAAAACGAACATATCACGAATGGATATCCGTTCAGCGTGAAGAGATAACCACCCCATTCGTATCGAATAAAATGAGCGGGTTTGAACCCCAATACCTTATTGCGCGCGTTTACTCCAGGCAGAAGTACAAGGGATGGAATGGGACTGGCTGAGGTAGGCGCTTCCTACTCTATGCTCGGGTGCAGAAGACACCTCTTTCTGCAACACGGTTGTTCCTGTGAGTAGTCACATATATGCTCATAATGATTACGGCGCGACTTGCGCTAGTCTAACTGCCTGAGGAGAAGTTGGGTAGAAGATCGTGGATGAACACGTTCTGTAGGTGGTGACGATGAAGGTGAATGTGCTCTAGGATGGGTATTGTCAACAACGCCTCAAGTAACAGGTAAGTAGTTCTCTTTTCCCGCAGTTGATAATTCGTCTATTTGTCTACGTTAGACATGGACCCAGTCAACCACCTTGAGCAGCCCACACAATCCGGTGAAAATACAGACCACAGCGCCGACGAAGGGCACCGCGACAAGCCGGTCATGACGGCAATCTTCCAGACCAGCACCGGAATCGGTTCCGGCCGCGATGAGGACGCCATTGACCGCACGGCTTTCATCCTCCGCCCGGCTAACTGGGACCACCCCCAAAATATTGGAAGTGGTTTGGGTCACGACTTTTCCGGCTCCGGGACAGAGGACAGCAACGATTCGGAGAGCGACGATGAGAGCGACCCCAATACTGATCGCTCCACTCCACCCCTTCCCCCCCTCCTCGCGGAAGCACAGCTCTCCGTTTATTTCAACGGCCGTGACTCTTCTACAGGTTACGACGGAGACGAGGATGAGAATGGTGTTGATACTTGAATGTTCAGTGGTTGGCGTACGTTTTCTTTTTCTGTCTTGTAATTTATCTTACAACCAAAAAAAACATAGAAAACAATTATATGGAATACATTACACACAAGCGTAACTAGTTAGATTTACAAATCGAACGGTCATAACCTACACCTCTCAATTGACCTGAGAAATCAGCAGTTTACATGTTGAAAAGAACATGTTGTTAATTAACCTGAGAAGTTGGACACTTAAATGTTGAAAAGAGCATGCCAAAATTTCATACGGTAAATCAGCTAGGACCATTTTCTGACGCTTTTATGCGAAAATGACTAAATACACCTATTACATGCTACAAAACAGCCTGATCACGCGTCTCAGTGGTTGTGGGAGGTCGGGATCCCCGTTGGACATCCTTACAACAAGATATGTGTCCTCGTGACGCATAAGGCAGACGCAGGGTATGTAAACTCCAGCCTTAGCCTCTCGGATTTGCTATCGAGGATTTCGTCAAGGCATAGTACTCAGACAATGTAATAACCAAGCTTACTAGACATTGTGGACGTAGCCAATAAACGCCGCCGGTTACGGCTCCGAGTGTATTCCATCCATTCACCATATGAGTCGCCATCACTAATCTATCCACAGCCGCTTTTTGCATCCGTGTATTGGGAATCTTTCTGTATAGCATCATGACGTTAAAATTGCCATATACCTTATAGACTTTGCGGGGCAAAATAGAGTAGTCTGTTAAACCAACTTCCCCTTGATGTGCTGTAAAAGAGTGAGCTGATTTTTTCGTGTGACCATGACTCGCCTTACTTGCTAGCTGTGCATTATCCTCATAGAAATCAGTGGCAGGCAATCCACTTTTAACCATCTTCTGAGTCTGGATCGTGGATCATCTTTACAACATTAATGAGAAATGAGTCGTTCTCAGTGTCTCTAACATCCTGGTGCGCCTCCAGGATAACACAGGCTATCCAGACTCGCCTCTGTGGAGCGTCTTTCATTTCCTGTTAAAAAGTCTTTTCAACACATACTACTACATCAGCAATTCGGCATAATCGTCTTTGACAGCTTTAGCAGCTTTGGAAAGCTGCCTGAGCTGCAAAAGCCGATAAAGCTGGTGACAGCTTTTGAGGTGAAGAACATGGCTTCTGGAGCAGTTGTACCAGCTTTGAGAGCTGTTGAACACACTTTGAAAGCCGTCGATGAGACTTTGAAAGAAATGATCACACTTTGTGGATATGGGGGCAAACATTTTAATTTATTACTATCAATCATACACGGCGGCATGTCTAGTGTGGGTAATCCGAAAGAACTTGGATAGTAAGGTGTGACAACGACATGGTAATGGCTCATGGAGCAAAAACGGATTGCGGTGATAGCGCACAATGACTGCCAATGGGAAATGGCAAGTGAAAGCAAAATTTTGATTGCAGCAAACGAGTGATAGCAAATGGCGAGTGAAAGCGAAACTGATTGCAATGATGGCGAACGGCAAGCGAGAGCGAAAATGAGTGTTGATAGAGAGTGAAAACGAATTGAATGATGCCAACAGCAAGTAAAAGCGAAAACGAATGTTGATAGTAGAAACCGGGTTATGGCAATTGCAATTTGATGATAACAAGTAAAAGCAAAAGAAACTAAAACAGGATTCGTCAGTAGATGTGCGCTTCATTTGATAGAACAAGAGTATACTGTATACAGCTAAGAGTCAACCTCCATCAAAAAATCAGCGTCGGGGTCTTCTTCCAATTCTTCAACAGCAGTACTAGATGAGCCACAAGCCCGAGTTCTTAAGGTCTTCTTGGGTTTGGAAATTTGTTCACGCGCCCTTTCAATGATGGTCTTCCATCGTTCCTCGCTAAACTTCTGTAGCGATGACACAAAGATTGTTGCACGCCGATGAAGTTTCTTCACGGTCCTACCATTGGCCGTTGTCTTGACATATGTGTCATCATGTAGGTCTGCTGAAAATGGTTGACGCTTTGTTTCCGACTTCTCACCAGTCTTCCAGAGCTCGAGGGCTCGGCCAACCTAAATGATCAGTAGCGCCCGATGATCGATGATTAATCACCAACGTACGGCTTGCATTGCCAAAATGAGTGCCCCAACCGGCTTCTCGTTCTCAAAGGTTTCATTCTCATCAAAGTATGCGAGGTGAGCGAGTGCAAATGTACGGAGGATTAGCACATTTTCCATGAATCCCTAAGTTATACATAGATCGTCAGCGCACCTGTCCATGAAGAGCTTTCGTCATACCTCTCTTTTATCCCAGTCAAGCCATTGATAAGCATAGTAGAAGTGCTCGCTTCCCAGTCGGATTGGTGACTTTTCTAGGTAGGTATCTATTTGCATTTCGATACGCTCCTTGGTGTTAAGCTCTTCTTTGTTTTGGTTTAGGAGAAGTTCAACCGTATCCATCGCATGTTGAGCAAATCCGTTGCGCCAGTTTTGCAAGCAGGCCGTTGTCTCAGTTTCAAGTAAGATATCTGACATCAAAAGTGAAACGACGCTTACCAGACCTATCCAAGATCCATTTTCCTCTACCTTGTGTATGCCAGCTCCGTAAACTTCATCTACAATACCTTGAACGTCGTTGGTGTTGAGATTAGTCCAAGGGTTGGAGACGCCAGCTTTCTTGCGAGCGCGGGGGATGACGGCCTCTGTGAATACGTTCTGGACTTCTTTGTCACCAAGATGACAAAGCTTCCATTTTTTGTCGCCGCCACGGAGTTGTATGAGACTGGTTTGATCGGTTGGATTGTTCTCAATTTTAATGGTGGGCTTAATACACGATAATTAGGGAGATACAAAGGGAAGAACGGATAACTCAACGTAGGTGTTATTTTCTGTCTTGAGCGAGATGCGAGTGTTAATGGCATTGTTCCTAATCGCGTTCGCTTCAACAGCATCGGTCTCGCCTTTGGGGATGAGACCACCGTACTTGACCATAGAATCAGAATTCTCAACGTCATCAGCAAGTGTCGCAGCCTTCATGAGTTTGGTCATAGCAACCCTTTTACCACGCTGACTGACCATGTTTTGCCACTTGATATCAATGTCGTGCGCATCGTCTGTAATATTCGGGTTGAAGTTTCTCTTGCCACGCTGAGCAACCATGTTTTTCCACTCAAGATCAATGCCATGGATTTCATCGGACTGCTCCTGTCTGGACTTGGACGTTCTGAAAGGGTAGGTTGAAGAAATTGAGCATATGCAGGAAACCGATTGTGAGAACAATAAGAAACCGAGAACAATAAGAAACCGGGAACAATAAGAAATACCGGATCAGTTATGTGAGAACGTCATCAATATCAACATGACTTACTTCCCTTTTTTAGACGGCTCAGCTCCTGTGCAGCGCTCAGTTGTGCGCAATTGTTCAATGTCGCCACGGGTTATTTTCTTCAAGCGCTCATTGCTTTTCTTAAAGGGCTTGTCATTCTTGTCGTCTTCAGCCTGCCTCGCCTTCTTTAATTTCCTGGCCTTTGCCTTCTTACCTCTTTGCCTTTTCCTCACTCGTTCCCTGGTGTCACTAGAATCAATGGATTTTCCCATGTCGTCAGATGCACTGGACCCAGGAGAATCACTTGGGCATGAATCTTTGCAAACATCATTGTCAGGTATATCTACTTGCGCTACAATTTCAGGTGCGTACCAACGTCGGTGATGAAGAAATTGTCTTCATTCTTGCACGCTAACTTCTTTTCACCACGATCAGGTACTTTTGGTTTTCTTTTCAAGACTGGCAACGCAATCAAAGTCAACAATAATACAAATAATTGCTGCATGTACCCTGAATCTCCTCGTCGTCGGTGATGAAGAAATCCTTTTCTTCCCTGTGTGCTAACTTCCTTTTGCTGCGTCCAGGTACCTTTCAGACTTGTTTCAGCAAATAGAGGTATATATATGCACACTAAAATATCAACCTCGTTTTTGCCCAACGACTCGAACTTGGCAGGACTTAATGGGAAGGCTGTTCCTAGTCAACTTTGGTGCATATATGCTGTATTGCGTTTACGCACCACGATTGTCTTCATCAAAAAGTAAGTCTTTGATTCTAGCAGCCTTCTCAGCCGCTAGCGCCTGTTTGGCAGCTTTCTCTCGCGTCTCTTCAATGCTGACGGCTTGTTTCTGGATTCCTAGTGTCCGCCGACCTGGTTCAAGGTCAACTAAACCAGGGTGGGCATCCTTATTGGACACGCGTGTTGCCATAGTCTGGACAGGAATTGGAATTGGAATAAGCTTAGGGGGCATGGCAGATGGAATGGCAGATGATGGAATTGTTGTGAAGAGTAAGAGGATACCAGTGACGCTCCATGCCTTTATCTGACAGGCGTACCCAAAATGGAAAAATGAACTTTGCAAATTTTACGATTGTTGTGCATCTGTCACCATGCCCCATTCATACAAGCCTAGGATTATTCCCTGCCCCATTGCAAGCTGTCCCAGGTCTTTCACAAACAGAGGGGGGCTTACGAACCATCTTAGAATACATGGCAATGAGCGACAAAATGTAAAGCAACTTGAAGCGGCACGTCATCCTGGAGACGAGAACCACGACATCTTCTACAATAATGAAGGACCCTTCAACAATTGGGGAGATCATTCCGATATTGAGAATGACTGTCAATCCCCACCCCCGTCGACAGTAGGCTCATCTAGACGTACTGCGTTCGAAAAAGTTTATTATCATTCGACAATCAACGGTGCAGTACCTACCATTCTAGAAATGTTAAATTAATAACCTCTCTTACAGGTCACTATTGTAATGCACATGGTGACTTCTTGTTGCCCAATGAACCACCACCGATTTGGGATAACCATTCACCAACCAATTATTCACCGTTTGTTTCACGCGAGTCATTCATCATTGCCAACCTGCTATTTCGGCGTGTTGAAATATCACAAAACAATTTTGATGAGCTTATGTGACAGTGGGCTTGTACTCTCTCACCGGATATGGATCCACCATTTGCAAACACCGCTGATCTCTATGAGACTATTGATTCTATTAAATTAGGTCACGTATCTTGGCAATCGTTTACGGTGTCATACCAAGCAAAAGAGGGTGAAGATCCAAATAATAGCCCATGGAAATTGAAGACCTATGATGTATGGTTTCGGGATGCCCATGAACTCGTCAAACTACAGCTAGCCAATCAAGATTTTGCAGGCCATATCGATTTTGTGGCCAAGAAAGTCTTTGACTCAAAGACCCATACCCGTCGCTACCAAGATTTTATGTCGGGTGAGTGGGCATGGGAACAATCAGTGCGTTGTCATTCCATTTTATTCTGATTTCGATATAAAAGTTTCTTAGGATATTCTTGCGCAATATCCTTGGAACCATGGTGCTGTTTTTTGCCCGATCATCCTTGGCAGTGACAAGACAACGGTATCAGTCGCAACTGGGCAAAATGAATATTATCCCCTCTATATCTCAAATGGTCTAATACGTAATAATATACGTCAGGCGCATCGAAACAGCATATCCTTACTAGCGTTTCTAGCTATTCCAAAAAGTCCGTACAATCATTTGTTTCAAACAATTTGATCATTGTGAATACAGCGGATCGAGAACACAAAGATGGGAAACGATTTCGTGAATTTCGGCGACATCTCTTCCATGCGTCGCTTAGCCACATCTTGTCATCACTAAAGGAAAGCATGACTAAACCAGTCGTGATCCGTTGTGCGGATGGGTACTTTCGGAAGATTATCTATGGCTTGGGCCCGTACATTGCAGACTACCTGGAGCAGGTGCTCCTCAGCTGTATTGTACAGGACTGGTGTCCTCAGTAAGCATGTTTTCAATGATACAAATACGTGCATAAAAGGTCAATTTAGATGCACTGCTCCAAACCACGATTTGGACGCAGATATTGGTGGCCGACGAACACATGAACTTACTGAAGCATTAATGGAGGCTATGGACGAAAAGGCGCTTTGGTTTGACTATGGGATTGTTGCAGGAATCATGGTATGGTGCGCAAACAATTCTAATTAACTAAACTGAAAAATAATCCATAAGCCATTTACAACACAATTTCCTCGCGCCGACATCCATTCCCTCATTGCACCTGACATCTTGCACCAGCTCATCAAGGGAACATTCAAGGACCATTTGTTACAATTTCTTCTCTCCTCTTTGTGAGCAGACCAATTATTACTTAATCATAGCTATGCGTTTCCTGGACGCTTATTTCCTTTTAGCTTTACCTTTCACTTTTCCTTTCTAAGGTAGTTAGCTATACATTTCCTTTTATGTTTTCCTTGTTCTTTTAGTATATAAAGGCTCTCATGTATGCTTCTACTCCTTAGTTCCAACTTAATCGAATTCTTCTCTCAACCTCTGAACAAAACTCCTCACTCTCATCTCTTTGAGCTCGTGGTTTATTTGACCTTTGTCATCGTTTGACTTAGTGTCCAGAACTTGTCCAGTAGGCTGGGAGCAGACCGAGACTCTGCTTGCCACTGTTGACTTAGAACGAATTGCGTTGAGAGCATCGATCTTAACACAAGTTGGAACTCACAGAACCGCTCAGTGTTTCTACACTAGCCAGACACCATTGATACCAGAACCTCGAACCTCAGACCCCCGAACGGCTCTGCCCATTTTAGACGAAAGTATTATCTAGATCGACGAGAAGTTTTTCCGTCGACTACAGGAACAGGGTGGTTTTTCCGCTCGGGAACTAAAAAGAAGAACGAACCAGTACCAGCATCCCTCTTTGAAGGTGATTATATTGAAGGAAACGGAAAAGACGTCTTCCCAGACAACGTTTGGATCGATTGGGTCAACGAAGATCTAAAAGAGGATTTTTACTCTCTATTTTACCCACCTACTGAAGAACCAGAATCCTCCTGGTGGAACGAATTCCTCAGTCTTTCTGGAGCACCGCCACAGGACCGATACGCACTCCAAGACAAAGGATTACAGCCTTGGAGAGACTTCCTAGAACAGAAACAGATCGAACAAAGTTTATTTGGAGATCCAGAATCAGGAAAGAAGAAAGACGAAACAAGAGAACCAGAAGAACCAAAAGGAGAAACAGAAAAAATGGCAACTGACGCAGCAGCACCTGCCTCTAAAGGAGATATCAAACCGCAGCCCATGCGTGTTTTTACAGGAAAACGAACCGAAGCGAAGGCTTTCATCGGAAGTCTTGAAGATTACTTTGTCTTAAATGACGACAATTATAAAGGCAAAGCACAGAAACAGATTCGATTTACTCTCGCCTGTCTTGGGCAGGAACTCAATGATTGGAAAGTCCTGATCAAGGATGAATTAGATGATGAAGAAGAAAGAACCCTTACTTGGACAAACTGGGCAGAATTCAAAAAGCGTTTCCTAGCCGATTGGGGAGAAGTCAATAGCGCTCTTAGAGCGCTGAACAATTTAGCCAATCTCAGAGTAGGGGGTGACGTTTCAGTCCCTGAATATATCAGAAAATTTCGCATGGAGATTGGTACCTCAGGTTTGAAAGGAACAACTGCGCAGCTTCAGGCCTTTGTCAAAGGACTCCCTGAAAGTATCGCTACAAAGATCCTCGAAGCGAATGTTCTATCCATGAAAGAAGCATATGAAAAGGCAGAACAGCTTCATGGCGCTTGGGAAATGATGCGAGCGCTTGGGCGAAAACCAGGACAAGGGAACCGCTCTAATTTTAATCGAAGCACCAATAACAGGGGTGGATCAATCCGATCAGTAAATGCGATGCCCACTGGACGTTTGACAGATGAACAAAAGGAGGAATATATGAAATCTGGAAAATGTTTCAGATGTGGAAACCAGGGGCATGTTTCAAGGAATTGTCCCAAACGAAATACCACGTCAAACACCTCCTTCAGGGCCTCCTCATCGTTTCAGAATAAGGGGATCAGATCTATCCCTGAAGATGCGCCCAAGGAAAAGAAAGATGACCCAGTTGCAAGCATCAGAGCAATCCTTGCTGGGATGAAGGCCGATGAACGAGAAGGTCTTCTCAATGAACTCGAGAACGAGGGTTTTTAACCCGGAAGCGTCATACAGCGGTTGGCACTTCCATAACAAATGGACATTCACAGTTAGCGCTTGATTCTGTAATAGTAAGATCGAATAATGACAAGCGCCTTTCAATTTCTGTGGAGACGTCCAATTTACCCGCTGAAACTTCGGCTCTAATCGATTGTGGAGCAGAAGGGAATTTTATTGACGAAGAAGTAACCACCAAGTTATCAAAAGAAAAATTGCGAAAACCAATCAAAGTCAGAAACGCAGATGGAACGGTTAACACTAATGGAATAATCACACATCGAGTCCATATTCAATATTCGATTGGAGGAAAACGATACAGCAACTGGTTTCTAATCACTAAATTAGGAGATCAACGATTAATTTTGGGGATCCCTTGGTTAGAAGAAAACAATCCTACTATTGATTGGAGAGATAAAACAATACACCTCATCGATGAACAACGGAATGGAGGAACTATCTGGCAAATGGCATTGGACAATCAACAATGGGGAGAAGACGATTACTGGATCAGAGTTAAGACATCAGCATCTCAAGCGTTAGAACATCAGTTGAAAAAGGATGAACCAAAAACGGAACTACCATCAGAATATGGGAAATGGCACTCAGTCTTTGAGAAAAAGGCATCAGAACGATTCCCAAGTTCCAGAAGTTGGGATCACGCTATCGATTTGAAAGCCGGTTTTAGTCCTAAAGTTAGCAAGATCTATCCGTTATCAATCAAAGAACAGTTGTTGCTGGACGAATGGATTGAAGAACAGCTAGCTAAAGGCTACATCAAACCGTCGAAATCTCCTCAAGCATCGCCATTCTTCTTTGTCTCAAAGAAGGAAAGTGGTGCGCTTCGGCCGTGCCAAGATTATAGATATTTAAACGATTGGACAATCAAGAATGCATACCCATTACCCCTAGTATCCGACCTCCTTACAAAACTCGCTGGTGCACAATATTTCACCAAATTAGACCTCCGATGGGGATATAATAACGTCAGGATCAAGAAAGGGGACGAATGGAAAGCTGCTTTCATTACCAACAGAGGATTATACGAACCAACTGTTATGTTCTTTGGCTTATGCAATTCGCCATCTACATTCCAAACTATGATGAACGAATACTTCAGAGACATGATTAACGAAGGATGGCTCATTATCTACATGGACGACATCTTGATATGTTCTCAGAATTTGAACGAACTAGAAGAACGAACAAAAAGGGTTCTCGATCGATTAGAAGAGAACGATCTGTTCCTGAAATTAGAAAAATGTAAATTCGCTGTTCAAGAAGTTGAATTTCTGGGCATGATCATCTCACCCGGAAAAATACGAATGGATCCTATCAAACTCGCAGGAATAGCTGATTGGCCAGTACCATCAACGGTTAAGCAAGTCCGATCATTCCTAGGTTTTGGAAACTTTTACAGACGTTTTATTGGAAACTTTGCAGCAATCGCAAAACCACTCACAGATCTAACCAAGAAAATGGAACCATTTGACTGGAATAATGAGCGCCAACTTACCTTTGACACCCTAAAGCAACGGTTCGCCTCTATGCCAGTATTGTTAATGCCAAATCCTGCAAAACCGTTCATCCTTCAAACCGACGCCTCCAATAAAGCAATTGGAGCGGTACTGAAACAGGCTGATGAATCTGGAGCACTCCATCCATGTGGATTTATATCCCATGCGTTAACACCAACGGAACAGAATTATCAAATTTATGACAGAGAACTGCTTGCAATCATCAAAGGACTTGCAGTATGGCGCCATCTATTACATGGTTCTCCTCACACGATCATCGTCCATTGTGATCACAAGAACTTGTCCTACTACCAAACTGCTCAACGCTTAACACCTTGACAAGCTCAGTGGTCATCATTGCTATCTGAATATGATCTTCGTATTGAACATATACCTGGCACAAAAATGTTCGAAGCAGATGCATTATTTAGACGGCCAGATCATATGGGAAATGATGAGGAACAAACTACTGTCACGGTTTTGCCGAATGACCGATTTATTCGACTAATCAATGATGATCTTGCCAGCGAATTAAAGAAATACATGGCAAACGACGATTTTGGACGCATCCTTATTGAAGTTATCACTAAGCAAAGGGCACCACCAATTAAATCCAAACTACAAGACTGGACATACACTCATGGTATCGTTTATTACTTGGGCAGGATCTATGTGCCTGATCGAATTGAGTTGCGCACTCGATTAATTAAGGAGATACATGAAGCATTATCGTCAGGACACCCTGGACAATTGAAAACACTAGCACTTTTGAAGCGTGATTATTGGTGGCCTGGAATGTATAGACATGTCAAAGAATGGGTTGAAGGTTGTGCACTTTGCCAACAGATGAAAGTCAATACCCACCCAAATTCACCGGCATTAATCCCTATTCCATCAAAAGCTACTCGGCCATTTCAACAAGTCACACTGGATTTTATTACCGATCTTCCTATATCTGACGGTTATGACTCCATTCTGGTCACGGTGGACCATGGCCTTACGAAGGGGGTAATTTTTACTCCTTGCAATAAGACGATCGACGCCTTAGGAACTGCAGACCTCTATATCTCTGAAATATTCAAACGCTTTGGACTCCCTGACATCTTAATCTCGGATAGAGGACCGCAATTCTCCGCCAAAGTATTTCAAGAGATACGAAAAGCTCTAGGAATCAACCATAGAATGAGCACAGCCTACCATCCTCAGACAGATGGAGAAACTGAACGTGTAAATCAAGAACTCGAAATTTATCTTCGAATGTTCTGCGCAAATGAACCTCATAAATGGAAACCACTACTACCCATCGCTGAATTTGCACATAATAATCGATATCACGACACAATAAAGACATCACCATTTCAACTTATGTACGGATCAGATCCAATCGCTATCCCTACAGCAGCAATCAAGATGACCGCACCAGCAGCAGAAGAACGCCTTCTGTTGCTCCGAAAAGCTAGAGAAGAAGCCCTAGCCGCTCACGAACTAGCTAGACAAATGGTCACTCATAGATACAAAGACAAGTCAATCAGATTTGAAAAAGGTGACAAAGTCTGGCTTGAAAACAAGAATCTCCACATTCCATATCAATCAAGAAAGCTAGCACCAAAACGGGAAGGACCCTTCCAGGTTGAACAAGTCATGGGACCAGTTACTTACAAATTGAAATTACCGAAACAATGGCGCATTCATCCTGTGTTTCATGCTTCGCTCCTCACTCCATATAAAGAAACCTCAATGCACGGCCCGAATTTCACTATGCCACCTCCCGATATGGTTAACGGACAAGAAGAGTTTGAGATTGAAGCTATCCTTGGACACTGGAAACGCGGAGCCGGTTATCAATACCTAGTCAAATGGAAAGGCTATGGAGCAAATGATAACACTTGGGAACCGGAACGACATCTAGGCAATGCTGCGGATATCCTGGTTGAGTATAAGAGCAGACGAAACCTCTGAAACGATTAAAGTAATGACTTACTATCGCACCAACCTACAACTGAAACATAACATTCGCTATGTCAAAAAATTCTGCAGAACTGTTGGACAATACACTCCTACTGTCAAAACCAGATACTCCGTCACACCGATGTTCGTTCCAGCCTTTAAACATCCTTCCAAACGAACGCTCTCTACATATCAAAAACTGAAATACGTCCCAATGATGTCAAAACCACCTAAAGTATCACGATTACCTCCTCACAAACGAACACATCTGCAAGGACACACAGAAATCCCATATAATGCTTTACCAAAATATCTTCCCCAGTATCATTGCCTCTCTTTTGATCTAGGAGAACTACCCACATTCCAGGAGGCTGAATCGCATTATCTCCCAGCGTTGGTTCACCCTTGTTTTCTATATGATAACGTTTATCACAGGGTTTGGTTACGACGAACCTTCCCTGAATTATCAGAAGCTTTACAATGAATTATTCAGTTAGGTCGAGACATCTCCACGGAACAATGGCAATATGAACGGCGAATGAATATAAGGGGAAGTGAAAATTTTAACCGCACACAAGCGCAAATGGAAATAGCACTGGCAACCGAGCAATATTATGTTCTTCTGAACCAAGCGATACAGGATAGCATGAACAATCCAGAGATACATGTCACACGGCATGAACGCCCTGATCAAATTCGTATTCCACATCCTGACAATGCAAGAACCCGATCAGAACAAGAAGAAGCGACTAGGAACTCCCATGAGAACTTTCTCAGAACTAGAGAACCTGAGATCGAAGAGATCTTAGCTTTGGACTCCGACGATGAGATTTGGGATATTTAAACCACGCCTGTTGGATTCATCCCCCTCATTCTATTGATACAATATGTCCGCCATCGCCATCGTCGCCTACCTTGTCGCCTTTGCATTTGCGCTTTTGGTCACAGCCTGTGGCCACTGCTACGACCCATCCTTCGCCCGCGCCTCCCCGTTTCTTGCCACTGCCCACGATCTTCCTATCGAGATCTTCGTTACCACCACCACCACCATCGACGAATACCTCTTCCCAGACTGGCCAGTCTCTCCCACTTCCACCATTGCCGACTTACACCAACATCCGGCCGAACTCAACGAAGTCCTCGAACCGATCTTTGAGGAAGAAATCCCTCTTCCTATCCCTCCGGCACCACCCCTCGCTCGAATCCCCAACGCCACTCTTCTTAGAGCCCAAGAAGCCCTCGCAACGATGATTGTCGATTATCAACAATTCGCCAGCCCTATCGATGCCATGCTCAACATCGTCATCACCACCGATCCCCATACTATCACGGACGAAGAACGTGACGCTATCCTAGAGCAGACAATCCAACTGGATTACATTACAAGGACGTTACAATGGCGGTTCGAAACCGCTAACTACAACATCAACACCATTGCCGAATGGTTGAAATCGAGGCGTGATCATGGCTGGACGAACGGTGGGAATCACGGTTGGGGAACGGGTTAAGAAGTCGGTGACTTCTTGCATACAAAGGGGGTAATGTTACAATTTCTTCTCTCCTCTTTGTGAGCGGACCAATTATTACTTAATCATAGCTATGCGTTTCCTGGACGCTTATTTCCTTTTAGCTTTACCTTTCACTTTTCCTTTCTAAGGTAGTTAGCTATACATTTCCTTTTATGTTTTCCTTGTTCTTTTAGTATATAAAGGCTCTCATGTATGCTTCTACTCCTTAGTTCCAACTTAATCGAATTCTTCTCTCAACCTCTGAACAAAACTCCTCACTCTCATCTCTTTGAGCTCGTGGTTTATTTGACCTTTGTCATCGTTTGACTTAGTGTCCAGAATTTGTCCAGTAGGCTGGGAGCAGACCGAGACTCTGCTTGCCACTGTTGACTTAGAACGAATTGCGTTGAGAGCATCGATCTTAACACCATTTAGTGACGTGGGTAGAGGAATATATTAAGCGCATCCATCCATCCAAGCAAGCGAAAAAGATTTTAGCAGATATTGATAGACGGTGAGGCCCAAGACGTACCAATGTTTAATCAATGTCTGAAACATCTACAGTATCGCAGCTGTTCCCTTATTTTCAGGACTCCGTCGCTTTCCAGAAGGGCGAGGGTTCAAACAATGGACGGGTAACAATTCGAAGGCGCTTATGAAAGTCTTTCTGCCTGCTATCGTTGGTCACATTCCCGAGAAGATGGTTCGTGCTATTGCAACTTTCATTGAGTTTTGCTACATAGTTCGACGTGCAATCATCACCAAAGAAGATCTGAACAAACTACAGGAGCTATTAAGACAATTTCACAAGGAGCGCGAAATATTCTACGATGTGGGTGTGCGAGCACACAGATTTAACCTTCCCCGACAACACTCTCTCAAGCATTATCATCATCTGATCAAGAAGTTTGGTGCGCCAAATGGTCTGTGTTCATCAATAACAGAGTCTCGGCACATCACCGCTGTCAAGAAGCCATATCGACGATCAAACCGTTTCAACGCTCTCGGTCAGATGCTGTTGAGGAACCTGCGCATTGACAAACTTGAAGCATTTGCCGTCCACTTTGACATACAACGATCACACTGTGAGACTCTTGAGCATGAAGGACGACGATTAGATGAATGGGGTGACAACGATGATGATGGAGGGGCTGTAGACAATAGAGATATAATTGGAGAAGTAAAGCTTGCTCAGAAACCGAGTGCATTATCATCACTTTCCATTAATCCATCAGCTCACTGTATTCATTAGTACCATGTATTCCTCGCAGTCTTCAGCCTCTTGCGGCCCACCTAAACATACCCTCCCTGCCGGCACTCATCTCTCGCTTCCTT
Organism: Amanita fuliginea; assembly: GCA_023014435.1. Taxonomy (NCBI): domain Eukaryota; kingdom Fungi; phylum Basidiomycota; class Agaricomycetes; order Agaricales; family Amanitaceae; genus Amanita; species Amanita fuliginea. Next base: position 751,162 of record JAEBUQ010000017.1, on the reverse strand, counting down.
TACTCACAAGAAAACCCCGAACTTGATATACCACTCGATGACATACCATTGGAACAATGCCCTCAGTACACAGGGAAGGTACTTGTATATGCGTCAGCGACTGCCACCTTTCATGCCCCTAGTGATCCCTCTGGTATTAATGGGATGTTCAGAGAACAGATCCGCTCTACACACTCATGGCGTGGTGGACCGGAACAAAGGGACTGCGTCTACGTCGAACATGATGAAAACTTGCCTGGTTTTCGAGGCTTGTATGTCGCGCAAGTTCTCACATTCCTAAAACTTGAACATGAGCAAACAACATATCCTTGCGCCGTGGTCAGCTGGTTCTCAGCAATCAGTGACTCCCCTTGTCCGCAAACTAGCATGTGGATGGTTCAGCGAGATATGAATGCAGACTTGAGTCCTCAACTATCAATCATACATATTGACTCTATTTTACGCAGCGCTCACTTGATTGGTATTGCTGGAAACTCGTTTATACCTGTGGGCCTCAAACCTTCTGATAGTTTGAAAGCGTTCAAGACATTCTACGTTAATAAATTCATAGATTACCATGCACACGAAATTTGTTTTTAATGACATCTTCTAATATATGCAGAGAATGGCTGATAAATACATGTATGCGCCTAAAAGAAGAATCAAACACTGGCAGTGCAGTGGCATTGTGCTCAGGCATGAGCCGCAGATGACGTGGGCAAAGTTTGCAAGGTGGAATGACTTTGTGTTTGGGCGTAGGCAGTGGGCATATAGTAAAGGAAATGGTGGTGGGCAGAGAGAGTAGTGCGGCTACATCATTGACAAGGGGCAGAAATTAGAGCGCTGAGTAAATGTGCGAAATTGGAAGTTCACCTAACCATCCATGGTCAGAGCTAGAGCAGTTAATCCAAAGCCAAAGCGATGCTGAGACTCTGAGTTCAGAGCCAGAGCATGAAAAGTGGACGTTGCCAAAGCAAAAGCTACTAAAGCGAGAAATGACGTTATGCTGATGTAGGGTGAACTTTATGATGGCTAGACTTACCAACTTGTGTTCAGGTATCCAGAAAACATCGCCACGCTGGGGCCCTTGGCCCCCTTTACACCATCCAGGCCCTAGTAGTCTAGCACCTCTATCAGCAGCCACTGCTAGAATGTTTAGGAAAAGAAGCATATAACGTAGCAACCACTGTGACCAGTGACTCGGCTGAAAAGCCACATCTTTTCGGCGGAAAACCAGGATTCCTCCTTTTAGAGGATGAATCCACAAGTGCGGAATCACAGGCGGAATTTCCGCCTTTTTTTTTCAACTGATAGAAAGTGGAATTTCATTCCATAAATTTTTTTCCGTTAGCAACAACAGTCCCAAACAATGGACTTAGCATCTTGCCCTCATCCTTGCTCACTCGCTCGTAAACCTGCTAGGCTGTCTTGCTCGCCGCGCTGCTCTTCCCTGTCAATGTTTGCCCTCTTTGCTCGAGCCACCACCATGCTACTTCCTCCACCGCTTGCTCTCGTCCTTGTCTACTCCCACCACCTCACCACTACTAGCAAGATGGCTTATTCCTTCACCCGCTTCCTCGCTAAGCTGCCCTCCTCCCCTCACTCGCCCACCTCAATCACCTCACCCACCATCACCCACTGCCTCCCTCAGATGCTCTCACCCTCACCCACCCTTGCTCTCGCCCACTCCCTTGCCTCCCTGTCAGCTTGCCCTCGCCCCCCTGTGCTCTCCCCCAATCTCACAGGCCTCTCACTCGCTTGCATTCTCTGACTCTGCTCAATTGCCCACCACTTTCTGCTTGCCTACTGCTCTCATCCACCGCTGCTCACCTTCTCATACTAACATTGTTTGTTTTTCGCACCACCCCAATGACCTCCTGCCCACCCTTACCCACGATCTCGCCCTTGCCAATGCCTTGAGGCGCGCCTTCGCCCTTTTGCCCTCGTGCCTTAACCACACCCTGAATCCCTCTCAACCATACCCTCACACCTCACCATACACCTGTTAGGATCGATGCTCTCAACGCAATTCGTTCTAAGTCAACAGTGGCAAGCAGAGTCTCGGTCTGCTCCCAGCCTACTGGACAAGTTCTGGACACTAAGTCAAACGATGATAAAGATCAAATAAACGACGAGCTCAAAGAGATGAGAGCGAGGAGTTTTCGTTCAGAAGTTGAGAGAAGAATTCGATTAAGTTGGAACTGGAGTCTAGCTACTTTACAAGAAGGTTTATATACATAAAAGAACAAGAGAAATATAAAAGGAAACGTACAGCTAAATACCTAAGAAAGGAAATGTGAAGGTAAAGTAGCTAAAGGAGATGAGCGTCCATGAAACGCATAACGATGATTATATAATAAAGTAAGTCCGTCGACGAAAGGGAAAGAAATTGTAACATTACCCCCTTCGTATGCAAGAAGTCACCGACTTCTTAACCTGTTCCCCAACCATGGTTTCCACCATTTGTCCACCCATGATCCCTTCGCGATTTCAACCATTCGGCGATGGTGTTGACATCATGGTTAGTGGTTTCGAACCGCCATTGCAACGTCCTTGTAATATAGTCGAGCTGGACCGTTTGTTCAAGGATCGCATCGCGTTCTTCATCCGTGATGGTGTGAGGGTCAGTGGTGAGGGCGGTGTTGAGCATGGCATCGAGGGGTCCGGCAAAAAGCTGATAGTCAACGATGAAGGTGGCGAGGGCTTCCTGAGCCCGAAGAAGGGTGGCGTTAGGGATCCTGGCGAGAGGTGGTGTGGGTAGAGCGGGTAAAGGTGCTTCTTCTTCAATAACGAAGTCCGCGAGCTCATCTGGATGTTGGTGGAGGTCGGCGACGGTGGACGAAGGGGAGGCAGGCCAATTCGGGAAAAGATAATCGTCGATGGTGGTGGTGACGGTGACGAAGACCTCAATAGGGAGGTCATGGGCGGTGGCGACGAACGGGGAAGCAGCGGCGAGAGAGGGATCATAACAATGGCCACAGGCTGTGACCAAGAGCGCGAAGGCGAAAGCGACGAGGTAGGCGATGACGACGATTGCAGACATGCTGTATCGATAAGATGGGGGTGTTAGACCATTGAGTGTGGTTTAAATATCCCAAATCTCATCGTCGGAGTCCAAAGCTAAGATCTCTTCGATCTCAGGTTCCCTGGTTCTGAGAAAGTTCTCACGAGAGTTCCTAGCTGCTTCTTCTTGTTCTGATCGGGTTCTTGCATCGTCAGGGTGTGGAATACGGATTTGTTCAGGGTGTGTATGTCGTGTGACGCGTATTTCTGGATTGTTCATACTAGCCTGTATTGCCTGGTTCAGAAGATCGTAATATCGTTCGGTTGCAAGTGTTATTTCCATTTGCGCTCGTGTGCGGTTAAAATTTTCACTTCCCCTTATGTTCATTCGTCGTTCATATTGCCATTGTTCCGCGGAAATGTCTCTGCCAAGCTGGATAATCCATTGTAAAGCTTCTGATAATTCAGGGAAGGTTCGTCGTAACCAAACTCTGTGATAAACGTTGTCATATTGAAAACAAGGGTGAACTGATGCTGGAAGGTAATGTGATTCGGCTTCCTGAAACGTGGGTAACTCCCCTAGGTCAAAAGAGAGACGATGATACTGGGGAAGGTACTTTGATAAAGCATTATATGGGATCTCTGTATGGCCTTGTGGATGCGTTCGTTTGTGAGGAGGTAATCGTGATACTTTAGGCGGTTTTGACATCATTGGGACGTATTTCAGTTTCTGATATATAGAGAGTGTTCGTTTGGAAGGGTGTTTAAAGGCAGGAACGAACATCTGCGTGACAAAGTATCTGGTTTTGACAGTAGGAATGTATCGTCCAACAGTTCTGCAAAATCTCTTGACATAGCGGATATTATGTTTTAATTGGAGGTTGGTGCGATAATAAGTCATAGTGTTGATTGCTTCAAAGATTTCTTCTGTTTTTATATTCTACCAAAATATCCGCAGCATTGCCCAGATGTCGTTCTGGTTCCCAGGTATTGTCATTTGCTCCATAGCCTTTCCATTTGACTAAATATTGATAACCGGCTCCGCGTTTTCGATGTCCAAGGATAGCCTCGATCTCAAACTCTTCTTGTCCATTAACCATATCGGGAGGTGGCATAGTGAAATTCGGGCCGTGCATTGAGGTTTCCTTATATGGAGTGAGGAGCGATGCATGAAACACAGGGTGAATGCGCCATTGTTTCGGTAATTTCAATTTGTAAGTAACTGGTCCCATGACTTGTTCAACCTGGAAGGGTCCTTCCCGTTTTGGTGCTAACTTTCTTGATTGATATGGAATGTGGAGATTCTTGTTTTCGAGCCAGACTTTGTCACCCTTTTCGAATCTGATTGACTTGTCTCTGTATCTATGAGTGACCATTTGTCTAGCTAGTTCGTGAGCGGCTAGGGCTTCTTCTCTAGCTTTTCGGAGCATCAGAAGTCGTTCTTCTGCTGCTGGTGCGGTCATCTTGATTGCTGCTGTAGGGATAGCGATTGGATCTGATCCGTACATAAGTTGAAATGGTGATGTCTTTATTGTGTCGTGATATCAATTATTATGTGCAAATTCAGCGATGGGTAGTAGTGGTTTCCATTTATGAGGTTCATTTGCGCAGAACATTCGAAGATAAATTTCGAGTTCTTGATTTACACGTTCAGTTTCTCCATCTGTCTGAGGATGGTAGGCTGTGCTCATTCTATGGTCGATTCCTAGAGCTTTTCGTATTTCTTGAAATACTTTGGCGGAGAATTGCGGTCCTCTATCCGAGATTAAGATGTCAGGGAGTCCAAAGCGTTTGAATATTTCAGAGATATAGAGGTCTGCAGTTCCTAAGGCGTCGATCGTCTTATTGCAAGGAGTAAAAATTACCCCTTTCGTAAGGCCATGGTCCACCGTGACCAGAATGGAGTCATAACCGTCAGATATGGGAAGATCGGTGATAAAATCCAGTGTGACTTGTTGAAATGGCCGAGTAGCTTTTGATGGAATAGGGATTAATGCCGGTGAATTTGGGTGGGTATTGACTTTCATCTGTTGGCAAAGTGCACAACCTTCAACCCATTCTTTGACATGTCTATACATTCCAGGCCACCAATAATCACGCTTCAAAAGTGCTAGTGTTTTCAATCGTCCAGGGTGTCCTGAAGATAATGCTTCATGTATCTCCTTAATTAATCGAGTGCGCAACTCAATTCGATCAGGCACATAGATCTTGCCCAAGTAATAAACGATACCATGAGTGTATGTCCAGTCTTGTAGTTTGGATTTAATTGGTGGTGCCCTTTGCTTAGTGATAACTTCAATAAGGATGCGTCCAAAATCGTCGTTTGCCATGTATTTCTTTAATTCGTTGGCAAGATCATCATTGATTAGTCGAATAAATCGGTCATTCGGCAAAACCGTGACCGTAGTTTGTTCCTCATCATCTCCCATATGATCTGGCCGTCTGGATAATGCATCTGCTTCGAACATTTTTGTGCCAGGTATATGTTCAATACGAAGATCATATTCAGATAGTAATGATGACCACCGAGCTTGTCGAGGTGTTAAGCGTTGAGCAGTTCGATAGTAGGACAAGTTCTTGTGATCACAATGGACGATGATCGTGTGAGGAGAACCATGTAATAGATGGCGCCATACTGCAAGTCCCTTGATGATTGCAAGCAGTTCTCTGTCATAAATTTGATAATTCTGTTCCGTTGGTGTTAGCGCATGGGATATAAATCCACACGGATGGAGTGCTCCAGTTTCATCAGCCTGTTTCAGTACTGCTCCAATTGCTTTATTGGAGGCGTCAGTTTGAAGGATGAATGGTTTTGCAGGATTTGGCATTAACAATACTGGCATAGAAACAAACCGTTGCTTTAGGGTGTCAAAGGCAAGTTGGCGTTCATTATTCCAGTCAAATGGTTCCGTTTTCTTGGTTAGATCTGTGAGTGGTTTTGCGATTGCTGCAAAGTTTCCAATAAAACGTCTGTAAAAGTTTCCAAAACCTAGGAATGATCGGACTTGTTTAACCGTTGATGGTACTGGCCAATCAGCTATTCCTGCGAGTTTGATAGGATCCATTCGTATTTTTCCGGGTGAGATGATCATGCCCAAAAATTCAACTTCTTGAACAGCAAATTTACATTTTTCTAACTTCAGGAACAGATCGTTCTCTTCTAATCAATCGAGAACCCTTTTTGTTCGTTCTTCTAGTTCGTTCAAATTCTGAGAACATATCAAGATGTCGTCCATGTAGATAATGAGCCATCCTTCATTAATCATGTCTCTGAAGTATTCGTTCATCATAGTTTGGAATGTAGATGGCGAATTGCATAAACCGAAGAACATAACAGTTGGTTCGTATAATCCTCTGTTGGTAATGAAAGCAGCTTTCCATTCGTCTCCTTTCTTGATCCTGACGTTATTATATCCCCATCTGAGGTCTAATTTGGTGAAATATTGTGCACCAGCGAGTTTTGTAAGGAGGTCGGATACTAGGGGTAATGGGTATGCATTCTTGATTGTCCAATCGTTTAAATATCTATAATCTTGGCATGGCCGAAGCGCACCACTTTCCTTCTTTGAGACAAAGAAGAATGGCGATGCTTGAGGAGATTTCGACGGTCTGATGTAGCCTTTAGCTAGCTGTTCTTCAATCCATTCGTCCAGCGACGACTGTTCTTTGATTGATAACGGATAGATTTTGCTAACTTTAGGACTATAACCGGTTTTCAAATCGATAGCGTGATCCCAAGTTCTGGAAGTTGGGAATCGTTCTGATGCCTTTTTCTCAAAGACTGAGCGCCATTTCCCATATTCTGATGGTAATTCTGTTTTTGGTTCATCCTTTTTCAACTGATGTTCTAACGCTTGAGATGCTGACGTCTTAACTCTGATCCAGTAATCGTCTTCTCCCCATTGTTGATTGTCCAATGCCATTTGCCAGATAGTTCCTTCATTCCGTTGTTCATCGATGAGGTGTATCGTTTTATCTCTCCAATCAATAGTGGGATTGTTTTCTTCTAACCAAGGGATCCCCAAAATTAATCGTTGATCTCCTAATTTAGTGATTAGAAACCAGTTGCTGTATCGTTTTCCTCCAATCGAATATTGAATATGGACTCGATGTGTGATTATTCCATTAGTATTAACCGTTCCATCTGCGTTTCTGACTTTGATTGGTTTTCGCAACTTTTCTTTTGATAACTTGGTGGTTACTTCTTCGTCAATAAAATTCCCTTCTGCTCCACAATCGATTAGAGCCGAAGTTTCAGCGGGTAAATCGGACGTCTCCACAGAAATTGAAAGGCGCTTGTCATTATTTGATCTTACTATTACAGAATCAAGCGCTAACTGTGAATGTCCATTTGTTATGGAAGTGCCAACCGCTGTATGACGCTTCCGGGTTAAAAACCCTCGTTCTCGAGTTCATTGAGAAAACCTTCTCGTTCATCGGCCTTCATCCCAGCAAGGATCACTCTGATGCTTGCAACTGGGTCATTTTTCTTTTCCTTGGGCGCATCTTCAGGGATAGATCTGATCCCCTTATTCTGAAACGATGAGGAGGCCCTGGAGGAGGCGTTTGACGTGGTATTTCGTTTGGGACAATTTCTTGAAACATGCCCCTGGTTTCCACATCTGAAACATTTTCCAGATTTCATATATTCCTCCTTTTGTTCATCTGTCAAACGTCCAGTGGGCATCGCATTTACTGATCGGATTGATCCACCCCTGTTATTGGTGTTTCGATTAAAATTAGAGCGGTTCCCTTGTCCTGGTTTTCGCCCAAGCGCTCGCATCATTTCCCAAGCGCCATGAAGCTGTTCTGCCTTCTCATATGCTTCTTTCATGGATAAAACATTTGCTTCAAGGATCTTTGTAGCGATACTTTCAGGGAGTCCTTTAACAAAGGCCTGGAGCTGCGCAGTTGTTCCTTTCAATCCTGAAGTACCGATCTCCATACGGAATTTTCTGATATATTCAGGGACTGAAACATCACCCCCTACTCTGAGATTGGCTAGATTGTTCAGCGCTCTGAGAGCACTATTGACTTCTCCCCAATCGGTTAGGAAACGCTTCTTGAATTCTGCCCAGTTCGTCCAAGTAAGGGTAGTTTCTTCCTCATCATCTAATTCATCCTTGATCAGGACTTTCCAATCGTCGAGTTCCTGCCCAAGACAGGCAAGAGTAAATCGAATCTGTTTCTGTGCTTTGCCTTTATAATTATCGTCATTTAAGACAAAGTAATCTTCAAGACTTCCAATGAAAGCCTTCGCTTCGGTTCGTTTTCCTGTAAAAACGCGCATAGGCTGCGGTTTGATATCTCCTTTAGAGGCAGGTGCTGCTACGTCGGATGCCATCTTTTCTGTTTCTTCTTTCGGATCTGTAGGTTCTCCTGTTTCGTCTTTCTTCTTCCCTGATTCTGGATCTCCAAATAGACTTTGTTCGATCTGTTTCTGTTCTAGGAAGTCTCTCCAAGGCTGTATCCCTTTGTCTTGAAGTGCGTATCTATCCTGTGGTGGTGCTCCAGAGAGACTGATGAATTCGTTCCACCAGGAGGATTCTGGTTCTTCAGTGGGTGGATAAAATAGAGAATAAAAGTCCTCTTCTAGATCTTCGTTGATCCACTCGATCCAAACGTTATCTGGGAAGACTTCCTTTCCGTTTCCTTCAATATAATCACCTTCAAAGAGGGATGCTGGTACTGGTTCGTTCTTCTTCTTAGTTCCTGAGCGGAAATACCACCCTGTTCCAGTAGTCGACGGAAAAACCTCTCGTCGATTTAAATAATGCTTTCGTCTGAAACAGACAGAGCCGTTCGGTGGTCTGAGGTTTGAGGTTCTGGTATCAATGGTGTCTGGCTAGTGTAGAAACACTGAGCGGTTCTGGGAGTTCCAACTTGTGTTAGGATCGATGCTCTCAACGCAATTCGTTCTAAGTCAACAGTGGCAAGCAGAGTCTCGGTCTGCTCCCAGCCTACTGGACAAGTTCTGGACACTAAGTCAAACGATGATAAAGATCAAATAAACGACGAGCTCAAAGAGATGAGAGCGAGGAGTTTTCGTTCAGAAGTTGAGAGAAGAATTCGATTAAGTTGGAACTGGAGTCTAGCTACTTTACAAGAAGGTTTATATACATAAAAGAACAAGAGAAATATAAAAGGAAACGTACAGCTAAATACCTAAGAAAGGAAATGTGAAGGTAAAGTAGCTAAAGGAGATGAGCGTCCATGAAACGCATAACGATGATTATATAATAAAGTAAGTCCGTCGACGAAAGGGAAAGAAATTGTAACAACACCCACCTACCACTGCCATCACAACACCACCACCACCACTACTTCCACACCTCCATCGCCCAAACAGCAACTGGGGCCCAGACGAACATGTCCAAGCCCCTCGTATGTTTCTTTTTTTCACGTCCCTTTGTTTTTCACACCCCCGCACTCCCACCCTCACCCATGATCTCATCCTCACGCCCTCAACTTTGATCACCACCCTTGCCTGTCGCCTGTTGCTCTGCCTTTTCTTAGCTCAAGGCTGCACCTTTGCCCTCACGCCCCATGTCTTAACCACAAGCCACTGCCTCACAACTGCCACCCCAACCATCTCCATCATGACCAACTCCCCACTGCCACCCCCATGAGCCTGGATGGCACCAATGCCCACTCGCACACCCAGGGGCCGCAGCCGCAGTCCGCCCACCCTCCCGTCTCTTCTTTCTCCTTTTGGCCCGCTGAGCAACGACATGATGGACAGCGAACGGCGCCTCATTGCTTGCCCAATTGACATCATGCGAGAATTGGCGAAAACGAATGCAGAGTGTCGAGTCCTAGGAGTAGTCGGTGCATACTACTGAGCATATATAGGCATTATTCTTATAACGGATAATAAATCTCTTTTTACCAAATATGCTCTGACTGAAACTGTGTTTAATATCAACCAAAAAATTCAGAAGTTGAGACTGTCTTAGTGCAGAAAAATGTCAGATAAAGGCAGAAATTATCAACAATAAACAACGATAATTATACTGCTATGTGGCTAATCTGTACTGGCTGGAAATCCCAAGGGATGGGCGTAATTTCACACTTAATAACCAACATACTTTCGGCTGAAATAGTTTACGATAGGTGTCTGTAAATACGCCCTTTTGAACCTGTTTTCATGGTGTGAAAAACAGCATTCCCACGGGGCTCAGTGAACATCCTGGAACAAGGTGGTCAGCGCCAAGGTGGTCAGCGCTCGAAATGAGAGTAGTCTGCCTCGAAACCTGTATCAGTAATCGATGCCGAGATGACCAGCTCTGGCAACAGTTGATGTTTGGAGAGTTGATGATGTCGGGCGACATCAGGAACTCTGACTCGGCTATGCTGAAGTGCTGAAGCAATCGACTAAATCGACTCAAGTACTACTTGTCCAAAAGTCCTTTCTACTCATAGGTTTTTGTTACCCTCAGCTCATGGCCAAGTCCTAGGCATCGGAGCCTATTAAATGCAAAGACGCAAACTGTAGAAAAATTGCCAGTGTTGGGCGATTGCGGAACAGTCTGCTCTGGACACGAGCTTACGCTGATCAGGACACCAAGGTATGTCCATTTCCATCGCGGCACAATCAGAATGTCCCATCGGTTTGCCGTTTCCTCATCCATAGCACTCCTGTCCTTCTCCCACTCACTCTACTGTCTCACGCAGCTAGCCATCGCAAAACGCACATCACCCACACTGGGACCTTTGGCACTCTGACCTGGAAGTTTTCCTTGCCACCACCGACGGCATAGAAATCGCTGGCTGTGTCTCACCCTTGAGCTCAGCGGCCCACCGCATCCCGGCTACTCTTCTTCCTACGGCGCTGAGATCCAACCACTTGAAATATTTAGCCAACACTCACTCTCTGTATGGGAATGTCAGGAGAGCCCATGGCATAAAATTGGCACTGTCACTTACCCTCTGTTGGTCACCTAGCAAGACTCATCATTAAGTATTGTGACACTCACAGACTATTGATAAGCAGGTTGATTAATGCCCATACTAGACGGCTCCGACATTGTGATCCTCATCGACAATCAGGCTGCCGCCTGCGGAGTTTTCAACGCTGATTTGGGTGACACATATACTACCTATCCGCTTCCTAGCGTCCCTGAAGGCGTAACTGGAAGGTGCTCCCTGACTGCCATCTCCTGGTGTCCGAGCCACGAGGGAGTACCAGAGAATGAAGCCGCTGACCTATTAGTTTCCCAATACAACGGCCCCGACACCACGCCTTTTTCTCTCGTGCTTGGGAGTTTTCCGACGTTTCCGCATGATCGTATAATCCACTCTCCGTGACTGCAAAGCCAGCAGTGAAACGAGTTACTGCCCTCCGAAGGCAGGGTATAGATGTGGCCGATGTATTAGGTGGTCGCGGTGTCATTTTTTACTCGCATTCATATAAATTGTATTTAATATATCATGTGTTGTCCGTTACGTCTAGCATTCACTAATACCAATCTTTAGTTGGCTGGCTACGATATTGACCGATCCAACTCACCAGTCGCCATCAATATATGCACAAAATCTGCTCGTAGTTGCATGATGCGCCCCTTTTGCCATCTTCGCATGATTTTGGGATTACCTTCCATATCATAGTTTTCGTTGAGATAGATATTGTAGTCTTTTAATTGATGCATGTCATCGCCCTCTACAAGGAAATTGTGAAGAGGATGTCCTGGTCCGGGTAATTGGACGTTGGACATCATTACAATGACATAGTTCTTGGTTCCATCTACGTGTCCAAGGATGATACAGGGTAAGTAAAGTCCAGCATTACCCTTGACTTCCTATCAGAACGATTTGTCAAGGCTTGTCTGAAAAACAGATGATGACTGGAGCTCACGAGAAGTATCCAGTAAATGCCGCCGAACAGGGGCATTTGGCCCTCACCCCATCCATCCATCATTTCAGATTGTGCCACCAACATACCCAGAGAATCTCTCAAAAGTTAGTTGGCTGGCGATGATATTGGCCAATCAAACTCACTAATCATCATCAACCCCTTCGCGAGGTCCGGATCCATTTGTGTGGTATACCGGCCCTTTCCAAACTTCTTCATGATCTCGGGACGTCCTTCAATGTCATAGCGTTCGTAGAGATATATGTGGTAGTGTTTTAAAAGATGCATGTCAGTGCCCTCTACAAGGAACTCGCCAGATAGTGCTGGTCCAGGCAATGGAATGCTGGACATCCTGAGAACAAGATACTTTCCTTCCTGATGCCCGAGGACGAGACAGGGTATGTAATCCCCAACTTTACCATTAGTAAGTCCCTATCGGAAAGACGTCAAGACACGACACCACTTGTCCAGACATGATAACTGAGCTTACGAGGTATCGTGGCATTATCCAGTAGACGGCGCCGAATAGGGCCTCATGCTGACCTATCCATCCATCCACCATTTCAGATTCCATCGCCAGTCTATGTAGACCTTCGTATGGCATTTTTAACAAGTTGCTTTCCCCCCATCTTTGCATGATTGTAGGATTTCCTTCGACCTTGTATTCTGTGTGGGGATAGATGTAGTAGTCTTTTAAATCGCGTAAATCAGTTATGGGAATGCCCGCTATTCAAAAGTGTTAACTAATTTCTCTCCACTTGGAAACCTGTCTTACTTTGCAGGTCGACATCCCCGAAGAATGCTGTTACAGGGAATCCATCCGGATGCGGCCAAGGTCATCGCTACAACGCGATATATGTTGCCAGGCCCACCCGCAATGACAATACATGGTATATAAACACCAGCTTTACCCACGAGTCCCTATCAGAAAGCTTGTTAAGGCACGAGGCTTGTCCGAATACTATGATGTTATCTGAACTTACCAAAAATTGTGGGCGTATCCAGTAAACGCGGCCGAGCAGGGGCCCACGTTCGCTGCGTGCCTTCCATCCATCCACCATTCCAGATGCCGTCACTAATCTAGCCACACCTTCTCCCGGCATTTTTAATAAAGGCGCCTTCTTCCATCTTTGCATGACCTCAGGCTTTCCTTCGACCTTGAATTTTTTGTGGAGATAGATGTAGTGCTTTTCTAGATAATTGAAACCCACTTCAAAAGCGTCAATTCATGTCTCTCGGTGTTGGAGACTCGCCTTACCCAATAGGCCTGTATCGGCCCCAAAGAACTCTGCAAAAAGGTATCTATTCGGAAGCTCGAGCTTGGATGCTTGTGTCACTACAACAAGATACTCGTTTCCAACTTGACCAATGACGACACACGGTATGAAAGCTAGAACTACATTTCTGATTCCCTATCGGAGATCTTGTCAAAACACAGCGCTCGCCAGAATATGATAACGAAGCTCACCAAATGATTTGGGTGTATCCAGTAAACGTCGCCATCCAGTGCTTTCTGTTGTTGGTCTGCTTCTCATCCATCCCCCATTGTCATCCAGTCCTGAAATTTTTCCAGATGCTCTGGGGGAATGGATGTTAAACGCCCCTTATATAGGCCCATGATGCCTCGATTGCAATATACCTCATAGACCTCGTTGGGAATGATACGGTAGTACCCTAATTTGCCTGGAATGTCACTCTGCGCTAGAAAAGTGTTAACTAATCTTTCCGTGTGACGGAGACTCGTCTTACTTTGCAGATATGGATCGTGCTCAAAGAAGGATATGAAAGAAAGTCCATTTTTATTTCTTCGCAGCCTTGCAACACGATACAAGGATCCTTCAACCGGGGAAAGAACGATACAGGGTACCCGATGGTCTCCTGTTACGTGCTGGAAAGTTTGTTGGCAAGTACACCAGTTGTCGAACACGGTTAAGCTTGCCAAATGACTTGACTTAATCCAGTAAATGCCACCAAGCCGGGGCCCATCTTGGTCATCTCCCCAACCAGGCATTAGTAATTGAACCATTGCCACGATAATAAAGTTCAGGAAAAGAACCACATAACGAAGTAACATCCTGGAGATGAACTTTCAGTCAAGTTAATTGGGAGAGACGCGGGGGAGCAACATAGCGACAACAGCGCATCAACTTCTTATCAACCGATCCGATACACGGGTTATGGTGATTCCATCCGTTATCGTGACAACACTCCGTGTACCATATGATATTCTTTGGCAGTGGTCGACGTGTTCCTCGGCTGTTCATTCGTTTACTCTCCATCTTTCATCCCTTGCGATGATACCAAGGCAATCGACAACGCGCTTGCAGGAGCTACCCATTCAATCGTCGGTTTCCTCGGGCCGGAACCGCCATATGGCGCTATCGCACAGCAGTCATTATCGGACAGCCCCCTTGGGCACAAAGTGCCTTCGCCAATTCGTGTGGTATCTGGTTGTATATTTTAGCCGAAGGTTATCACCGAAAAAATAGAGCATCGAAACTTGGGGATATGCAGTTAGCATAGCCCCATCTCAATCTGTAACAACTTCGACAAGTAGCTCTGAGGCTACTTCTATAGCTCCACCGCATGGGCGTGTTGGCGGGATGGAAGTGTTTGAGACTCAGACTTCGAGCCTGCTATTGTGATTGGGCATCACGGGATCACGTGTCATGCGTTGCAATATCAAGCCACCCACGGTCTCCTGGTTCTCGAAGATGTCGATGAAGATATGCCTCAACATTCAGACTCGACGATACAAATAGGTTTTACATGCACTGTAGACTTTTAGTACAAATACCCGTGACGCGGAGTGGAGTATGGCAGTGGACACAGTTATTAATAGATCAGGCACACTCGCCCTCAGGCCTCAGTATGAGGGCGAACCGATGCTTATAGTCTTTTGAGATTCAGGCGTTCCCGAATCGCCATGTGTAGGAAACACTAATGCCAACGTTAATTGGCTCGTTATGATGTCAGCCAATCAATCTCACCAATCTCTTCCAATTTAATCCTGCTCTCTTTCGGCATAACCGTTATTTTCCCTTCTTCCCATCTTTGTATAATTTCTGGATGACATTTGACCTCATAGCCATCATCTGGATGAAAATAGTAGTTTTGAAAAGTAGTTATCCCAGTGGGCGCTGCAAAAGCATTAACCAATCTCTCTCAGGATGAGTATGACAGACTCGGTTTACTTTGCAGCTTTGCATCCTCACTGAAGTACATGCTGGCTGATTGTCCAAATTGTGAGGATATCTCCACAATACGACACTTATCTCCGACTGGATCAATGACAACACAGGGTATGTAAACCCCGACTTGATAATTTCGGAATTTGCTAACTTCAGGTTTGGTCTTTCAGAATCCCTCGTGTTAATACGGTACTTGTCCCGTTATGATAACTTAACTTACCAAAAATTGTGGTTGTATCCAGTATACGCCGTCGAGCTCAAGTTTATGTTGTGCATCCCATCCATCCACCATTCCAGACATCGCTACCAATCTGGCCCAATCCGCTTTCTTCATTATCGTTGGAACCCCTTCATTCCATACTCGCATAATTTTCGGAACACCTGCTACCTCATATTTTTCGCGGTAATGGATATAGAAGTCACTTAATCTTTTATGATCATCTACTTTATTGCCCGCTATACGAGTGTTAGTTCTTATGTCACTGTGTGACAAAGACTGGGCTTACTTTTCAGCTCCGCGTTGATCTCAAAGAAATTCGTGGCAGATACTGCTTCTCGATCGTGCAATTGTGTGTTGGAAACCCTTACGACATGACTCATATGCTCGTTTCCAACCTGAAACGTACGGAGGAGGATGCAAGGCCCCGGCAGCAAGTTGTAATTTTCCGAGGTGTCCTTGATTCCCTATTGGAAAGTGTTGGCAAAAACGCACAGAATGAGACAACTAGGCTTACCAAACGTGTAGGGCGTATCCAGTAAAGGCCGCCGTCGTGGACCGATCCATTTTCTCCATCCACCAATCCAAGTGACTTTGCCACCAATTTATCCAGACCATCTTCTGGCACGATCGTTAACTTCGATCTGTACAACCCCATGATTATCGGATCACCCTCTACATGATAGACCTGGCGGGGAAGGATATAGTACAAATCGACCCTCCCTGGCCCTTTACGCTCTACAAAGAGCATTAACTAATTCTCAGCGTGACAGAGACTCACCTTACTTTCTAGCGTAAGCCCCTCAAAGTAGTCCTTGACAGAAACTGCACCTGGAGGCTTTTTTCGTAATGTGTACAATCTTACAATACCATACGTTTTTCTCCAAGCCTCAAGCCTGAAGAGGACGACACAAGGTACGCGCTTGTCATCGCTGAGGCCCTCGATTCGGAAATTTTTTGTCAAGGCATGCCACTTTGGACAAATGATAACTAAACTTACATAGCTTGCTGGTCTTATCCAGTAAATGCCGCCGAGCTCAGGCCTATTAGGCGGGCCCACCCATCCAGGCGTCAACGCCCTTCGTCCAATCGATGGAGCCACGGCCACCAGCATGAAAAAAACCACGTAGAGGAGTAACATCCTTGAGATTGACTTTGAGTATGGGGAGAGGAGCAGAAGAAGGTAACAGCGGATTCGCTCTATTTCAACGCACTGCTTTCATCAACCAGTCTGGTCGCAGCGGTAGTTGGTGGTATGGAAACGAAAAGGCTGTACTTGCTACTTAGCAACGTAGATGAATCCACTTCGCGACATGGAATAATGCATCTTTTTACCTGACTAGACACCAAGGGCACAGAAGGGCCGTTTTATCTTGTAGATTATCAGATAACGTGTCGCAGCACCGTCGCTAGCTTCCTCGTCCAAAATAGTATTTCCCACCGCCAGACCGACGAGCCGCTCAGGTGAGCGCTTGGCCTGAGTCACAATCGTGACAGTGACAATAACTTTGTTAGCGTCGCGACGACACTTGGGTACCTTGATTGGTCCGCTTCCTCGCTTCCTCGCTTAAACACCTACCACCGTCATCCTTGAACTTGTACATGGCCAAGATCATTTGGCGTGCGCCGTAAGTTTGACCGCCAACCAGCCTGAGGGTGATTGGCATTTTATTTTACATAAAAATACTCTCGTCCAGGGGTAAGTCACTGCGCGCTGAATTCCAGCATCCAAGCCATATCATTTCCAATTGTAAGGTCTGGTTGGCCACCGTGATTAGCGGAGGCTGATCCGATAATCATTGTAGATATAAATAGCACATGTTCAGGGACGACAACGCAGGAGACTTGACCTCCACCATGCCCCACCTGAGCCGTACTGAAACGGCGTCAACGAGTCACCATAATGTCAGAATAAACATAGAGACCTTTCCTTCTCCCAACCCCTCCTCTACCTCCTTGGACTCGGAGAACAGCGGCCGCAACTGGAACAAAGCAAAGCGCCAGTGCAAGAAAATTTTTCGCTCACTCAAACGTCCATGGAGGCTGCCCCAGTCTCTGCAATGGATGCCTGAAAACTTCACCCGGGACAAGCTCAAGCCTGTAATTAGATGTGCGGTTTCGGCTTGGATCGCCGTGGTCTTGTTCGTTATTCCCAGCGTCAATCACTTCATAGGACCAGTGCGTGTATATGGTCAAGTGTCGTTGTCATATTTTTTAAAAGATGTGGTTTCTTTGCAGTCTGCGTTCTTCATCATGGTCGGTATGTGCTGCTTTACCCGTTGAATGTAACGTGCCGCTTAGTTTAACCCGGGCCTGACACAGCCTCGATCATGTCACCTCCCTCGGATCCGTTTATGTTCGTTCTAGAGCGCGAGTTGTTGCTTTTGCTTTTCTCGAGTTTTGCATGGGCGTGAGTGTTGATTCTTTTCCGATTTCCGTCTGGTTCATCATAGAGAGTACGCCTTTGCAGATGGTCATGTATGGGAATCTTCCTCGCTTCCCTTGTTCGTCACAATAAAGCCAAGGTGTCTCTGGCAGCCGCAATTACAGGCAAGTTTCTCGAGACAACTGTAAGCACGATGCTGCAAGCACCTGTGGTGGGTCGTTGACGATGGCTTTAGCCTACTATTATTATTTCTGTCTGGATTTTTTTAGGGAGCGCTGCCCTCCTCTATGTACGAGCAAGACAGGGACCTGGTCCATATTTCTTCACAGTCGTCTTGGCGTGTATGACTTTAGGTAGCCAATCGTCTTCTGCCCTTTTCCGCGTAGTTGCTCAAACTATGATACAGATGCCGCAATGCAAACGGGATTACTATTTCCATCACCTGATTATCAGGTATGTCGCATTACACATGAAAATAGCTCTTACACATGTGGCCCTCAAGGTTGGAAAATCCATCATGATAGCCCTATCATTCCACTCCGCCGTCGCATTGCTGTCCTCCATATTCATATTTCCCAAATCAATCTCATCCCAATTCATAAATCGATTACAAAATGTGCTGTCTCCACTTGCATCAGCCCTCGAACTGCACCAGAAACTACTCAACATACCGCATATATCTGCTGAACTAACTTCACTTTCCACCCAGACTAGCCTGATCACCGGAAAAGCAGAAGACGCGCTCGTCCCTCTCTCAGCTTCGGCGCGATTGCTCAAGGATGATCTGATATATAGCCGGTTTGCGCCGTATGATTTCATCTGCGTACAGGAACAATTAGCGAGGCTGATCGGACGCGCGACAGGGATGGCGATGTATTTTACCTTTATAGATCCAATGCGGGACAAGTTTGCGATGACGCCTATGCCTTCGCTTCCCCCATCCCCAATGATAACGCCAATGCCATCGAGATCGCCGTCACCTGAGCGGCACACTCGCAGGGAAGAAGCGCACGAGCCTTCATTCTTACAAGGCTCCGTAGCGCGCCGAATGGCCCGTCAATCCTCCGATGGACCTCCTTCTCCCACACACTCGCCTGCCCTGTCGCGCACGCCTTCGCGGTTTTCTTACTCCCATTCGCATTCCTACAACCCCCACTCACAGCATATACACTATAAGCTACTCCATCTCAAAAGGAACGCAAGACACGAACATGCCGTGGGCATATTCGAGCTCCAAAAGTACTTGAATCTAGAAGCGACGCACCTCCACACACCGCTCGCCGACATGTATGCGTGTCGAACGTTGAAATTATTGCATGAAAGGTGTGCCTCTCTCCCTCTCTCTCACACACAAACACACGCACATCAAGTACATATTGACTGACGATCGGGTTTTTTTTGTGCCCTCAGCTGCAATGAGCTACTAGTAACCTCCCGGGAAGCGATCATGACCACCCACCGCTGGCTCGGCGGTGTATTTCAAGGAAGATTTAGATTTTGGCACTCTGCGGAGCGCAAACGGTCCGAGCGACAGAGGCGGGTGAATGAGCTGAAGCTTGTGAGGGATCGGTTGTGGCTGGAGCTCGAGTGTTTCAGGAGAAACAAGAGGTACGTCTAAGGCGTCCTTCGCTGTGTATGTTGCACGTAACCCAAAAAAAAAACCACGTCCAGACATGTTGTTCTCGAGCCTTACAGAAACGCTTTCAACTCGAACGTGGAAGATCAGGATGATGATCTGGATCACAAAGCGCCGCCGCACAGATACCTGTTTTATTGCTATGTTTACCAGTACCATCTTATGCAGTTTGGGGATTTGAGTCTCAAGATGGTGCGCCATTGAGCGTTGACGACTCTATTTGCTTCTTTTTTTTTTGTGTGCTCACCGACCCGTCTTGCAGTTGGACAACATCATTGGACTAGAAGACAAGCGACACACGGAGGCCATTTGGACACCAGCCAAACACCTGTTTAGATGGAGCATCAAGGCCATTTCGGAAAAAGTCGAAAAGGATTATGAGGAAGATCCAGGTTCGTGATTCTGCGTCTTTTTGGACCCCCCTGTACTCATCCACGTCGATTAAGATTGTATTGAGGGTATTGAAATCTGCGATGATGCTTCTTGGACGCGCCCGCGGAGACGGGACCCTGATGCGTTACCGCCAAGTAATGTCTTTGAGCGAGTGTCCGATTTCGTGTATCAAGTGGGCGCTGCGGTGTTGAATGGCAATTTGTTATATGCTGTTAAAGCTGGCCTATTGACAGGTGCATTCACAAAAGCGAAACAGGTTTATCATTCCTGCTGACTCTTTTTTTTCGTTTTAGTGTTGTTGTTCTTTCCGTGCTTCTTCCAAAGTACTGCCCCGTCTGCATATAGTACGCTGTTCAAATTGTTTGTTTGTTGTTGTCCGTTCTCACCTCGGATCGTATGTAGAAGAGAGGTTCTTATGGGTAATGTAAGCGAACACATTCACGACAATGTTATTACCTCAAAATTAACTGGATGTCAAGTTTCATGGGACAATTGACACTGAATAGGTT
The DNA here is from genome assembly GCA_023014435.1 of Amanita fuliginea. NCBI lineage: Eukaryota > Fungi > Basidiomycota > Agaricomycetes > Agaricales > Amanitaceae > Amanita > Amanita fuliginea. Next base: position 730,997 of record JAEBUQ010000017.1, on the reverse strand, counting down.
TCGTGGGGACACCGCGTTCGTGTTTGTCGCCAGGATAACAGCAACATTCTTTGGCGGCGTCATAGGCATGACCCTTTGGTGCGCTCCTTGCCCTCTTGGGTCATTCTTATGCTGAACGATCCGTCAGGTATATTGCTGCAAGCCGAGACGACCATGGCAGCCCGTACGGTATTGCAGCGATATTCGCCGTCTGTTTTCCCTTAATTTTCTACGTGATGCTGTATTGGCCTATTCCACCCCTCACCCACGTCATCATGTTCACGACGGTGGTATTGGTTTTTGGTTTCTCGTACCAAGATGTGCGTGAAGTGTTACCTAATTCAGCCGGTATCGGGTTTACGGTTGCTTGGGTAAGCGGATGACTGGTATCGGCTTGGGCATACTCTGATTCTTTCCTTGATGACAATAGCGTCGGTTTGTGCTTGTTGTAATTGGTGTATCCATCGCATTGTGAGCTTGCAATCCCCCTTTCACAGGCTTCTGTGTTCACGCCATGATAGCTTTGTATCTTACCTGCCACCATCCACCACCATCCGCCAATATCACCGAAAGCTTCTATCCACGACGTCTTGCGAGCTTGGTACAATTTACTGCCAGGTCATTTCGTTTGCGAATTCAAGACGACAAACGGAGGTGCCAGAGATTATGACAAATTTATTGGCCATTCGTCGTAAATTGCGAAAGGCGCAATCGATAAGACGGAATGTCCGTTACGAGGTAGGTTGGGCTGACATCGTCGTGGACCTGCTTCTTTAACTTCATGAACACAGCTCTCTTTTCGTGGCAAGTGGCCTGCAAAGCGGTATTTAGCTGTTCTAGACAATCAATTGTGAGTAGCTGTAATGGTCTAGTTTTCCGTCGTGGTGGTAATGAGGGATTACCAGGCAAATTGCATTTGCGCTCTCACACCTGATGGCTATCATTGAAACCTTGCAGCTTTCCTGGTCCCGGGCGTTCTTGCGGAGAACGAGGTTCAACGACATGAATTTCCAAGGCGACATTCTTGCCGTTATCAGTAAGTCTTTTAACGTTTAGCGCTGGCATATCCCGTGTTAACGCACCGCAGCGATGATATCCACCGCTCTGCGTACGGGACAACCACTGCCGCAAATCACGCCTTGCCCACTGTTGGATCGTTTCATGCTCCGTTTCCATGGACTGGAAGTGATACACAAGGAGTTTCTCGACGACTATGGGCTGCCAAAGCAATTGACGCTCGAGACACTACGAGACGAGCAGTATATGTGAGTTGTTCAGTCTAGTTGGACTTTTCCTTGGTCCCTCAATGCACCTCTATCGGCAGGGCATTTTGTGTCGGGGTGTCAACTGCGTTCAGCATCATGTCGCGACTTGATCGTTTGATGGTAGCTGCGAAAGAGATTGTTGGGGAGCAATACTACATAGATGGGATGGGACTGGGACACCATGGAGGAGTAGAGATGGGCTCGAGGACGGAGAGCATCCAGTTGAGGGCACCCGGAATCGTGTAGCCTATATAAATTGTTTCACTCACCCTATATATTGTGAAACATTGGCCTGTGAAGAAATTTGTTCGCACGGTCAGCCGCTTCTTGAGTCACGTGCATCAATGCTTGCCTTGACAATCTCTCGAACCGTGCACTGCATCGGCGTAACCAAGCTCTGGTACACCAATGGGTATCAGTGCTCGTTTGTTGGCCGGAGACGCGGCTATGCCCGGTTCCACATCGTCAGCATATAAAATCCTGACGACATTCCCCGTTCTCATTTCCAATCCCCCCCGATGTCACAGTTCGACCAAAGTTCAACCGCGCTGGTTCTTAACCAGGCCACTTTTGGACTTTCCATTCTCTTCATCTTCGTTGCATTCATACAGCTCGTCATCACGGCCGTATATGGCTTTTCGTCGAAGCGTCGCCGCCGTTTCGTTCTCCCTATCAGACGCACAGATCGCGAACCAAGACCCAGACCCAAACCCGAGGAGCCTCCAGAGCTTTCGCGACACCAGCTGTCGTTTACCGTATTGATGATGATAACGCTCCTGATGCTTATCATATCCTTCGCCTTCAAAGCGGCGACGTTTTGCGTCAGCTTTGGCTTTATAGTTGGCTTCTGGTATGAACTCTCCCTGCTAGTGAGGGAGATGTCGACAGAGGTTTTGTATGCCGGGTTGCTCATGTTTCTGGCGTATTGCGAAAGCGTCGGGTCCAACTTTGCTGGTTTCCCCAAGTCTACGTCCCGCCGGTTCATTATGTTCCCGCAGGTGCTGCTGTTTATTATGGCCGCAAGCACTATTACCCGTCTTGTGCTCTTCATAGTGAACCAGGTCACGCGTCGGGGCGCATGGTTCCTCCTGGCATCCTTTATCACATTCCAAGTCTACATGCTGGCGTATCTCATCCTCACGATCTTCTTTGTTGTCACCGCTACAAGAGCGTGGCAATGTAGAAAGTCTGTGCCTTCCTTTGAGCCATTGGATCTGTCTAACGGGCACGTCACCTTTGACACCAACGACGTGAGTAATGTTGTGCTGCCTTTTGAACATTGGTTTGTTCATACATTTTATCAGATACTGCGCCGTATCTCGAACTACATATGCCCATTGTTGTGCATATTAATGGTGTACGAGATTGTCTATGACGTTCTTCCGATGTTCTTCGCGGTCCACCTTGAGGAATGGATGCTTGCGAGCACCATCGTTGAGGGTGTTATTCTGCTTTTCGTTACGATCCTCGCCGTTACAACGAGGCTGATGCCAGGAACCTTTATTTAAATTTCAATTATTTACATTGTCATGACATCATGCAAATTACCCGATTTGTGCTGCCACACGCTGGTACTTGTACCCAATACAAAAATGGCTCTGGTCACTTACCTTGATCGCTAACCCCCATGATTCCAACCAACTCCTACAATCCTGGAGACCCACGTTCTAATGTCAAGCTCCAGCACGCCATTCTCTTCTGTTTCATCTTCTATGGCCCCATTCTGATCCTTCCCCAATCCATCAAAGCCGCCATGTTCCTCGCAACTCAAAGACTACGCCCCGAAGAAGACTACCGCCATCGCAAGCCATTCATCTTCCTCGTTTTGATGGCCGCCGTCACTGTCATGGTATCCTACTCGCTGGGTGCGCTCATCACCGTCTCCCGCTTCGATGGCTACCAGTTTGGCATTCCGCCTTCCGCGTACGTCGTATACGACTTGGCAAAGGAGCTGTCGATCGTGCTGCTTTACGCGGGTCTTGTCCTCTTGCTGGCTTACCGCGGTTCAGCACATGACGCAGCTTACCAGCACACCATCGCGCTCGCCGTGCTCTTCTGCATGGTCCTTTGCTCCGTCGCACGTGCCCTGATTCCGATGCGTCCCTGGAAAACGGCATCGGATATATTGTTCCAAATTTACTCTGCCCTGTATTTCTTTATCACGCCCTTTATTATCGTCTGGTCTGTCCGTCTGCATCAGAAATGCTTGAGCGCAGCTAGCAGTGGACAGGTAAAGCCGTCACGCGAAGAATACCTTTTTGATAACAACGTACGCCTTGCTCCCCCCCCATTTCGTTTGTGGGTTGCTTATCTATATAATTAAAAAAAACGTTCCCAGGTCCTGAGACGGATCGTCTTGATGACGCCCTGGCTCGCCATTCGCACCTTATTTAGTTTGATAATTTATGCCATTCATCACACTCCCATGACAACTCCAATCTCTTGGGAGAGCCTCACCCTCGCCTCTGTGGTGGTCGAAGGCATAACGAACTTTATTGTGATTGTGGTCTCGCTCGGGCTGGGCTCGATACCTGACCGAAGGGGTTACCTAGAGCAAGGTGGGAGGAAGGTGCGGTGGGCGAAGCATCCGGTCCGTTCTGATGTCGAAGGTGGTGAGGCTGGTAACGCCATTGGACGGATAGGGCTGTAATTTAGCAATGCATAATATGTACTTTGTATCTCTCTCATATATTTGAAGCTTCTCTGCTAAGTGCTTGGCTCGGATCATGCCATACTTTATAAGGTTGCTAGTAAGCGGGAGCGTGTAAATGTGTTGAAAAATGTGCCAAAGCCCAGGAGCACTTATTCGCGTCACCAAAGTTATAGAAAACAGTGACATTTACCTTACTGCGGCTTAGGCGCGCATACTGAACATGGCGCGTATATATGGTGGACACGGTACATAGGTGGCACGAATAAACGATCGAGCCAGAGTGAAATTACATAAGCGAATGAACGGTCCGTAATCACATCGAACGTTTCAACGTTCAACGTTCAACGCTCTCGATCTCGGACTTTGAGCTCGATGACCACCAAATTAGCTGGCCGCAGCAACAGAAGATGGGAGCCATCACTTACAAAAAATTTTCCACGGGATGACAACTTCTGACTCGAAGTGACTCTTATCAGCTCGGAACTTCCAATTTAGGCATACGTTCAGTTAGGTGAGCATTTGTTGCAATGTACGAGGCAGGGTCAAACGTTTGGGCGCTGGACGCTTAGGCGAATGCCTGAGCAACAAGTTATCGTTGCGCCCGCATTCACACGTCCATGAAGGGCCCAACGCGTTCGTTATGTAATTTTTCTTGCCGAATCCTGTGTCGTTCGAATGTCGGCGTCCGCGGCAGGGATCGGCCCTTCACGATAAAACGATAAAGTTGGATAACGCCTTCTTTTCTGGACCACCATCCCCATCAGCACTCGTTCATACTACAGCAATATGTCTACTCGCTCGCCAGGCTCCGAATCAGAGCACCTCATCGTCAATGATGCGCTGGCGGTAGATGACGGTCACAGTCATCAAGGTAGGGTCAACAAGAACGATAAAAAAGGCCGGACGCCTCTGCCTTGGAGACAACTCTTAATCGTATACACCATCCAGTTTGCAGAACCGATTACAGGATGCATCATATATCCGTTCATCAACCAGTTTGTCCGAGAAACAGGCATAACAGGAGGAGATGAAAGGAGGACGGGCTACTTCGCAGGCATGATCGTGCGTATCTATGGCAAAATTTTCATCTTGAACCGAGCCTAATTAAATCCTTTGCTTGACTAGGAATCCACGTTTTTCGTTTCAGAGGCATTGACGGTTGTCTTATGGGGCATGGCATCAGACAGATACGGACGGCGACCTATACTTGTCCTAGGCCCCCTGGGCCTGGCGGTGGCTATGATTGGCTTTGGCATGTCGACAAGCTTTTGGCTATTAGTCGCGTTTCGGTGCCTTCAAGGCATATTTAACGGCAACATCGGTACGTCACCCAGTTCGTTTTTGGACTAGCATCGTTTGACGTTCATATTTACGAAATCAGGCGTTTCCAAAACAGTCATGGGCGAAGTCAGTATGCGTTACTATCTACCCGTGACCCCGTGCCTTAATACGCAGGATTTAGCTGACAGATAAAACAAACATTGCGGACGCATTTGCTCTCATGCCTGTCATGTGGAGCATAGCCACTACTCTTGCGTGTGTACACACTTGATCTATCGCTCAAGGAGGAACGTCTGATGATTCTTCAAGTCCAATTTTAGGTGGATTGTTATCTCAGCCTGCAATTCGATGGCCAGAAACTTTGGGAAAGATTACGTACCTGAAGAATCACCCTTACTTCCTTCCGTGTTTCGTAGCCGCTACCATCGCATTTCTAACATATCTGGGTGCTCTGGTTGGGCTCAAAGAAGTACGTACAATCATATAGCTCGGGCGCAGCAAAGGGCCTTCCTAATCATCAATATCAATAGACCCTTCCCTCTGCCATACTGCGAAAAACAAAGAGGCGCCTGCAGTCTGGCTCATCACTGCCCACAAATCTGATTGCGGATGATAATGATGTTCCATACTACGGTTCTAACGGAGCGACGTATAGACAGAATGAATCACCGCCCGATTCGGACGACATTATGGCAAAAGTGGAGCGGCCACCGACGCCACGAGAGATCCTCACCCGTGATGTACTGATGGTGCTGGTCAATTACGGTTTATTGGCATTCTGCGACATGTCTATTCAAGTACTTGTACCGTTAATGTGGTCCACGTCTCCAGAACACGGTGGTCTCGGCTTTACACCATATATGATCGGCACGACATTGGGAACATTCGGCGTAATCAATGCTTTTATCCAAATGACATGCCTCGGCCCCGTCATCAGGTACTTTGGACCAAGAAAAGTATATATTTTCGGCTTTTCGACCTTCCTTGTGGCGCTTTCGTCCTTACTATTCCAAGTGCATTTCTCTCGACAAGTGGGAGGAGCGGATTGGCGAGTATGGACTGCAATTGTGATTCAGCTAATGACCCAGTCGATTAATTATGCGACATATGGTAATTTCTCGTGTTGCCAATGATCGACCAGAAGCGTAGCTGACTTATCGATGAAAAGGTTCAATACAAATAATCATCACTGGCAGCGTGCCCACAAGATCTGCCCTTGGTACGGTGAATGGCATGGCGCAATCTGTGTCGTGTATTTCGAGGTCGTTGGGCCCTTCGGTTGCTTCCTCTCTTTTCGCAATCTCGTTGCAGCGCAATTTGGCTGGGGGAGATGCAGTTTATTTCATCTTGATGGCCGTGGTGATGTGTGGCATTCCGTTCGCTTTCAAGCTTCCCAAGACTTTATACCTGTAACGTGTTAGATGTCAAACTTAGATATGTGGATCCATAAATATCTATAGATTAGTTTGGAACCTACTCGAACCTAGGGTCTTCAGTTCGAATTTGTGAGGTCTTCAGCAAGCGTTGAGCTAAAGGGGACCCCAGAGGCGTTCGAACCTTGACAGGCGTGGGAATGCGTGGTCAAGGGGGTACAAAAGGAGGGTCTGATGGGAACAATGAACAGTCAAAAAAATGTGTCATACACGGAAACGAGACGAACTGTGAGTGGACACAGGCGCGGCGTTACAGAATTCTTCGCAGTTTCTTAAGAGCATGTGAACTCCGTTTACGAGTCATTTTTTTCGACTCCATCTCGATTTGAAGCTCAAGATGATCGGTGATGCGACCGCCCATGTCAGAAAGCGGGGACGTGGACGGACAACTACATTCCATCACGAAAATCCCATTTCATTAAACTAATTTTCAAATGGGAAAGTCCTACATAAACTCTTTAAGGCGATGAAACCATCTTAAACGTCACATAGAAATTAGTATTCCTACCTAATTAAACATAACTATTTGGGACTGTGAAACAATAAGTAAGTATGTCTGTCCATAAATGAATTAACGAGAAAATTTCGACATTGCTCTACTACGGTGTCACTTGTCCACTCCAAGGGAATATGCCTTCCAGGGAGTGGTGCGAGGTGGATGCTTTGTGTGATTTTCATGACAGGCACAATGCTTGCAACCCACACACCATCTTGTATTATCCGGGATATCTTATAAAGACCCGTTTTCGGTTCTGGATTTGCTGGGAAAGGTGTGAACCACTCAATGTATGCAAGGTGTTCAGGAGGGTGGTTGCGTTTGTCTTCACCAAATAGGTGTCCAACTGCTATGGGACTGATGGCAAAGATGGCACGGACTTGAGCAACACGGTATGCTTGTTTGCATTAGCTGGATGGCAATATCAATTGTCGTGCTAAGACGCACCATGGATTCCGGTCTCGCCATTTCTGCAATGGACAAGGACCATATCAAAATGACCAGGTTTTGACCTACCTTTCTTGTTTTGGCTTGGCGGCTGTATGTGAATGGAATCTACTGTTAGCTCATCTAGGAACTTGTCTCTGTACCAAATTCAATGATAAACGGAGACATTGATAAATGGGAAGTGGACATCAAGAATCTCCTGCTCCAAACGTGCCCGAGTAATCTCAGGATTTCGCCAAAGGAGTACAAACCACGCAAAAGCGCCATAGAAGAATGTTGCACCATAATTTGACACAAGGTGTTGAATTGGTACCGATCGGACAGAGGGGTGCTTGGCCATCTTGATGAATTGATTAGTGGTGATTTGAGGATATTGTCAGGAATACATTGGTTGATCGACAATGCCTTGATACCGCCAATCAATATATTTCCCATGGCATGCAATCTGTTCACGTCGTTCAAGCCATGTGTTACGATTTCTTTCCCTTTCGTTTGACCTTTGTCATCGTTTGACTTAGTGTCCAGAACTTGTCCAGTAGGCTGGGAGCAGACTGAGACTCTGCTTGCCACTGTTGACTTAAAACAAACTGCGTTGAGAGCATCGATCATAACAATGTTGATGAATAGTTGTAATTCTTCAAGACATCAGACCAACCCACTCAACTCAGTGTCTGATGGGCAAAAATCTGGAGGAGTATTGGTCTCTGTTTTACAACTGTGATGCTATTGCAGCAGTGAGTCTGGGCAGGTGAAGTTATAACCATGCACTGACAATGAAGGGCAAATTCGTTAATGGACTCATTTTATTATATAATCATCATTATGCGTTTCATGGACGCTCATCTCCTTTAGCTACTTTACCTTCACATTTCCTTTCTTAGGTATTTAGCTGTACATTTCCTTTTATATTTCTCTTGTTCTTTTACATATATAAACCGTCTTGTAAAGTAGCTAGACTTCAGTTCCAACTTAATTGAATTCTTCTCTCAACCTCTGAACGAAACTCCTCGCTCTCATCTTCGAGCTCGTCGTTAATTTGACCTTTGTCACCGTTTGACTTAGCGTCCAGAACTTGTCCAGTAGGCTGGGAGTAGACCGAGACTCTGCTTGCCACTGTTGACTTGGAACGAACTGCGTTGAGAGCATCGATCTTAACACAAGTTGGAACTCCCAGAACCGCTCAGTGTTTCTACACTAGCCAGACACCATTGATACCAGAACCTCGAACCTCAGACCACCGAACATCAGGTCTATGTTTGTTACAGTTTCTTTTCTCCTCTTTGTTAGCGGACTAGTTATTACTTAATCATAGCTATGCGTTTCATGGACGCTTATTCCCTTTCAGCTTTACCTTTCACTTTTCCTTTCTAAGGTATTTAGCTATACATTTCTTTTTACATTCTTCTTGTTCTTTTAGTATATAAAAACTCTCATGTACAACTCTATTCTTTAGTTCCAACTTAATCAAATTATTCTCTCAACCTCTGAACAAAACTCCTCGCTCTCATCTTCTTGAGCTCGTCGTTTACTTTGACCTTTGTCATCGTTTGACTTAGTGTCCAGAACTTGTCCAGTAGGCTGGGAGCAGACTGAGACTCTGCTTGCCACTGTTGACTTAAAACGAACTGCGTTGAGAGCATCGATCATAACAATGTTGATGAATAGTTGTAATTCTTCAAGACATCAGACCAACCCACTCAACTCAGTGTCTGATGGGCAAAAATCTGGAGGAGTATTGGTCTCTGTTTTACAACTGTGATGCTATTGCAGCAGTGAGTCTGGGCAGGTGAAGTTATAACCATGCACTGACAATGAAGGGCAAAACCATGCAGACAAAACGGAGGTTCAGCATGTGGGGTTTATGGTTCCTGCTAGAGCTTGAAGGCCCAGGTGCCAATTGCTGCGTCTCTCTTTTTTGCCTATATCACATTGCAGATTGGAGATGCTGAGCTGTCACTGTTACGATTTCTTTCCCTTTCGTTAATGGACTCATTTTATTATATAATCATCATTATGCGTTTCATGGACGCTCATCTCCTTTAGCTACTTTACCTTCACATTTCCTTTCTTAGGTATTTAGCTGTACATTTCCTTTTATATTTCTCTTGTTCTTTTACATATATAAACCGTCTTGTAAAGTAGCTAGACTTCAGTTCCAACTTAATTGAATTCTTCTCTCAACCTCTGAACGAAACTCCTCGCTCTCATCTTCGAGCTTGTCGTTAATTTGACCTTTGTCACCGTTTGACTTAGCGTCCAGAACTTGTCCAGTAGGCTGGGAGTAGACCGAGACTCTGCTTGCCACTGTTGACTTGGAACGAACTGCGTTGAGAGCATCGATCTTAACACAAGTTGGAACTCCCAGAACCGCTCAGTGTTTCTACACTAGCCAGACACCATTGATACCAGAACCTCGAACCTCAGACCACCGAACGGCTCTGTCCGTTTCAGACGAAAGTATTATCTAGATCGACGAGAGGTTTTTCCATCGACTACTGGAACAGGGTGGGTTTTCCGCTCAGGAACTAAGAAAAAGAACGAACCAGTACCAGCATCCCTCTTTGAAGGTGATTATATTGAAGGAGACGGAAAGGAAGTCTTCCCAGATAACGTTTGGATTGAGTGGATCAACGAAGATCTAAAAGAGGATTTTTACTCTCTATTTTTTCCACCCACTGAAGAACCAGAATCCTCCTGGTGGAACGAATTCCTCAGTCTCTCTGGAGCACCACCACAGGACAGATACGCACTCCAAGACAAAGGAATACAGCCTTGGAGAGACTTCCTAGAACAGAAACAGATCGAACAAAGTTTATTTGGAGATCCAGAATCAGGAAAGAAGAAAGACGAAACAAGAGAACCAGAAGAACCAAAAGGAGAAAAGATGGCAACTGACGCAGCAGCACCTGCCTCTAAAGGAGATATCAAACCGCAGCCTATGCGTGTTTTTACAGGAAAACGAACTGAAGCAAAGGCTTTCATTGGAAGTCTTGAAGATTACTTTGTCTTAAATGACGATAATTATAAAGGCAAAGCACAGAAACAGATTCGATTTACTCTTGCCTGTCTTGGGCAGGAACTCGACGATTGGAAAGTCCTGATCAAAGATGAATTAGATGATGAAGAAGAAAAAACCCTTACTTGGACGAACTGGGTAGAATTCAAAAAGCGTTTCCTAGCCGATTGGGGAGAAGTCAATAGTGCTCTCAGAGCGCTGAACAATTTAGCCAATCTCAGAGTAGGGGGCGATGTTTCAGTCCCTGAATATATTAGAAAATTCTGCATGGAGATCGGTACTTCAGGATTGAAAGGAACAACCGCACAGCTTCAGGCATTTGTCAAAGGACTCCCTGAAAGTATTGCTACAAAGATCCTTGAAGCGAACGTTCTATCCATGAAAGAAGCATATGAGAAGGCAGAACAGCTTCATGGCGCTTGGGAAATGATGCGAGCACTTGGGCAAAAACCAGGACAAGGGAACTGCTCCAATTTTAATCGAAACACCAATAATAGGGGCGGATCAACCCGATCAGTAAATACTATGCCCACTGGACGTTTGACAGATGAACAAAAGGAGGAATACATGAAATCTGGAAAATGTTTCAGATGTGGAAACCAGGGGCATGTTTCAAGGAACTGTCCCAAACGAAACACCACGTCAAACGCCTCCTTCAGGGCCTCCTCATCGTTTCAGAATAAGGGGATCAGATCTATCCCTGAAGATGCGTCCAAAGAGAAGAAAGACGACCCAGTTGCAAGCATCAGAACGATCCTTGCTGGAATGAAGGCCGAAGAACGAGAAGGTCTTCTCAATGAACTCGAAAACGAGGGTTTTTAATCCGGAAGCGTCACACAGCGGTTGGCACTTCCATAACAAATGGACATTCACAGTTAGCGCTTGATTCTGTAATAGTAAGATCAAATAATGACAAGCGCCTTTCAATTTCTGTGGAAACGTCCGATTTACCCGCTGAAACTTCGGCTCTAATCGATTGTGGAGCAGAAGGGAATTTTATTGACGAAGAAGTAACCACCAAGTTACCAAAAGAAAGATTGCGAAAACCAATTAGAGTCAGAAACGCAGATGGAACGGTTAACACCAACGGAATGATCACTCATCGAGTCCATATTCAATATTCAATTGGGGGAAAACAATACAGCAATTGGTTTCTAGTCACTAGATTGGGAGATCAACGATTAATTCTGGGAATTCCTTGGTTAGAAGAAAACAATCCTACTATTGATTGGAGAGATAAAACGATACACCTCATTGATGAACAACGGAATGAAGGAACTATCTGGCAAATGGCATTGGACAATCATCAATGGGGCGAAGACGATTATTGGATTAGAGTCAAGACGTTGGCATCTCAAGCATTAGAACATCAGTTGAAAAAGGAGGAACCGAAGACGGAATTACCATTAGAATATGGGAAATGGCGTTCAGTCTTTGAGAAAAAGGCATCAGAACGATTCCCAACTTCCAGAACTTGGGATCATGCTATCGATTTAAAAACTGGTTTTAGTCCTAAAGTTAGCAAGATCTATCCGTTATCAATCAAAGAACAGTCATCGCTAGACGAATGGATTGAGGAACAGCTAGCTAAAGGATACATCAAACCGTCGAAATCTCCTCAAGCATCGCCGTTTTTCTTTGTCTCAAAGAAGGAAAGTGGTGTGCTTCGGCCGTGCCAAGATTATAGATATTTAAACGATTGGACAATCAAGAATGCGTACCCATTACCTCTAGTATCTGATCTCCTTACAAAACTCGCTGGAGCACAATATTTCACCAAGTTAGACCTCCGTTGGGGATATAATAACGTCAGGATTAAGAAAGGTGATGAATGGAAAGCTGCTTTCATTACCAACAGAGGACTATATGAACCAACTGTTATGTTCTTTGGCCTATGCAATTCGCCATCTACATTCCAAACCATGATGAACGAATACTTCAGAGACATGATTAATGAAGGATGGCTCATTATCTACATGGACGACATCCTGATATGTTCTCAGAATTTGAACGAACTAGAAGAACGGACAAAGAGGGTTCTCGATTGATTGGAGGAGAACGATCTGTTCCTGAAATTAGAAAAATGTAAATTCGCTGTTCAAGAAGTCGAATTTTTGGGCATGATCATCTCACCTGGGAAAATACGAATGGATCCTATCAAACTCGCAGGAATAGCCGATTGGCCAGTACCATCAACGGTTAAACAAGTCCGATCATTCCTAGGTTTTGGGAACTTTTATCGACGTTTTATTGGAAATTTTGCAGCAATTGCAAAACCACTCACAGACATGACCAAGAAAGCGGAACCATTTGACTGGAATAATGAACGACAACTTGCCTTTGACACCTTAAAGCAACGGTTCGCCTCTATGCCAGTTTTGTTGATGCCAAATCCTGCAAAACCATTCATCCTTCAAACTGATGCCTCTAACAAAGCAATTGGAGCAGTACTGAAACAGGCTGATGAATCTGGAGCACTTCATCCATGTGGATTTATATCTCATGCGCTAACACCAACGGAACAGAATTACCAAATCTATGACAGAGAATTGCTTGCAATCATCAAGGGACTTGCAGTTTGGCGCCATCTATTACATGGTTCTCCTCATACGACTATTGTCCATTGTGATCATAAGAACTTGTCCTATTACCGAACTGCTCAACGATTAACACCTCGACAAGCTCGGTGGTCATCATTGTTATCTGAATTTGATCTTCGTATTGAACATATACCTGGGACAAAAATGTTCGAAGCAGATGCATTATCCAGACGACCAGATCACATGGGAAATGATGAAGAACAAACTACTGTCACTGTTCTGCCAAATGACCGATTTATTCAACTAATCAATGATGATCTTGCCAGTGAACTAAAGAAATATATGGCAAATGATGATTTTGGACGCATCCTTATTGAAGTTATCACTAAACAAAGGGCACCACCGATTAAATCGAAACTGCAAGACTGGACATATACTCATGGCATCATCTACTACCTAGGCAAGATCTATGTTCCTGATCGAATTGAGTTACGCATTCGGTTAATCAAGGAAATACATGAAGCATTATCTTCTGGACATCCTGGACGATTAAAAACACTAGCGCTTTTAAAGCGTGATTACTGGTGGCCTGGAATGTATAGACATGTCAAAGAATGGGTTGATGGTTGCGCACTCTGCCAACAAATGAAAGTCAATACTCACCCAAATTCACCGGCATTAATCCCTATTCCATCAACAGCTACACGCCCATTTCAGCAGGTCACACTCAATTTCATCACTGATCTTCCTATTTCCGAAGGCTTTGATTCCATATTGGTCACGGTGGACCATGGCCTTACGAAGGGGGTAATTTTCACCCCTTGCAACAAGACGATCGATGCTTTAGGAACTGCAGATCTTTATATCTCTGAAATATTTAAACGCTTTGGACTCCCCGACATCCTAATCTCTGATAGAGGACCACAATTCTCTGCTAAAGTATTTCAAGAAATACGAAAAGCTTTAGGAATCGACCACAGGATGAGCACAGCCTATCATCCTCAGACAGATGGAGAAACTGAACGTGTAAATCAAGAACTCGAGATCTATCTTCGAATGTTCTGCACAAATGAACCCCATAAATGGAAACCACTATTACCCATTGCTGAATTTGCACACAATAACCGATATCACGACACAATAAAAACATCCCCATTTCAACTCATGTACGGATCAGATCTGATCGCTATCCCTACAGCAGCAATCAAAATGACTGCACCAGCAGCAGAAGAACGCCTTCAAATGCTTCGAAAAGCCAGAGAAGAAGCTCTAGCTGCTCATGAACTTGCTAGACAAATGGTCGCTCATAGATACAGAGACAAGTCAATCAGATTCGAAAAAGGCGACAAAGTCTGGCTCGAAAACAAGAATCTCCACATTCCGTATCAATCAAGAAAGCTAGCACCAAAACGAGAAGGACCCTTCCAGGTTGAACAAGTTATGGGACCAGTTACTTATAAATTGAAATTACCAAAACAATGGCGCATTCATCCTGTGTTTCATGCATCACTCCTCACCCCATATAAGGAAACCTCAATGCACGGTCCGAATTTCACTATGCCACCTCCCGATATGGTTAATGGACAAGAAGAGTTTGAGATTGAGGCTATCCTTGGACATCGGAAACGCGGAGCCGGCTATCAATACCTAGTCAAATGGAAAGGCTATGGAGCAAATGATAATACCTGGGAACCAGAAAGACATCTAGACAATGCTGCGGATATTCTGGTAGAATATAAAAACAGAAGAAACCTCTGAAACAGTCAACACAATGACTTATTATCGCACCAACCTCCAGTTAAAACATAATATCCGTTATGTCAAAAGATTCTGCAGAACTGTTGGACGATACACTCCCACTGTCAAAACCAGATACTCTGTCACGCAGATGTTTGTTCCCGCTTTCAAACACCCCTCCAAACGAACACTTTCCACATATCAGAAACTGAAATACATTCCAATGATGTCAAAACCGCCTAAAGTATCACGATTACCTCCTCACAAACGAACGCATCCACAAGGCCATACAGAGATCCCATATAATGCTTTATCAAAGTATCTTCCCCAGTATCATCACCTCTCTTTTGATCTAGGAGAACTACCCACATTTCAGGAAGCCGAATCACATTATCTTCCAGCATCAGTTCACCCTTGTTTTCAATATGACAACGTTTATCACAGGGTTTGGTTACGACGAACCTTCCCTGAATTATCAGAAGCTTTACAATGGATTATCCAGCTCGGCAGAGACATTTCCGCGGAACAATGGCAATATGAACGACGAATGAACATAAGGGGAAGTGAAAATTTTAACCGCACACGAGCGCAAATGGAAATAACACTTGCAACCGAACGATATTACGATCTTCTGAACCAAGCAATACAGGCTAGCATGAACAATCCAGAAATACGTGTTACACGACATGCACACCCTGAACAAATCCGTATTCCACACCCTGACGATGCAAGAACCCGATCAGAACAAGAAGAAGCAGCTAGGAACTCTCGTGAGAACTTTCTCAGAACCAAGGAACCTGAGATCGAAGAGATCTTAGCTTTGGACTCCGACGATGAGATTTGGGATATTTAAACCACACTCAACGGTCTAGTCCCCATCATATCGATACAGCATGTCCACAATCGTCGTCATCGCCTACCTTGTTGCTTTCGCCTTTGCGCTCTTGGTCACAGCTTGTGGCCATTGTTATGACCCTTTTCTCGTCGCTGCCTCCCCGTTCCTCGCCACCGCCCACGACCTCCCTATCGAGGTCTTCGTTACCACCACCACCACCGTCGACGACTACCTTTTCCCGAATTGGCCCGCCTCTCCCTCATCCACCGTCGCCAACCTTCATCAACATCCAGATGAGCTCGCGGATTTCGTCATTGAAGAAGAGGCACCCCTACCCGCTCTACCCACACCACCTCTCGCTAGGGTCCCTAACGCCACCCTTCTTCGGGCTCAGGAAGCCCTCGCCACCTTCATCGTTGACTATCAACTTTTCGCCAGACCCCTCGACGCCATGCTCAACACCGCCCTCACCACCGACCCTCACACCATCACGGATGAAGAACGCGATGCAATCCTTGAACAAACAGTCCAGCTCGACTATATCACAAGGACATTGCAATGGCGGTTTGAGACCGCTAACCACGACATCAATACCATCGCCGAATGGTTGAAATCGCGAAGGGATCATGGGTGGACAAATGGTGGAAACCATGGTTGGGGAACAGGTTAAGAAGTCGGTGACTTCTTGCATACGAAGGGGGTAATGTTACGATTTCTTTCCCTTTCGTTAATGGACTCATTTTATTATATAATCATCATTATGCGTTTCATGGACGCTCATCTCCTTTAGCTACTTTACCTTCACATTTCCTTTCTTAGGTATTTAGCTGTACATTTCCTTTTATATTTCTCTTGTTCTTTTACATATATAAACCGTCTTGTAAAGTAGCTAGACTTCAGTTCCAACTTAATTGAATTCTTCTCTCAACCTCTGAACGAAACTCCTCGCTCTCATCTTCGAGCTCGTCATTAATTTGACCTTTGTCACCGTTTGACTTAGCGTCCAGAACTTGTCCAGTAGGCTGGGAGTAGACCGAGACTCTGCTTGCCACTGTTGACTTGGAACGAACTGCGTTGAGAGCATCGATCTTAACAGTCACCAGTAATTGGGATGCAGTTGGTGGGACAAAGGGTTGGAACTGTGGTATATTCCTTACAGCCGTTAAAGGATTCTGATCAGGGAGGCTATTGTCAGGACGGTAGAGACTTTCTGGAGTGACTGAAGAAGAAACATTGGTTGGCGGTGTCCTTGAAATCGCTAAGTGATCTTTTTGCCATTTCTGACGACCTTTCTCACCTGGGAACCAGAAGATGCACCATGTATTCTTTGCCACACATGCACATCATGCTGTATTGTGCAAGTGAGACAGTGCCCTAATAATTTCTCAGACTAGATAGTATATGGATGCTTGCAAGACAACATACTTGTGGGTAAAAACCTCCACACCTAGAGGTGGGACACGGCCCATGGTGGATGTAGTGAAGTGCATCAGGCAGAGCATCTTGAAGGAGATAATGTTGCCAGTATTGATGGCGACACCCTTCACAGACCTCCTCAGGCAATGAAGGCACATTTGTTGCATAGGGTAACTGTACACAATCTTCAGCAGCAGACATTGGTTACAGTATGGCACCCGACTCACCAGCCCAAAGGTTGCCATGGCACAAGCACACCTTGACTCTGAACATGAGGAGCGGGGATACAGTTGGCACAATGTTTCAAGAGTTCTAGCACGAGGGGCATTTGGGGAATTCATTGGAGGGGGGAAATGAGAAAAAAAAAACATAAAAAACGTTGGTGTGTCTTTTGTTGGTCATTGCTTACAGTATTTGTTTCTGAGGGAATGGAATGAATGGGATGAATAAGATAATCCAATATGATAACTGTATTCTACAATGATCGTGCATGATCATGGAGGCTTCACTTGCCACTACTTTATATCACAATCATCATTTATATGCCATTCACTCTGTTCATGCTGTTCATTGTATTCACGGTGTTCATGGTGATCAGCAAGATCATGCCAGATCTTGCCACTTCACACCGAATCATGCCAAATCATGCCAAATCATGCCAAATCATGCTGAATCACACCACATCCACCATGATCTGCCACATTTCTCAGTGATTAGCTTGTTTTGGTTAATTTTGTCCAATATGGACCGTCATAGTGTTGGGAATGAGCAAGCACCGGACATAATCAGGCATGCTTATTAATGTGGAGATTGAATCGAAGGAAGATAAGGCAACATGTACCTGTGCTAATAATAACCACGGTCCCGCACTACAGCCATCACCGACACACACCAGCATCACACGTCTCCGCCTACGATTCGCTTTCCCGCCCCTCGGCAGATACGAGCCTTTTGCGTATCTACGCTAATACAGCCAACCGAGTGAAGATCAATGGGCGCAAAAAGGGGAGTTGGGAGGGCCAGTGTGGGTTATTGTGCAAAAGCGGGGATGCGCCCAAGGTATGTGGATGACTGCAGAGTTTGTGGGATCGTGTGATTGCCGCATCAAGGCTACTGTCGAGTCCGCCGTGAGAGTACTAGTACAGCCTCACTCTCCCACCACTGTCTTTCTTTGGTTTGCAAGGTCAGGCTGGCCATTCACAGATATCATATTGTTTATAGATTTGATGATAATATTTTGTTTCAGTAATGTTGATTTTCCAGCTATTCCTCCCTTCTACTCGGCCCTCTCGAAGCCCTCAACCCTGCCCCATTGCCGTCCCCCACAACGTCGCCCATTCCCTGCTCCCCATCACCACTCTCTCAGTTCCTCTTACAAGGTCGCTCTGTTACTTGGCGACAGTTGCTCAGTTCGAAACACCCTTTTCGATCCTGCCTAAGCCGTGTCCCCTTAATCCATTGGCAGCGTGAACGCCCCGGGCGTCAGCGCAACGTTTCTCTCTCGCTGTGGTCGCATCTACCAAGCCCCCTTCTTACTGCCGCCTTTCCGGGCAGCCCTGGTAACCGTACAGGACCGCAATGGTCAAAATGTAGTGGCCTCTATCCCGTGAATGTCCCTACACTTCCGGCTCGACGCCTTGCCCGTATCAAAGGCAATAGACAGGCTCGCAGAACCCAGCGCCTTCAAGAGTGCCTTGCCTGGTGGTCAATCCGCTGCTCCGTCTCTTAGTCGTAGCCCGTCGTAGAGGGCTCTCCTTTTTCCTGCTCGTATGGTCTTCTTTTACGCTCCTCGTAGTATGTCTATCCGTATGCATTGTGACGTTAGGCGTTTACCACAATAGAATTGACGTTTGTCCAGTTCCATGTTCCTATCGTTTGCGTTGCATCAGCGCAGCCCATAAGAAGCTGAAGGGTAGTGGCATCCCCTCGAGTTATCCAGCCTTCCTCAACCCTCCTCCTTGCTCATCGTTCATACTAAAATGGATCTATTATTGCTTTCATTCAATAACGCGGTTCGCAAAGTGGGCGCTAACTTGACTCGAACACAGCAACAACTGACAAATTTGGCCAGCATCAAAACTGAGGCCATATCAAATCCCATTGAGACCATCGTCGTCTCCATGCCATCCAGCGAAAAATCACCATGTATCCTCAGGGCAGTCCGCATAGTACCAGCACAACCGAGTTCAGCCCGTTTCGTGCTGCGTTAGCGCTAAAAGTATGTAAGGACCTGTCTGTACTCCATTATCCATCGCTCATCGTGTACAGATACCCTTGCATTACACAATCATACCGATTCTCCAAGGTTCTGTTAATCATCTATACTCCGCCTCCTCGGGAAATGTGGTTCAGTTGATGTAGATGACTGCCTCTAATCAGGAGACATGTTCGTGTTTGGCGGAACTTGCCACTGTGGATTCCTGGGCGCCCAACGTATGTCCTCTACCCATTTTTGGGCAACCATAAAGTGGCTGATGGCAACCCATAATTAGACAATTCATGCACAGCGGCGGTGATACTAAACCCGGTCATACTATCGGCCTGGCGAAATATCCACAAGCGATATTCCTGACTGGTACTATGCAGATTTCGGCGTTCCATTAGTATCCCATCTCCGTGTGTTCTTCCCTGCTCGGTTTGCTTACGTCTGATGTTAAATCAAACGAGATGGCCCAGTCAGACGAAATACCATACAGCTAGTCATGACGCCCGAAGTACACCAGAAGCTATACCGTGCCTCGCCCATTCGTTTTGCGGATGAGGTAAAAGCAGACATTCTTCTGCTCATGGGGAGGGATGATCTTTGTATCGCTCCTGCCCAAGGATACGGGTAGGAAAGGACGCATGACGCGCTGGAAGCTTGCATGGCTGAAGCACTTGCATGCTTTGCAGGGCGCCCCACGATCTCAATCACGATCTTGGCGAGCATTCTGATCAGGAGTGCGTTCCTGCCACTCATCCATTCGTTATCGAACTTGATAACATGAATTGGGATCAAGTCACTGACACTGAACGATAGCAACAAAGCGATGCCACGGTGAGATCAGTCACTTATGTAACTGAGACTCATCAGCAAACTGGGCAACAAGGATCAACTGGATGTTGTTGTTGTTAGGCTGGCTGCACATATAAGCAAGTCCTACGGGAAGTGGCATAGCATTTTGTGCTGGTCACCGCATCCCACCTCTGGCAGGTACTAGTGGCAGCAAATCATCATCATGATTGTGTTCGCTCACGTCTTTCTCATCCTCTTCGTCCCTCTTCTTCTCCATGGAGCCCCGACCCCTGCCAACGATGACAATCATCCTAGTGGTCAGTCCAATTGGCCACAAAGTGGTAGTAATCTGCTTCATATATTGAATCCACCGGATCCTGACCCGGAACTGGCACCGGGGCACACTCATGATGGAAATCTCAACCCCCAACCCGGAACCCAGTTGGCACTGGGTCAAGAAACGAATCTGGTTCATTCTGGCTCTGGCCCAGCATCGGCACGCACTCACAGTGAAGATCTCGGATCCCATTCTTTGCAGGCACCGAATCAAGTACTGGATGGATCACACAGATCAATACCCTACACGCCACCACCTAGCTGGAAGCGTCAGTTAAAAAAGCGATACTATCTGCCACGACCTAGAAGAACCACCACATTTGATGCCAGACTACAGCTTGAAGATTCAGACCCAACCCGATTCTTAGATTTCACCCACCATTTCATAGGCCGTGGATCCAGATGTGAATTACCATTAAGCACCTGGTATCGCACATTAACAAAGACATCAGGTGCCCACAAGTTCCCTTTCAGAAAACTAGGTCGAACCTTCATAAGAGTAGACGTGATCACTGTTACACCACAAGGCTTCCTCGTTTTGATACCACGAAACACCGAGATCACCATATCAAAGAGCCCCGACCACAAAGTTCACGTGCCTAGTGATACGAGTATTCGAGTCATTTCTGTCCCGGTAGGCAATCATCTTTACCAACTACTAGTGTCTAACTTTTACGCATGTAGTACGCAGCGCAGGACTGGATTTGGCACATTTGCTTGATATTTTATCGCCAAAATCAATCTGTGGTACTAGCACAAGGCTATAATATTGAAAGACAGTATATTGTCCACTGCTTCGTTCAGAATATGTGGGGTATTGGAGGTGATTTTATTGGGAACCCCAAGGACTGGAAGCGGTATATATTTCACATAGAAGATCCATCTAGCAGTCTATAGTCGTTATCATGTAGTGGCCGAGAAAACCTGTGCCTTGAAAAACCATATGAATGTCCGTATTGGACAAAATTCAACAAAAAAAAATAGGTTGATTTATCCTCTTTTTGGCTTGTTCGTGCATGTTCACACTGGATCATGCTGGATCATGGTGGATCAGCGAAGTTCAATCCAGACTTTGATGGAATCAATCATTGCATTCAATTGGGCACGGTTGAACTGGCGATGGCACAGTATCATCAGGTTTTTGGCTATTCCCGCTTTGGCCACTCCGATCACTTCGCCAAACAATTTTTTGATAGGTCCCACTCTCACAACGTCCATTTTCATCGCTTTCACTCTCACAATGGCGATTTCCATTGCTCCTGCTCGGGACATTGGCCTCAGCCTCCAGTCACCAGCGGTATCTTGCCAGCCTGCACTCACCATCACCACACCCCAGGCCACTACTAACACTTCACTTCCGCCAGCTATATGCACACTTTTACAAACGGTTTCTATTCACTAGTATCATAAAGTTCTCTCTGAATGTATAGTACTAAAACACAATTTCGTGAGTGTGGTAGTCAATGAACTTGTTCATATAGAACATTTTGAATGTGACGAACTCCATTATTCATCACTCATCGTGTACAGATACCCTTGCATTACACAATCATACCGATTCTCCAAGGTTCGGTTAGTCATCTATACTCCGCCTCCTCGGGAAATGTGGTTCAGTTGACATAGAGGACGTTGACATAGATGACTGCCTCCAATCGCTACATCACCTCGTTAAACACAGGAGACATGTTTGTGTTTGGCAGAACTTGCCACTGTGGATTCCTGGGTGCCCAATGTATGTCCTCTACCCATTTTTGGGCAACCATAAAGTGGCTGATGGCGACCCATAATTAGACAATTCACGCACAGCGGCGGTGATACTAAACCCGGTCATATCGGCTGGCGAAATATCCACAAGCGATATTCCTGACTGGTACTATGCAGATTTCGGCGTTCCAAAAGCAGACGTTCTTCTGCGCATGAGGAGGGATGACCTTTGTATCGCTCCTGCCCAAGGATACGGGTAGGAAAGGACGCATGACGCGCCGGAAGCTTGCATGGCTGAAGCATTTGCATGCTTTGCAGGGCGCCCCATGATCTCAATCACGATCTTGGCGAGCATTCTGATCAGGAGCGCGTTCCTGCCAGCGCTTCATCTATTCGTTATTGAACTTGATAAACTTGATAACATAATGGCAACGAAGCGATGCCAAGGTGAGATCAATCACTTAGCCTGAACTGAGACTCATCAGCAAACTGGGCAACAAGGATCAACTGGATGTTGTCGTCGTTAGGCTGGCTGCACATATAAGCGAGTCCTACGGGAAGTGGCATAGCATTTTGTGCTGGTCACCGCATCCCACCTCTGGCAGATACTAGTGGCAGCAACTCATCATCATGATTGTATTTGCTCATGTCTTTCTCATCCTCTTCGTCCCTCTTCTTCTCCATGGAGCCCCGACCCCTGCCAACGATGACAATCATCCTAGTGGTCAGTCCAATTGGCCACAAAGTGGTAGTAATCTGCTTCATATATTGAATCCACCGGATCCTGACCCGGAACCAGCACCAGGGCACGATGGGAATCTCAACCCCAAACCTGGAACCCAGTTGGCACTGCCAAGTCAAGAAACTAATCCGGTTCATTCCAGCTCACTGAGCCCACCATCGGCACCCACTCACAGTGAAAATCTCGGATCCCATTCTTTGCCATCAATGGGTCAAGAACTGGATGCTGGATTGCGCATATCGATACCGTACGTACCACTGCCTGGGAGGGAGTCTCAGTCTATACTGCGATCCTATCTGCCACCATGCCGCAATACATTTGATGCCAGACTACAGCTTGAAGATTCAGACCCTACCCGATTCTTAGATTTCACCTGCAGTTTCATAGTCCAGGCTGCATTATGTTGTGAATTACCATCGGGTACCTGGTATCACACAGTAAAAAAGGTATCAAGGTTCAACAGAAACATTTTCAAACCACATCAAACCCTCGTAAAAGAAAACGTGATCGCTGTCACACCACAAGGCTTACTCGTTTTAATACCACGATACACCAGGATCACCATATCAAAGAGCCCCAACCACAAAGTTCGCGTGCCTAGTGATATGAATGTTCGAGTGGTTTCTGTCCCAGTAGGCAATCATCTTTACCAACTACTAGTATACTGTGCCTGACTTATATGCATGTAGTATGCAGTGGTTGGGATTTGGGACGTTTGCTTGTCATATTATCATCAACATCAATCTAAAATACTAGCGCGAGGCTATGCTAGTGAAAGCCAGTATATGACCCAGTGCTTCTGTAAGAATATGTGAGGTATTGGAGGTCCTTTTACTGGGAACCCCGACGACTGGCATACCTACAATGCTATTTCATAGAGCACATCCATGTAGCAGTATATCGTGACCGAGAAAACATGTTTAAGAAACCACCTTGAAATGTGTTATCAACATTGTTTCTTGACGTCTTACAATCTCTTGATGATCCTGCCATTGAATTGGACTGAGGAGCTGAGAGATTTGCTCCAGTAAGTTGATCAATGAATTCAACTAGGATGATGCTGAGCTTGAAACTCACATCAGCAAACTAACAAATTTTGCTTTGGTGGATTTGGCTTTGGAAGGCCCTTCTTTCCTGTCTTGAGCTTCAGGATCTGCTGCATGCTTGGCATTGTCTTCAGTAAAATGACCTGAGGCTGTTAAGATTGATGCTCTCAACACAGTTCATTCTAAGTCAACAGTGGTGAGCAGAGTCTTGGTCTGCTCCCAACCTACTGGACAAGTTCTGGACATTAAGTCAAACAATGATGAAGGTCAAATAAATGATGAGCTTGAAGAGATGAGAGTGAGGAGTTTCATTCAGAGGTTGAGAGAAATATTCAATTAAGTTGGAACTGAGGGCTGGCTACATTACAAGAGGGTTTATATACATAAAAGAACAAGAGAAATATAAAAGGAAATGTACAGCTAAATACCCAAGAAGGAAAAGGTGAGGGTAAAATAGCTAAAGGAGATAAGCATCCATGAAACGCATAGCAATGGTTATGTAATTATAAGATGTCCGTTAACAAAAGGAAAAGAAATTGTAACATGTATGGGTTGGTGGTGAGGGCGATGTTGAGCATAGAGTCGGGGGGTCCAGCAAAAAGTTGGAAGTTGATGACCATTGTTTGGAGGGCTTCCTGAGCACAGAGGAGGGCAGCATTACAGTGATATGCCAGCTAGGCATATACAAACACCTATGAAGCAAAAACAAACCCATTTGAAGCCTCTAGCCCACAGCAGGAGCATCACAAGTTGGTCATACTTCATTCAAAGGAAGCCCAAGCATTTCGAATCAGCTAGGTACCACACCCTGGCCATCTCGGCATCTTCATACACTTGCAACACCTAACCACCTCAGTTCACCATCACCTCTGCTTTGCTTGATGACACCATGCCTACCACTACAGTCCCTGACACCTTTGTCCATTGGGAATTTGGTGTCAAATTAATAATGATCTGGAGCTAAGGGGATTGAACCCACAGCTTCATGTATTATAATATCATTATTAATGAGACGCTAAATAATCCCTTATTATAATCATTGACAGAAATTATAGAGTTTGACAGAAATTATAGAGTTCATACTCAGAGTAGAGATGCCAGCAAAGTGCCACCTGGCACTACACCCAGTTGCCACCTGGCGCTACCCTCTGTAGCACTCTGCTGGGATTACCCTAGGTAGTCCTAATGTACTCTGGCCCACATGTATATAAGGAGGGCCTTATCCCCTCGTTTCAATAACATAGCATTGTCTCTGTTATCTGTTAGTTGAGCCCCTAGCTCCTAAACAGCCTTCAACAACTACAAACAGTACTAAGTAAGTCTCCCGCTTACTAAGCCTCAGTCTGCACTGCTGTCATAAGTTTTCAACAGGTTATGGGCCCTGCTGGGATGAATGGCCTTGTTGCTGGCATAGACATTTAGTCAGCAACCTCTTGTCATAACAAAGGTAAACAAGGAAGGTCGTACATAGCATATATGCTTGTAGTACTGTTATTTGTACCTGTTTACTGATGTTTGTTCCTGCTAATGCGCTACTCTTGGGCTATGACAGGAATAGTCTTCACTCCCCTTTTGGGTTGAGTGACCACCTTGGATGGTGTGACAATAATCACCAGTGTGACACACTCTACTAGTCCCCAGTTTTGCAATATCTGGGTTAATAATAGAAACACTTCTTGATTGCTGGATCAATAAACCACTCAGTCTGGTGAACCGATTAAATCATTCGGGTTTAGGGCTGCCCCATGGCAGATAACAAGTTATGACATCATAGTCTAGACTTGGAAAGGTTTTGCACCCCCTTATTGGCTGTGAATAATTAAGTGCTTATATCATTATATGAGTTTTCGTCTTGTTCTTCACACCTATTTATAAAACTATTCTGTATAAGGGTCGTGCTGCTTGGACCTTGTTCCATGGTACACACAGACCATCAATGGGCACTGATTAGCATCCCATTTAGAGTAGGAACACTTCTTAGCGTCATAAATAGCTTAGTATCTAAATATAGCTGGTGGATATTTTTAACTGGCTGTGGGGAACTTGATGGAGCCCCCAAGTCAATAGAAGTGTGGAAACACTTCTGACGATGAATTATAAAGCGCATTTATGACAAAGAGCAAACTGAAATGTCTATGAAGCACTTGGAATTCTACCCAGATGGAGGAAAAATCGTTCTATCCTTAGAGCAATCCCAAACCTAGTTTGGCTATTTATAGCGTTGATTGATTTGCAAGGATTGTCACTTACCCAATCTATTTTAGACTCGCTCCAACTCAATCAATCTATTTTTGCAATGTCTTTGATCACCAACTCCGCATCTTTGACTGCCACTTCCAGCAACACCATCCCTGGAACTCTCAGTTCCAAAAATACTTCTAGCTCTGATCTTCAGGGCAAGATCACTGATGTGCAACTAGGTGGGAACTCTATCACCAAACCCTAAAACCAACACCAGGGCAACACCTTCAGTGGATGATTGAATTGAAGTTCAAAAGGAGGAGTAGAGGGGATCAAGAGGGCCTAGAGTGACTGCTGCGAGTGGAGAGACCTGTAGAACTGCACTATGAAGCTGGGAGTGCCAGGAGGCACTGAAATGACAAAGGGACAAAGGCAAACGAAGGCGAGGACGACTAGACAAGGTTTCAAATGTGGTTCGAAGGTGCAAGGCAAGGTTCAACTAGGTGGCTGGGATGCTGGAACAACTCTAGGGGTGCAAGGGCAAGACAAGGGAACAAAGGGTGATGCTTAGATCATGACTCTGAGGGGGAACACAACTGGGGGCTGACTCTCTTTTTTTATCTATACAGGGGATGTCCTATATAAGTGAAAAAAGGGGGGAAACGATGAAAGGGGGTGCCTGATGCTAAAAATAGTCTAAAATTGAACTGGCAACAAAACAAAAGATGTGGAGCAAGTGAAACATATGCTGTGCAAACCATGACAATGCAATCCTGATGACAACTGGGCTTTGTGCAATGTTCTAGAAGATGCCTGGGGTTGCTAGGGGGCCAAATGAACAGTAGGCGATGACTGGGAGCTGCTGACAAGGGAACAAGGCTTGATTGAAGGTCTTGAACATCTTGGATGGCTTCAAATGGCTAAAGCACTGCACGCTCTGGAATGCTCTGGGTCTGTGGACTGTTACTGGATCTCAGGATGTCTCCTGGGCTGCTAATCAAATGTGGTACTTGGGCTGCTGGGCTTGGACAAGTGGATTGAAGTTACAAATCACTTCAAATGTGTCTCTGAGCTTCGTGGCTGCTTCAAATGTCTCTTGTAATTGTCGCAAACACTGCCTAGACTTGCTGGATGCTCATCATCGCCAGGGCTGGTTTTTCCAGCACCATCTTCATCAACTCAATCAAAAGCACAACTGCTTGTCATGCTACCATTCCCACTGCTCCCATTGGGGAGATCATTAAAACCAATTCTGCGGAAGCGCAGAAGGTTTGTGTTAGGACTAACCCACACAACCACAAGCCTCATATGAGGAATGAATAGAATGATTAGTTGAATAAATCAGTCATTTGGCAGAACTGTGACAGTAGTTTGTTCTTCATCATTGCCCATGTGATCTGGTCATCTAGATAATGCATCTGCTTCGAACATTTTTGTTCCAGGTACATGTTCAATACGAAGATCAAATTCAGATAACAATGATGACCACCGAGCTTGTCGAGGTGTTAAGCGTTGAGTGGTTTGGTAATAGGACAAGTTCTTGTGATCACAATGGACAATGATCGTGTGAGGAGAACCATGTAATAGATGGCGCCAAACTGCAAGTCCTTTGATGACTGCAAGCAGTTCTCTGTCATAGATTTGGTAATTCTGTTCCGTTGGTGTTAGCGCATGGGATATAAATCCACATGGATGGAGTGCTCCTGATTCATCAGCTTGTTTCAGTACTGCTCCAATTGCTTTGTTAGAGGCGTTGGTTTGAAGGATGAATGGTTTTGCAGGATTTGGCATTAACAAAACTGGCATAGAGGCAAACTGTTGCTTTAGGGTGTCAAAGGCAAGTTGTCGTTCATTATTCCAGTTGAATGGTTCCATTTTTTTTGTCAGATCTGTGAGTGGTTTGCGATTGCTGCAAAATTTCCAATAAAACGTCAGTAAAAGTTCCCAAAACCTAGGAATGATCGGATTTGTTTAACTGTTGATGGTACTGGCCAATCGGCTATTCCTGCAAGTTTGATAGGATCCATTTGTATTTTTCCAGGTGAGATGATCATGCCTAGAAATTCGACTTCTTGAACAGCGAGTTTACATTTCTCTAATTTCAGGAACAGATCATTCTCTTCCAACCGATCAAGGACTCTCTTTGTTCATTCTTCTAGTTCATTTAAGTTCTGAGAACATATCAGGATGTCGTCCATGTAGATAATGAGCCATCCTTCATTAATCATATCTCTGAAGTATTTGTTCATCATAGTTTGGAATGTGGATGGCGAATTGCATAGGCCAAAGAACATAACAGTTGGTTCATATAGTCCTCTGTTGGTAATGAAAGTGGCTTTCCATTCATCACCTTTCTTGATCCTGACGTTATTATATCCCCAATGGAGGTCTAATTTGGTAAAATATTGTGTGCCAGCAAGTTTTGTAAGGAGATCGGATACTAGGGGTAATGGATATGCATTTTTGATTGTCCAATCATTTAAGTATCTATAGTCTTGACAAGGCCAAAGCACACCACTTTCCTTCTTTGAGACGAAGAAAAACAGCAATGCTTGAGGAGATTTTGATGGTCTGATGTATCCTTTAGCTAACTGTTCTTCAATGTATTCGTCTAGTGATGACTGTTCTTTGATTGATAACGGATAAATCTTGCTGACTTTGGGATTAAAACCGGTCTTCAACTCGATAGCATGATCCCAAGTTCTGGAGGTTGGGAATTGTTACAATGCCCTTTTCTCAAAGACTGAGTACCACTTCCCATATTCTGATGGTAATTCCGTTTTTGGTTCGTCCTTTTTTAACTGATGTTCTAATGCTTGAGATGCCAATGTCTTGACTCTGATCCAGTAATCATCTTCTCCCCATTGTTGATTGTCCAATGCCATTTTCCAGATAGCTCCTTCATTTTGTTGTTCATCAATAAGGTGTATCGTTTTATCTCTCCAGTCAATAGTAGGATTGTTTTCTTCTAACCAAGGAATTCCCAAGATTAATCGTTGATCTCCCAATCTGGTGATTAGAAACCAGTTGCTGTATCATTTTCCTCCGATTGAATATAGAATGTGGACTCGATGTGTGATCATTCCATTAGTGTTAACTGTTCCATCTGCGTTTCTGACTCTAATGGGTTTTCACAATTTTTCTTTTGGTAACTTGGTGGTTACTTCTTCATCAATAAAATTCCCTTCTGCTCCACAATCAATTAGAGCCGAAGTTTCAGCAGGTAAATCGGACGTTTCCACAGAAATTGAAAGGCACTTGTCATTATTCAATCTTACTATTACAGAATCAAGCGCTAACTGTGAATGTCCATTTGTTATGGAAGTGCCAACTGCTGTGTGACACTTCCAGGTTAAAAACACTCATTTTCGAGTTCATTGAGCAGACCTTCTCTTTCGTCGGCCTTCATCCCAGCAAGGATTGCTCTGATGCTAGCAACCAGGTCGTCTTTCTTTTCCTTGGGTGCATCTTCAGGGATAGATCTGATCCCCTTATTCTGAAACGATGAGGAGGCCCTGAAGGAGGCATTTGACGTGGTGTTTCATTTGGGACAATTCCTTGAAACATGCCCCTGGTTTCCACATCTGAAACACTTTCCAGATTTCATGTATTCCTCCTTCTGTTCATCTGTCAAACGTCCGGTGGGCATTGCATTTACTGATCGGGTTGATCCGCCCCTATTATTGGTGTTTCAATTAAAATTGGAGCGATTCCCTTGTCCTGGTTTTCGCCCAAGTGCTCGCATCATTTCCCAAGTGCCATGAGGCTGTTCTGCCTTCTCATATGCTTCTTTCATGGATAGAACGTTCGCCTCGAGGATCTTTGTAGCAATACTTTCAGGAAGTCCTTTGACAAATGCCTGAAGCTGTGCAGTTGTCCCTTTCAAACCTGAAGTACCGATTTCCATGCAAAATTTTCTGATATATTCAGGGACTGAAACATCGCCCCCTACTCTGAGATTGGCTAGATTGTTCAGCACTCTGAGAGTGCTATTAACTTCGCCCCAATCAGCTAAAAAACGCTTCTTGAATTCTGCCCAGTTCATTCAAGTAAGGGTTGTTTCTTCTTCATTATCTAATTTGTCCTTAATCAGGACTTTCCAATCGTCGAGTTCCTGTCCAAGACAGGCAAGAGTAAATCGGATCTGTTTCTGTGCTTTGTTCTTGTAATTATCATCATTCAAGACAAAGTAGTCTTCAAGACTTCCAATGAAGGCCTTTGCTTCAGTTCATTTTCCTGTAAAAACACGCATGGGCTGCAGTTTGATATCTCCTTTAGAGGTAGGTGCTGCTGCATCAGTTGCCATTTTTTCCGTTTCTCCTTTTGGTTCTTCCAGTTCTCCTGTTTCGTCTTTCTTCTTTCCTGATTCTGGATCTCCGAATAGACTCTGTTTGATCTGTTTCTGTTCTAGGAATTCTCTCCAAGGTTGTAACCCTTTGTCTTGGAGTGCATATTGATCCTGTGGTGGTGCTCCAGAGAGACTGAGGAATTCGTTCCACCAGGAGGATTCTGGTTCTTCAGTGGGTGGGTAAAATAGAGAGTAAAAGTCCTCTTCTAGATCTTTGTTGACCCAATCAATCCAAACATTATCTGGGAAGACGTCCTTTCCGTTTCCTTCAATATAATCACCTTTAAAGAGGGATGCTGGTACTGGTTCGTTCTTCTTCTTAGTTCCTGAGCGGAAAAACCACCCTGTTCCTGTAGTCGACGGAAAAACCTCTCGTCAATCTAGATAATACTTTTGTCTGAAACGGGCAGAGCCGTTCGGTGGTCTGAGGTTTGAGGTTCTGGTATCAATGGTGTCTGACTAGTGTAGAAACACTGAGCAGTTCTGGGAGTTCCAACTTGTGTTAAGATTGATGCTCTCAACGCAGTTCATTCTAAGTCAACAGTGGCAAGCAGAGTCTTGGTCTGCTCCCAGCCTACTGGACAAGTTCTGGACACTAAGTCAAATGATGACAAAGGTCAAAGTAAACAACAAGCTCAAGAAGATGAGAGCAAGGAGTTTTGTTTAGAGGTTGAGAGTATAATTCGATTAAGTTGGAACTAAGGAAAAGAGGCATACATGTGAGTCTTTATATACTGAAAAGTACAAGACAAATATAAAAGGAAAAGCATAGCTAAATACCTAAGCAAGGGAATGTGAAAGGTAAAGCTAAAAGGAAATAGGCGTCCATGAAACGCATAGCAATGATTAAGTAATAACTAGTCTGTTAACAAAGAGGAAAAAGAAAACTGTAACAAATACCATCAATGAATTCAACAGTGAATCCCATTGTATAAGCATCAGTGAACTGTTCATCAAGTATGATTTTCCAAACCTCATGCACTAATTTGCAACATAAGTGCGATAATACATGTGTTGTGGCTGGTTTTTGAAACTGGTTGATACAGAATTCTTGAATCTTGTCTGACAACTGGTAAATGAGTCATATCATGTTTCCTGAAGAAGCAGTTGAATTCTGCAAACCTTTGGGATATATGCAATATGATTAGATAGAAATGCTCCTTGCTTGCATCTGGTATATTTTGATTGGTTGCCTAGAAATAGGTATATTGGCCATAGCAATGCAGTCCCAAAATTTGCAAGCTGCATTGAGTCTGACCACAGCATGGCTGCTATGACTACTTCCTGTTCTTGCATCCCATATGTCTGTCAAAAGTGCTCATACTCATCAATAAACTTGTCTGAATTATATAGCTCTGAGTATATACGTTCCACCTTATTTGGGTCATCGCTGTCATATTGCCAGTATGTCTTGAAAGGTTGAAGCTGGAAATCCTTGGGACTGGCCTCCTGAAGAGCTGCTTTGATTACTTCAATGGGGCACTGAAAGAATAGTGATTTGACCTTGAATATGGGAATAGCAGAAAATGAATCATATTTAACATGTTCAAAAGGTATGGGAATATTAACAGCAGTCTTGTACCACCCATCGGAAGCTTGAAATAGTGAATTGGCCAGATCTTTATTGCCTATGACATCTAAACAGTCTAAACATTGGGTGTCTCGAGTTGCACTAAATGTTGCCAACTCATCTCGATTAAAGTCAGGCTTCAAAAAGACTGACTGGATGAGATGATCTAGTTCCATCAAAGTCTTCAAATTGGAGCCACTGTAAAACCAACTAATGAGCAGGAATGTTGTTGGATTTGGGAATGGCTTGAAGTAAGTATCCTTGAGACTCGCAATCGTATTGTCAGATTGTGTGGATGCCAAAGGTAAGGAATTGGTAATTCCAGACCACCATTTTCTTAGCCATTTTGGTATGTCAAAGTTTGGGGAGTCGCAGAGTGACTCCAATGCAAAATCAGCTGTGAAGGATGGCAGCTGGGCATAGTACAAGTGAAAGATGCCAAAGGAATCAGCTTCTGTATCATAGAATGACGTGTTTGATATAGCTTCTTCATTGATATCCATGGTTGTGGCAGGCGTACCGCTAAATCCAGCCGCATTATTCCATGATTCGTCCTTTTCATCATTTGGGAGTTCTTCTGTCACCACCCCTTTATTAGGTACCTCATCATAATAACGCGCAGGCATTTGATGAGAATTCTCAGAGCATCGGGGGCGACCAGACAAGTATGTTTCATGCTCATCATATGGAGCAGGTTGCTCCAGCTTGGCACACTTAGATAGTAAAAGCATATCAGCATATTGAAGACATGACCACTCTAACTCATGGCTTACCAGTGGTATAATAATAGTAAAACCGCTTGTTGCAAGTGGCAGGGAGCTGCCAGATGCCTCTTTCTGTGAAACCCCTTCTTCATTTTGAATTTCAATGGCTCCTAGAGTGTCACAATCAATGAAGAGCTCATGAGATTTGGATGAACTTACCTAGGTTGGGCCCACATTCTCTAAATGTGCTAATGGTGTGCTGCTGGTATTCCTTTAACTTGGAGCACTGGAAAACATGACCTGAGTAGGCCCACTTGTTGTTGAACGCTTTTTTACATCCTAGGCATTCCAAACCCATTTGCAGAGTCAGTAAGCAAACACATTAAGACAGTAGACACTTATGCTGGTTGACAGTGGTCAAGGCATGAGATATTTTTAACTGTGACCAACTGATCGGTACATGAATGATGTAAGCATTGGGCTGGTGACCAACTGATTGGTACAGAATGACATACCTCAATGCTTGCATCCACCTGTGGGCGCAACTGCCATTCCTTGCTTTCTTCTCTCCCCCATGTCTTCTGGCAGTGACTCCGACTCCGACTCTCCCTCATTGCAATCCCCCATCTCTATTGAGATCACAGAGCATCTGAAGGCTTGAAAGAAGGTCAACAAGAAGGAAACAGATAACTCAAAGTAAGTTAATCTGATGGCATTGGATGTGTCAAACTCATGATGAAAGGACTCAGGTGGTTGTCAAGAAGGATCCCCTTGAGCCTTTTTTGACAGTGGCTCAATGGATTCCACTTGCTGTTGACCCGTTTATCAGCTTACTTGATGTTTTCTTGGTTGGCATGCAAGGGCGGAGCAGTCCTGGTCGATGTGAAGTTATGAACAAGTGAGTGGTTATATGCTATCTATCTCCTTTCTCTGCTGATGGCGACAGGGATGATCAATATAAATGCATCATGTTTGAACTAATTATACCGCTTGTTCCCAAGTTCACTACAATTTTATTGGATTGCTACAAGGACCCCAAAGTTTTTCAAAGTTTTATTAAAGAGGTGAGTTCAATATATGCGCATATAGGCATATTTGATCTATGTGAATGGTAGATAAGCAAGCCAGCTAGCAATACTTGCAGCAATGACGCCAATGCATTCAAGATGATGCTACCTATGTATTTACCCCCCAACAATTCCCTGAAGGCACAATTTCTTATCCCTGACATATCCAACAAGCATGCATGGGGTTGGAACAACCCAATTACAGCACACTTCTTGTGCCCCATTCAGCTGATACCCAAATTCGACAAAGACCCTGAGTGAGTAATTGAAACTACATGTCATAATTTCACTGAGGCACACTGATGCACAGTGTCATGGACGAAACCCAGAATGAACCCAACACACAAACCAACCACAAAATTGAATCTGGATGGGGCACACCTTCAGTAGCAATGGGCTGGCTGGAGGGGAGCATGGGTGGACAGACGTTTGAAGTGGCACAGAGGCTTGATGAAGGGGATTCAAACACGCACTGAGACTGATGGCAAGGGCGGAAGGGGTTTCTCAGTCTTCACTAATACAATGAAGTATGAAAGTGACTGTAAGTGGGGGCTGACTGAGAGTAGTCGAACCAGAGTGTTCGTCTGAAGGAGGGGACAAGGGATAAGGGTGTGGAGAAGAGGACAAATGGGGCAGACGAGAGGAGACAGGACAAGGACAAGGTCAAAACAAGGCTGGATGCAGGCAAAGGACCTAAGGCAAGACTCTGAGAGAGGGCAACGCTAGCACCGAACTCTGAGGGGAGGGAAAGAAGGTCAAATTTTCTCTGTTGCATAAAGGCAAAGATACATGTATATAAAGTAAATGATGGTAGCTAAGAATCAATTCGAAGAAGAAAGTCCACTCCACTGACTGATAGGAGTCTCCTGGACACCATCCTTTCGAAGGTCGTAGGGAAGGAACGGAGGAAACAAGTCCATAACAACAAACAAAACAGGTACAAACTGAGTGCAGAACTCATCTGCCATCACCAATGCTCGCAATGCCCATATAGGCTTCTACCGCTGTTCAGGTTCCTCGGTCAAAGTCTTCTGCAGCGATGGTGACTGCTCCACAGTGTTTCCTAGGCTTTGAAATCATGACAGAGGAGGTTCTCTAGGTCCCCATGGCTTGTCAAGTCCGCAGGAAAATGCACCACATGCCATGTCGAATAGTAGGACATAAACAGATGGGCTCTTGTTTCTCTCAAAGCTGCTAGGTGTTTCAGGGTGCCAAATTCACAATGGACAAGGTGTCAGGGATTGTAGTGGGGTAGGCATGGTGTCGCCAAGCAAAGCAGAGGTGATGGTGAACTGAGGTGGTTAGACATTGCAAGTGTATGAAGATGCCAAGATGGCTGGTGTGGTACCTAGCTGATTCGAAATGCTTGGACTTCCTTTGAATGAAGTATGACCAACTTGTGATGCTCCTGCTGTGGGCTAGCAGCTTCAAATGGGTTCGGTTTTGCTTCATAGATGTTCATATATGCCTGGTACCTGTGCAGATGTGTAGCTGGCATATCAACACTATCAAGAACCTTTCGAGAAAAGGTTCAGTCAGGAGCAAAGGTTATAAAGGCATCAGATTACCCAATGTTTCTCTACGATGTCAACAAGTACACTCCCGGAAATATTTACTCTGGCTTATTCCAAGGGCCACTCCTCCTTAAATTTTTTCGGCATGTGTTCACAGGTCCGTCAAGCTGGCAAAAAGGAAGATCCACTGGTGGGAAACAGGCGAGAGGTCTTGTTTATAATCTCAGGGCACCAACCCCACGGACTATCGCATACATTGCCATAATGGTATGAATTTTGTGTCTATGCAACAAGTTCTAACTACCTGAAACAAGACTAGATGGGCCTTGAACTCAGCAACAAAGTTTGACATCAACAATCAAGGTTTCAACTTAGTGGATTTCTATCGCAATATCATCACGACTTTCAACGAGCGCATTGACTACAGTGCCAATTACAAATTGGACAATCCAACTGCAACATGGATTAAGGAAACTCTGCACTGGTGGCAAATGTATGTTATCATGTTTATCTACCACTGTGCTCTAGTAATTATAAGTTATATATCAGCAATGTACCGGGATTACAAAGAGGCAGTGCTACAGTCAGCAGTGAAGACAGCAATGACTCTGACAATGAAGAAAGCGACCTTGCCAGGCTCTTAGCATCCTGGAAGACAAAGACAAGCAACTATCCAATCGATCCACTCTTCTAGATTTGCAAAGCATGCTGAATTCTTTTTCTGCCTTTCTGTCTCTTGTGCAGGCTCCTGGTATGGCTCTCAATCCTCAAGCACTTTCTTCTCCTGCACCGACTCTCCCTCAAGTGCTTCCCTCTCCTGCATTGGCTCCTGGTGCAGCATCTGTCAATCAAGTGCTACCCTCCCTGCGTCGGCTTCTGGTGTGGCATCTGTCAATCAAGCGCTTTCTTCTCCTACACCAGCTCCTAGTATGGCGTCTGTCCCTCCAGCGCCTTCTTCCATTACGCCGGCTCCTGGTATGGCATCCGTCCCTCAAGTGCCTTCTTCTATTATGCCAGCTCCTGGTATGGCGTCCATCCCTCAAGCGCTTTCCTCTTGCTTCAACTGCATCTGCCAACAAGCGAAAAGAACCTACGGTCAATGACCTGACATCAATTATGGATGGGGATTTGACTCCCCCATCATCCCCTGTTTGGAAGCGGGCAAAACATGCCAATCCGAAGCCTGCACCCACCACAAGGGTAGTGAGAAACTCGACCCACAAGAAATATTAATGTTTATGCTCCTTTCATACGTTGCTAGAATTGCATGTGTAATATTCAATTACAATAAATATATGAATTGCAATCAATTGGAATGAATTGCAAGCTTGATTTCGAGCACGATCAATAGTGAGATTTGTGTCGAATTGTAAGCTATTGTGAGGCATTGTAAGCTATTGCAAGACCATGCGTTGCAAGGCATTGGCAAGAAAAAGGCATTCTCATAAGACTTCTGGGAAATGCAACTCATTCTAGTGGATTCCAGCCCTTGCAAGACGATCTAAGATTCCAACTCTTTTGTTGATGATCAAGGACATCATGAAAACCCAATTTCAGTAATTAAGTAATATTAAACCAGAATTCCCAACATTAGGCATATTTCAATGTTAAGCTGATTAAGATTAGACTACCCCATCCCATTAATTGTTTTCTCTCTTTCAGATTGATATCAGCTAATTAAAGCTAAGTGACATAGCCATTTCTTGCTTTTCACTCAGGTTTTACAACGAAAAACTATATATATTTCTTTAAATTGTAGATAGGGTAAAATGTTTTGGGTTTTTTATATGTTATCGATGTTTTTGAAGAGGCTTTTCTCGGAATGCTGGTATGTACTAGTATATATGGAAAGTACAGGTAAGTAATAGGTCAGCATATAAAGCATACAACATCTCCGTCGATGTTAATATCAGTCACAATCAGTATCAGCCATGTTCTCAATATCCATGATATTATCATTGTTCAACAGTTGAATTCCAGTGCGAGCACCACTGCAAAGTCAAGTCAGTAAAGTACAATGAATAGGGATAACATTATTACGAGGCAAGGCGGAATAATCGGCGCATTAAAGCGTTGTACTTGTTCTCGTTCCACTCCTTGATATGCTCAATGTCCTCAATATGGCCCTTGTATATGTCTGCAAAGACATTGGTCGTAAAATGAGCTTGGACATGTGGCCCATTCTCCCATTCTTTGAGCGCAGCGAAAACCTGAATCATTGACTGTTAGGTACTGCTACTACTACAGTGAGTACTCACTGCTGTGGTGGCAAGTGCAACCATTGATGGCTTTAAGGCGTACATATCCTCCTCACCACGTTTGAATCGCTTTGGGTACATTTTGGTAATCAACTTTCCACCTACAAATAAATCGTCACGAAGTGTACCAATAATCGCAGGATGTTCAAAAGGCTTCTCGTGCAAAAATCCTGGTCCCTATATTTCATACAGTGTCACTTACAGGTCAACATAGCAGTTACAACAGAATGCATACATTTGGGTTGCGAGGGTAAATGTATTGCTTTTGTTGCAATAACTGCTGTACAAGTAGAGCGCTGCCTGCATCAAGACCATAAGCCATCCAGGTATTGATGATAGCAGCTGCCTTTGTATCTCCTCGTAAAATGCTGATGCGGGGAGCCAGCTTCAAACCATATTGTCAGCCAATACGGATACCCAACACTAAGCATGAACCTACCAGTGTTGATATATCATCAACGTAT
This sequence comes from Amanita fuliginea, assembly GCA_023014435.1. NCBI lineage: Eukaryota > Fungi > Basidiomycota > Agaricomycetes > Agaricales > Amanitaceae > Amanita > Amanita fuliginea. The sequence continues at coordinate 692,970 of JAEBUQ010000017.1, read as the reverse complement.
TTCTCATCGTTATCTACCCGTTCCCTAAACTTCACATATTTCAGCTTAACATCACCATAACTGATCTCATTCAGAGCATCACAGGCCTCTTCAAGGGCTGCGCAATACCATGAGCAGCGAGCTTCCAAACTTGGGAAGCCATCTACAAAGCGCACGCGGCGTTCAATCACTAACGTTGCCTTACGAATGATTAACTTGAGCTCATAGGTTTGAGCGCTCAGCAGTATTTCCTTGGCCTTGGGCCCCATGATGAGGTTGGTGTACCACGGCCAGGTGGAACCATTCATCAATGCAGGTGGCTGACAGAGATGAGTCAGTGGGAAATCGATTTGCAAAAAGGTTACGCACCATAGTTCCCAGGTTGGATTGGGGTGCAATGGTGGCTGTGACATTCCAATTATCAAGTGGTTCTTGACGATTATTAAATAAAGAGTAAAATGATCATTAGAGGTACATTACCTTTCTTGACGATTATGGGAGTTGACAATAGCTGCACAACATGAGAGGCGTCCGACTCGTCGTCAGATACATCAACTGGATCCCCATTGATAATGAATGTGGGTGTAGTTACCATTGTACCTGAACTAGGGGGTGGGATGTTTTCTTTGTCGGACCAAAAAACTTGCTACGTGAAAAAATGAGTTCATTATATGAGGAACTCTGTATTACAAACCTACCTCGGCCATGAATTGTCTCTCAGTGGCTGTTGGGTTACCTATGATGTTGTTGGCCCCATCACTATCTGATTCAGTTTTGCTTTCTTCATCATCGTCGAACAAGCTATCACTTTCCGTCACACTGGACTCCACAGTCTCACCATCTGATATCAGGTGTGTCACAACGTTAGATAAATGCCATTGAAGTTGAATGGACATGTACCTTTACTGGGTCCTGCAGCTAGCCAGTGATGGACCAGTGCCATGCGATTGACGCATTTCTTACCCTTCTTGGGAGCTGCAGGAATAGGTATAGACACTTTGACATTATTGTTCTCAGAGGCTATGGTGAGTGGGGCGGCAAGTGAAGTGACAAGTGAGCATGGGAGAGAAGAAACAGTGGCAAGCGATGCGTCGAGTGAACATGGGAGAGAAGAAACAAGTGTGAGAACCAACCTTCAACACGTTTCTCTATCAACCGTGTGAGTACATTCAGACATAAACAAACACACGTGACTTACCTGTCTTCTCTTTCTTCCTATGCACAGCCTTACCTGCCATCGATGGCGTTGTCATTGCTACAGTCTTGTGGCCAGGTGCCAGCTGCATCCACACTGAAGATGGTAAGTACTACAACAAAGGAACCGGGTGTGATACTCACCAGCATTGTTTAAAGCCTCAGCTTTCGCACGTCGAGTACCTGCACAAGATAAGAATCGCTGCTTCATTGCCCACTGAAAGGGCTGAAAACTTGACGCATACCTCTGGGCATCTCTGGAGCCGCCTCTTCTGCTTGCTTACAGGAACATTTGACACTTGCACTAGGCTGTTCCTCGGAGTTCACTTTACGTTTCACCATATCTGAGGTAGGTGATACTTAACTGCGAGAGAGGACTGAATCTGCTGGTTTTTATAGAAGAACGGCTCCCACACTTCCAACAAGTACTACGTCATGAAGTAGTGCGTCATGCTTACGCACCTAGCTCACCAGTACACGTGTCATGTCATCAACAGGGTTCTTTGACCAATGGCACTTGGAGCGCTGCCTTTGACTCATAGCCTGTGCCTTGAAACGGAGGCACAGAAACACTGGTGTGTTTGAGCGCACTAGGAACTGTATCCTGTGATGCACCTTACCTTTTGATCTATAGCTCATTTTCAATGATTGTTCTCCGTGAATATTCCATGTAGCAGGTAACGAAGTACTGCTACATGATACTTGGCTCATGAAAAGCTCGGGATCAGCATCAGCAAGTAGTACTGGTACTGTATGTTCACAAGCATTTTCAGTTTGGGTACAAACTGACGGAATTTATCTGATCTTAAGATTTGAGATACAGATTTACAAGATTTTAAGATTCATTTCTACGCTATCAACTGTTAGCACGTGCCTGAAAATGGAGGCACGGATCTCAATGACTCACATGTACGTCTTTTCTGTGATTATTGGAATATCTTTTTCTCCTTGGCCTGAAACAAGAAACGGGCTCCAGCTCTTTCTCAAGGGCATACTGCCCTGCGGCCCAGCATAGAATTATGATGGCTGCTGCCTTCATGTTATTGCCAACTCCCCTTCTCACTGTTACACCGCGGTGGCCACAGCGAGTACTCTTGCACTGTCACTGAGTTGGGCTACACAGCATCATGATTCACTGTACAGGGTGTAATCGGGAGTTCAGTGCATCGGGCTACACAATGCACATTGCATGCACACAAACCTCCATTTGCCGTGCGGCCTACTTCCATCGTCTCGCCTCTCTTGACAACCCCACCAATGTTGATGACACTGACATCAATGATATAGGTTATCAGGCATTTAAGGGTGATATTTGTGGAGAATACAAGGAGGCAGATTTCAACTGGCCTGAGGACAAAGAGACTAGAAGTATGTATATATATAAACCTTCGTGATACGGCAACTTATTTCTGTAGGTAATGCTGGTCACTATCCAGCCGTGCCCGATGATGAAACTGACAAAGAGGAAGAAGAACTCAACAACCCTGGTGTAGAGTCCATCCGGCTGCTACCATCGGGGTTGGATGTGCAGCCTCCGGTTGATGACTATGTCATTGAGTACTTTCCTGGAGACACAGCTGGCACCCCACTGCAATCCGCAGTGCATCAGTCAAAATACGAGAGATACAAGCAACAGCTGAATAGCGAGGCAATATATGCCCCATTTTCATCACAAACAGACTGGGAAATAGCGCAGTGGGCTAAGATTCATGGACCGTCTGCTAATGCTGTCAATGAGCTGCTAAGAATTGAAGGGGTAAGTTTATCATTTCAGTGTGCCAGGGATTTAGTGATCACATAATTCTAGGTAGTAGATAAACTAGGCCTATCATACAAGAACATACGGGAATTGAACAAGATTATTGATGAAGGACTGCCAAGTCCACCTCGCTTCCAGGCCTTGGACCTGAAGATCGGTAGTGAGACGGCCACCATGTATTTGCGAGACGTACTTGAGTGCATTCAAGCACTATACAGTAATCCAGAGTTTGCAGCTCACCTCATTCACAAACCTGAGCGCCATTATCAACGGAGTGGAGATGGAAAAATCCAAGTTTTTCATGATATGCATACCGGAATGTGGTGGTGGGAGATTCAAGTGAGTATTGGGCGGCATATTCAGTACCTTGCTCATTTGAATGTTTCAAGGCTATACTAGAATCTCACAAGCCAGGTGCATCAGTAATTCCGCTCCTCCTTTCATCAGATCGCACGCAAGTCACACTTTTTGGGAACAAAACAGCATATCCCATATACATGACAATCGGAAACTTACCTAAAGATGTTGCTTGCCTATCTCCCTACGTCCAAGCTAAAGTTCATCTTGAACAAGGCAGCTCACCAAAGGATGGTTACCAACATATTTCATGCCTGTCTTCATCGTCTTCTGTTACCACTCATAGATGTTGGGATTGATGGAATGCCTATGAGTGATGGTATGGGAACAATGTGACGTGTTCATCCAATCCTTGCCAACTATGTTGGCAATTATCCAGAACAATTACTAGTTACTGGTGTCAAGAACCGCCAGTGTCCCAAATGTAATGTTCTACCAACAGAACTTGGGAACCTACCAGTCGCATCAAGTCTGCGAGACATTCACGCCGTCCGCAGTGCACTCTCCAAAGTAGCTACCAATATCCGAGACTTTCAGAACGCGTGCAACCAGGTACGCATCAAGCCAATTTACCACCCTTTCTGGGAACAACTTCCCTTCATCAACATCTTTCAGGCCATCACTCCGGATATTCTTCACCAGCTTCATCAAGGCATTTTCAAGCACGTTGTCACATGGATAATTCAAGCTTATGGCGCAGGAGAAATCGACGCACGCTTTCAGCGTCTCATCCCCAATCATCATGTTCGCGTTTTTTCCAATGGCATATCTAGCCTCTCACACGTGACCGGCAAGGAGCACGCTTTGATGGGTTGTGTTCTACTTGGTGTCATTGGTGATGCCGGGCTGTTGCGTGGCTTTGATGCTCGCCTTTTGCGGGCTACCCATGGGCTCCTGGACTTCATGTATATAGCCAAGCTTCCTGTCAACACCTCCCACAACCTCACATTGATGAAATCGGCTCTGGATGCATTTCATGACAACAAGCAGATCTTCTTTGATCTGGATATCCGCGAACAGTTCAATCTCCCCAAGTTACACTCCTGCGTGCACTACATGACATCTATAAAGCTTTTTGGGACAACTGACAATTACAATACACAATATACTGAACGACTCCACATTGATCTTACAAAAGAGGCATACCAGGCATCAAACCGGAAGGATGAATATACGCAAATGACAACATGGTGTTAAGATCGATGCTCTCAACGCAGTTCGTTCCAAGTCAACAGTGGCAAGCAGAGTCTCGGTCTACTCCCAGCCTACTGGACAAGTTCTGGACGCTAAGTCAAACGGTGACAAAGGTCAAATTAACGACGAGCTCGAAGATGAGAGCGAGGAGTTTCGTTCAGAGGTTGAGAGAAGAATTCAATTAAGTTGGAACTGAAGTCTAGCTACTTTACAAGACGGTTTATATATGTAAAAGAACAAGAGAAATATAAAAGGAAATGTACAGCTAAATACCTAAGAAAGGAAATGTGAAGGTAAAGTAGCTAAAGGAGATGAGCGTCCATGAAACGCATAATGATGATTATATAATAAAATGAGTCCATTAACGAAAGGGAAAGAAATCGTAACATTACCCCCTTCGTATGCAAGAAGTCACCGACTTCTTAACCTGTTCCCCAACCATGGTTTCCACCATTTGTCCACCCATGATCCCTTCGCGATTTCAACCATTCGGCGATGGTATTGATGTCGTGGTTAGCGGTCTCAAACCGCCATTGCAATGTCCTTGTGATATAGTCGAGCTGGACTGTTTGTTCAAGGATTGCATCGCGTTCTTCATCCGTGATGGTGTGAGGGTCGGTGGTGAGGGCGGTGTTGAGCATGGCGTCGAGGGGTCTGGCGAAAAGTTGATAGTCAACGATGAAGGTGGCGAGGGCTTCCTGAGCCCGAAGAAGGGTGGCGTTAGGGACCCTAGCGAGAGGTGGTGTGGGTAGAGCGGGTAGGGGTGCCTCTTCTTCAATGACGAAATCCGCGAGCTCATCTGGATGTTGATGAAGGTTGGCGACGGTGGATGAGGGAGAGGCGGGCCAATTCGGGAAAAGGTAGTCGTCGACGGTGGTGGTGGTGGTAACGAAGACCTCGATAGGGAGGTCGTGGGCGGTGGCGAGGAACGGGGAGGCAGCGACGAGAAAAGGGTCATAACAATGGCCACAAGCTGTGACCAAGAGCGCAAAGGCGAAAGCAACAAGGTAGGCGATGACGACGATTGTGGACATGCTGTATCGATATGATGGGGACTAGACCGTTGAGTGTGGTTTAAATATCCCAAATCTCATCGTCGGAGTCCAAAGCTAAGATCTCTTCGATCTCAGGTTCCTTGGTTCTGAGAAAGTTCTCACGAGAGTTCCTAGCTGCTTCTTCTTGTTCTGATCGGGTTCTTGCATCGTCAGGGTGTGGAATACGGATTTGTTCAGGGTGTGCATGTCGTGTAACACGTATTTCTGGATTGTTCATGCTAGCCTGTATTGCTTGGTTCAGAAGATCGTAATATCGTTCGGTTGCAAGTGTTATTTCCATTTGCGCTCGTGTGCGGTTAAAATTTTCACTTCCCCTTATGTTCATTCGTCGTTCATATTGCCATTGTTCCGCGGAAATGTCTCTGCCGAGCTGGATAATCCATTGTAAAGCTTCTGATAATTCAGGGAAGGTTCGTCGTAACCAAACCCTGTGATAAACGTTGTCATATTGAAAACAAGGGTGAACTGATGCTGGAAGATAATGTGATTCGGCTTCCTGAAATGTGGGTAGTTCTCCTAGATCAAAAGAGAGGTGATGATACTGGGGAAGATACTTTGATAAAGCATTATATGGGATCTCTGTATGGCCTTGTGGATGCGTTCGTTTGTGAGGAGGTAATCGTGATACTTTAGGCGGTTTTGACATCATTGGAACATATTTCAGTTTCTGATATGTGGAAAGTGTTCGTTTGGAGGGGTGTTTGAAAGCGGGAACAAACATCTGCGTGACAGAGTATCTGGTTTTGACAGTGGGAGTGTATCGTCCAACAGTTCTGCAGAATCTTTTGACATAACGGATATTATGTTTTAACTGGAGGTTGGTGCGATAATAAGTCATTGTGTTGACTGTTTCAGAGGTTTCTTCTGTTTTTATATTCTACCAGAATATCCGCAGCATTGTCTAGATGTCTTTCTGGTTCCCAGGTATTATCATTTGCTCCATAGCCTTTCCATTTGACTAGGTATTGATAGCCGGCTCCGCGTTTCCGATGTCCAAGGATAGCCTCAATCTCAAACTCTTCTTGTCCATTAACCATATCGGGAGGTGGCATAGTGAAATTCGGACCGTGCATTGAGGTTTCCTTATATGGGGTGAGGAGTGATGCATGAAACACAGGATGAATGCGCCATTGTTTTGGTAATTTCAATTTATAAGTAACTGGTCCCATAACTTGTTCAACCTGGAAGGGTCCTTCTCGTTTTGGTGCTAGCTTTCTTGATTGATACGGAATGTGGAGATTCTTGTTTTCGAGCCAGACTTTGTCGCCTTTTTCGAATCTGATTGACTTGTCTCTGTATCTATGAGCGACCATTTGTCTAGCAAGTTCATGAGCAGCTAGAGCTTCTTCTCTGGCTTTTCGAAGCATTTGAAGGCGTTCTTCTGCTGCTGGTGCAGTCATTTTGATTGCTGCTGTAGGGATAGCGATCAGATCTGATCCGTACATGAGTTGAAATGGGGATGTTTTTATTGTGTCGTGATATCGGTTATTGTGTGCAAATTCAGCAATGGGTAATAGTGGTTTCCATTTATGGGGTTCATTTGTGCAGAACATTCGAAGATAGATCTCGAGTTCTTGATTTACACGTTCAGTTTCTCCATCTGTCTGAGGATGATAGGCTGTGCTCATCCTGTGGTCGATTCCTAAAGCTTTTCGTATTTCTTGAAATACTTTAGCAGAGAATTGTGGTCCTCTATCAGAGATTAGGATGTCGGGGAGTCCAAAGCGTTTAAATATTTCAGAGATATAAAGATCTGCAGTTCCTAAAGCATCGATCGTCTTGTTGCAAGGGGTGAAAATTACCCCCTTCGTAAGGCCATGGTCCACCGTGACCAATATGGAATCAAAGCCTTCGGAAATAGGAAGATCAGTGATGAAATTGAGTGTGACCTGCTGAAATGGGCGTGTAGCTGTTGATGGAATAGGGATTAATGCCGGTGAATTTGGGTGAGTATTGACTTTCATTTGTTGGCAGAGTGCGCAACCATCAACCCATTCTTTGACATGTCTATACATTCCAGGCCACCAGTAATCACGCTTTAAAAGCGCTAGTGTTTTTAATCGTCCAGGATGTCCAGAAGATAATGCTTCATGTATTTCCTTGATTAACCGAATGCGTAACTCAATTCGATCAGGAACATAGATCTTGCCTAGGTAGTAGATGATGCCATGAGTATATGTCCAGTCTTGCAGTTTCGATTTAATCGGTGGTGCCCTTTGTTTAGTGATAACTTCAATAAGGATGCGTCCAAAATCATCATTTGCCATATATTTCTTTAGTTCACTGGCAAGATCATCATTGATTAGTTGAATAAATCGGTCATTTGGCAGAACAGTGACAGTAGTTTGTTCTTCATCATTTCCCATGTGATCTGGTCGTCTGGATAATGCATCTGCTTCGAACATTTTTGTCCCAGGTATATGTTCAATACGAAGATCAAATTCAGATAACAATGATGACCACCGAGCTTGTCGAGGTGTTAATCGTTGAGCAGTTCGGTAATAGGACAAGTTCTTATGATCACAATGGACAATAGTCGTATGAGGAGAACCATGTAATAGATGGCGCCAAACTGCAAGTCCCTTGATGATTGCAAGCAATTCTCTGTCATAGATTTGGTAATTCTGTTCCGTTGGTGTTAGCGCATGAGATATAAATCCACATGGATGAAGTGCTCCAGATTCATCAGCCTGTTTCAGTACTGCTCCAATTGCTTTGTTAGAGGCATCAGTTTGAAGGATGAATGGTTTTGCAGGATTTGGCATCAACAAAACTGGCATAGAGGCGAACCGTTGCTTTAAGGTGTCAAAGGCAAGTTGTCGTTCATTATTCCAGTCAAATGGTTCCGCTTTCTTGGTCATGTCTGTGAGTGGTTTTGCAATTGCTGCAAAATTTCCAATAAAACGTCGATAAAAGTTCCCAAAACCTAGGAATGATCGGACTTGTTTAACCGTTGATGGTACTGGCCAATCGGCTATTCCTGCGAGTTTGATAGGATCCATTCGTATTTTCCCAGGTGAGATGATCATGCCCAAAAATTCGACTTCTTGAACAGCGAATTTACATTTTTCTAATTTCAGGAACAGATCGTTCTCCTCCAATCGATCGAGAACCCTCTTTGTCCGTTCTTCTAGTTCGTTCAAATTCTGAGAACATATCAGGATGTCGTCCATGTAGATAATGAGCCATCCTTCATTAATCATGTCTCTGAAGTATTCGTTCATCATGGTTTGGAATGTAGATGGCGAATTGCATAGGCCAAAGAACATAACAGTTGGTTCATATAGTCCTCTGTTGGTAATGAAAGCAGCTTTCCATTCATCACCTTTCTTAATCCTGACGTTATTATATCCCCAACGGAGGTCTAACTTGGTGAAATATTGTGCTCCAGCGAGTTTTGTAAGGAGATCAGATACTAGAGGTAATGGGTACGCATTCTTGATTGTCCAATCGTTTAAATATCTATAATCTTGGCACGGCCGAAGCACACCACTTTCCTTCTTTGAGACAAAGAAAAACGGCGATGCTTGAGGAGATTTCGACGGTTTGATGTATCCTTTAGCTAGCTGTTCCTCAATCCATTCGTCTAGCGATGACTGTTCTTTGATTGATAACGGATAGATCTTGCTAACTTTAGGACTAAAACCAGTTTTTAAATCGATAGCATGATCCCAAGTTCTGGAAGTTGGGAATCGTTCTGATGCCTTTTTCTCAAAGACTGAACGCCATTTCCCATATTCTAATGGTAATTCCGTCTTCGGTTCCTCCTTTTTCAACTGATGTTCTAATGCTTGAGATGCCAACGTCTTGACTCTAATCCAATAATCGTCTTCGCCCCATTGATGATTGTCCAATGCCATTTGCCAGATAGTTCCTTCATTCCGTTGTTCATCAATGAGGTGTATCGTTTTATCTCTCCAATCAATAGTAGGATTGTTTTCTTCTAACCAAGGAATTCCCAGAATTAATCGTTGATCTCCCAATCTAGTGACTAGAAACCAATTGCTGTATTGTTTTCCCCCAATTGAATATTGAATATGGACTCGATGAGTGATCATTCCGTTGGTGTTAACCGTTCCATCTGCGTTTCTGACTCTAATTGGTTTTCGCAATCTTTCTTTTGGTAACTTGGTGGTTACTTCTTCGTCAATAAAATTCCCTTCTGCTCCACAATCGATTAGAGCCGAAGTTTCAGCGGGTAAATCGGACGTTTCCACAGAAATTGAAAGGCGCTTGTCATTATTTGATCTTACTATTACAGAATCAAGCGCTAACTGTGAATGTCCATTTGTTATGGAAGTGCCAACCGCTGTGTGACGCTTCCGGATTAAAAACCCTCGTTTTCGAGTTCATTGAGAAGACCTTCTCGTTCTTCGGCCTTCATTCCAGCAAGGATCGTTCTGATGCTTGCAACTGGGTCGTCTTTCTTCTCTTTGGACGCATCTTCAGGGATAGATCTGATCCCCTTATTCTGAAACGATGAGGAGGCCCTGAAGGAGGCGTTTGACGTGGTGTTTCGTTTGGGACAGTTCCTTGAAACATGCCCCTGGTTTCCACATCTGAAACATTTTCCAGATTTCATGTATTCCTCCTTTTGTTCATCTGTCAAACGTCCAGTGGGCATAGTATTTACTGATCGGGTTGATCCGCCCCTATTATTGGTGTTTCGATTAAAATTGGAGCAGTTCCCTTGTCCTGGTTTTTGCCCAAGTGCTCGCATCATTTCCCAAGCGCCATGAAGCTGTTCTGCCTTCTCATATGCTTCTTTCATGGATAGAACGTTCGCTTCAAGGATCTTTGTAGCAATACTTTCAGGGAGTCCTTTGACAAATGCCTGAAGCTGTGCGGTTGTTCCTTTCAATCCTGAAGTACCGATCTCCATGCAGAATTTTCTAATATATTCAGGGACTGAAACATCGCCCCCTACTCTGAGATTGGCTAAATTGTTCAGCGCTCTGAGAGCACTATTGACTTCTCCCCAATCGGCTAGGAAACGCTTTTTGAATTCTACCCAGTTCGTCCAAGTAAGGGTTTTTTCTTCTTCATCATCTAATTCATCTTTGATCAGGACTTTCCAATCGTCGAGTTCCTGCCCAAGACAGGCAAGAGTAAATCGAATCTGTTTCTGTGCTTTGCCTTTATAATTATCGTCATTTAAGACAAAGTAATCTTCAAGACTTCCAATGAAAGCCTTTGCTTCAGTTCGTTTTCCTGTAAAAACACGCATAGGCTGCGGTTTGATATCTCCTTTAGAGGCAGGTGCTGCTGCGTCAGTTGCCATCTTTTCTCCTTTTGGTTCTTCTGGTTCTCTTGTTTCGTCTTTCTTCTTTCCTGATTCTGGATCTCCAAATAAACTTTGTTCGATCTGTTTCTGTTCTAGGAAGTCTCTCCAAGGCTGTATTCCTTTGTCTTGGAGTGCGTATCTGTCCTGTGGTGGTGCTCCAGAGAGACTGAGGAATTCGTTCCACCAGGAGGATTCTGGTTCTTCAGTGGGTGGAAAAAATAGAGAGTAAAAATCCTCTTTTAGATCTTCGTTGATCCACTCAATCCAAACGTTATCTGGGAAGACTTCCTTTCCGTCTCCTTCAATATAATCACCTTCAAAGAGGGATGCTGGTACTGGTTCGTTCTTTTTCTTAGTTCCTGAGCGGAAAACCCACCCTGTTCCAGTAGTCGATGGAAAAACCTCTCGTCGATCTAGATAATACTTTCGTCTGAAACGGACAGAGCCGTTCGGTGGTCTGAGGTTCGAGGTTCTGGTATCAATGGTGTCTGGCTAGTGTAGAAACACTGAGCGGTTCTGGGAGTTCCAACTTGTGTTAAGATCGATGCTCTCAACGCAGTTCGTTCCAAGTCAACAGTGGCAAGCAGAGTCTCGGTCTACTCCCAGCCTACTGGACAAGTTCTGGACGCTAAGTCAAACGGTGACAAAGGTCAAATTAACGACAAGCTCGAAGATGAGAGCGAGGAGTTTCGTTCAGAGGTTGAGAGAAGAATTCAATTAAGTTGGAACTGAAGTCTAGCTACTTTACAAGACGGTTTATATATGTAAAAGAACAAGAGAAATATAAAAGGAAATGTACAGCTAAATACCTAAGAAAGGAAATGTGAAGGTAAAGTAGCTAAAGGAGATGAGCGTCCATGAAACGCATAATGATGATTATATAATAAAATGAGTCCATTAACGAAAGGGAAAGAAATCGTAACAGTGACAGCTCAGCATCTCCAATCTGCAATGTGATATAGGCAAAAAAGAGAGACGCAGCAATTGGCACCTGGGCCTTCAAGCTCTAGCAGGAACCATAAACCCCACATGCTGAACCTCCGTTTTGTCTGCATGGTTTTGCCCTTCATTGTCAGTGCATGGTTATAACTTCACCTGCCCAGACTCACTGCTGCAATAGCATCACAGTTGTAAAACAGAGACCAATACTCCTCCAGATTTTTGCCCATCAGACACTGAGTTGAGTGGGTTGGTCTGATGTCTTGAAGAATTACAACTATTCATCAACATTGTTATGATCGATGCTCTCAACGCAGTTCGTTTTAAGTCAACAGTGGCAAGCAGAGTCTCAGTCTGCTCCCAGCCTACTGGACAAGTTCTGGACACTAAGTCAAACGATGACAAAGGTCAAAGTAAACGACGAGCTCAAGAAGATGAGAGCGAGGAGTTTTGTTCAGAGGTTGAGAGAATAATTTGATTAAGTTGGAACTAAAGAATAGAGTTGTACATGAGAGTTTTTATATACTAAAAGAACAAGAAGAATGTAAAAGGAAATGTATAGCTAAATACCTTAGAAAGGAAAAGTGAAAGGTAAAGCTGAAAGGGAATAAGCGTCCATGAAACGCATAGCTATGATTAAGTAATAACTAGTCCGCTAACAAAGAGGAGAAAAGAAACTGTAACAAACATAGACCTGATGTCAGACAATGCAGAGGTGTGGCAAGACCTTGACAAACTGATTGTGGGGTGCTTGAGCTCCCTTGGTCTCCAAATGCAGGCTGTCTCTGACCCAAACACTGATATATAATATCAACTTGCCTGGCAACCATGTCAGCGTGGCAAATACACTAATTCTCGTTCTACCTGTTACAGTTTCTTTTTCCTCTTCTATGACGGACACTTTACTATTACATCATTATTACTATACGATTTAGTGGACGTTTATCTCCTTTTGCTAACGCTTTCATATTTCCTTTCATAGGAAGCTAGCTGCGCTTACTGCGCATCCCCTTTATAGTTTTCCTTGTTCTCAAAACGTATATAAACCCTAGAATACCTTGTACATTCCCCAGTTCCAACTTAATCAAATCTTACTCTCAATCTTGACTCGAACTCCTTGCTCTTTTCCTCTTGAGCTCGTTGTCGACTCAAAGACCTCTGTCATCATTTGACTCAGCGTCCAGAACCTGTCCAGTAGGCTGGGAGCAGACCAAGACTCTGCTTGCCACTGTTGACTTAGAATGAACCGCATTGACAGCATCGATCTTAACACAAGTTGGAACTCTCAGACCGCTCAGTGTTTCTACACTAGCCAGACACCATTGATACCAGAACCTCAACCCTCAGACCCCCAAATGGCTCCATCCATTTCCAACGAAAGTATTATCTAGATTGAAGGGAAGTCTTTCCATCAACCACAGGAACAGGGTGGTTTTTCCGCTCAAGAACCAAGAAGAAGAACAAACCAGTACCAGAATCCCTCTTTGAAGGTGATTATATTGAAGGACAAGAGGACGCCTTCCCAGACAACGTTTGGATTGATTGGATAAACGAAGAACACCAAGAAGGATTTCATTCTTTATTCAAACCACCTACAGATGGACCAGAACTCTCCTGGTGGAACGAATTTCTCAACCTCACTGATATTGCAGGACAAGAGCAATATGCACTTAGGGAAGGAGAACTACAGCCTTGGATAGAATTCCAAGAACAGAAACAGATTGAAGCAAATCTATTCAGAGATCCAGAATCGGAGAAGAAGAAAGATGAAACAGGAGAACCTACAGACCCGAAAGAAGAAACAGAAAAGATGGCATCTGACGCAGCAGCACCTGCCTCTAAAGGAGATATTAAGCTGCAGCCCATGCGCATTTTTACAGGGAAACGAACCAAAGCAAAGGCTTTCATTGGAAACCTCAAAGATTACTTTGTTTTGAATGATGACAATTATAAGAACAAAGGCCAGAAACAGATTCAATTTGCTCTTGCCTGCCTAGGACAGGAACTTGACAATTGGAAGCTTCTAATCAAAGAGGAACTAGATGATGATGAAGAAACGACCCTTACCTGGACGAGTTGGGCCAAATTCAAGAAGTGCTTTTTAGCAGATTGGGGCGAAGTTAACAGCGCACTCAGGGCCCTAAACAATTTGGCCAATCTTAGAGTAGGGGGCGACATTTCAGTCCCTGAATATATCAGAAAATTCCGCATGGAGATTGGAACTTCAGGATTGAAAGGAACAACCGCACAACTTCAGGCATTTGTTAAAGGACTCCCTGAAAGTATCGCCACCAAAATCCTCAAAGCGAATGTTCTATCAATGAAGGAAGCATATGAAAAAGCAGAACAGCTTCATGGTGCTTGGGAAATGATGCGAGCGCTTGGACACAAACCAGGACAAGGGAACCGCTCTAATTTTAACCGAAACGCCAATACTAGGAGTGGATCAACTTGATCAGTTAATGCTATGCCCACTGGACGTCTGACAGATGAACAAAAAGAGGAGTACATGAAAACTGGGAAGTGTTTCAGGTGTGGAAACCAGGGACATGTTTCAAAAAATTGTCCAAAACAAAACACCACTCCAAATACCTCCTTCAGGTCCTCCTCATCATTTCAGAACAAAGGGATCAGATCCATCCCTGAAGACGCACCCAAAGACAAGCAAGACGACCCAGTAGCAAGTATCAGAGCGATCCTTGCTGGAATGAAGGCCGATGAACGAGAAGGTCTTCTTAATGAACTCGAAAATGAGAGTTTTTGATCAGGAAGCATCACACAGCGGTTGGCACTTCCACAGCAAAAGGACTTTTACAGTTAGCACTTGATTCTGTAATAGTACGATCGAATAATGACAAGCGCCTTTCAATCACTGTTGAAATGATCGATTTACCCACTGAAACCTCTGCCCTCATCAATTGTGGAGCAGAAGGGAACTTTATTGATGAAGAAATAACAACAAAACTACCAAAAGAAAAGCTAAGAAAACCGATTCGAGTCAGGAACGCAGATGGAACAATCAACACAAATGGAATGATCACCCATCGAGTATTAATTCAATACTCAATTGGAGGAAAGTGTCACAGTAACTGGTTCTTAATCACCAAGTTAGGGGACCAATGATTAATCTTGGGAATTCCTTGGTTAGAAGAAAATAACCCAACTATTGATTGGAGAGACAAAACAATTCACCTAACGATGAGATGGAGCGATCTGGCAACTGGCACTGGACAATCAATGGGGAGAAGACGACTATTGGATTAGGGTCAAAACATCAGCATTGCAGGCATTAGAACATCAACTGAAAAAGGACGAACCAAAGACAGAACTACCTATGGAGTACGAGAAATGGCGATCAGTCTTTGAGAAAAAGGCTTCAGAACAATTTCCTACCTCTAGAACTTGGGATCATGCGATTGAATTGAAAAATGGTTTCACCCCCAAAGTTAGCAAAATTTACCCATTATCAATTAAGGAGCAGTCGTCCTTGGACGAATGGATTGAAGAACAACTTGCTAAAGGATACATCAGACCGTCGAAATCACCCCAGGCCTCACCATTCTTCTTTGTTTCCAAAAAGGAAAGCGGAGCGTTAAGGCCATGTCAAGATTACAGGTACCTGAATGATTGGACAATCAAGAACGCATACCCACTGCCCCTAGTATCTGATCTCCTTACTAAACTTGCTGGAGTGCAATACTTCACCAAATTAGATCTTCGCTGGGGATACAATAACGTCCGGATCAAGAAAGGTGACGAATGGAAAGCAGTCTTCACCACAAATCGAGGATTATACAAACCAACTGTTATGTTCTTTGGACTATGCAATTTGCCATCTACGGTCCAAACCATGATGAACGAATATTTCAGAGATATGATTAATGAAGGATGGCTCATCATTTACATGGACGACATTTTGATCTGTTCTCAAAACAAGACAGAATTGGAAGAACAAACAAAACGAGTTCTAGACCGATTAGAGGAGAACGACTTGTTCCTGAAACTGGAAAAATGCAAATTTGCTGTGCAAGAAGTCGAGTTTCTAGGAATGATCATATCGCCTGGAAAAATACAGATGGATCCTATTAAACTAGCAGGGATAGCCGATTGGCCAGTACCAACAACAGTCAAACAAGTTCAATCATTCCTAGGCTTTGGGAACTTCTACCGACAATTCATTGGAAATTTTGCAGCTATAGCAAAACTGCTCACCGATTTAACAAAGAAGACAGAGATATTCGACTGGAACACAGAGCGTCAAGCTGCTTTTGATACCCTGAAACAATGATTTGCCTCTATGCCAGTTCTCTTAATGCCAAACCCAGAAAAACCGTTTATCCTCCAAACCGACACCTCTAACAAGGCAATAGGAGCAGTATTAAAACAAGCGGATGACTCTGGCTCACTACATCCTTGTGGATTTATTTCCCACGCCTTAACACCAACAGAACAGAACTACCAGATTTATGATAGAGAATTACTTGCCATCATTAAAGGGTTGGCAGTTTGGCGTCACCTTCTGCATGGGTCACCTCATACTATCATTGTGCATTGCAATCACAAGAACCTGTCCTATTACAGAACGGCTCAATGATTAACACCTAGACAAGCCAGATGGTCCTCTTTATTATCTGAATTTGACCTCCGGATTGAACATGTACCAGGAACAAAGATGTTTGAAGCAGATGCTCTATCTAGACGACCAGATCATATGGGAAATGACAAAGAACAGACCACAGTCACTATGTTACCAAATGATCGCTTCATTTGCCTCATCAATAACGATTTAGCCGATGAATTGAAGAAGTATATGGCGAATGATGATTTTGGACAAATTCTGATTGATGTTATTAAAAGACAAAGAGCGCCACCAATCAAATCAAAGCTACAAGACTGGACATATACCCATGGCATCGTCTACTATCTTGGAAAGATCTATATCCCTGATCGGATCGAATTGAGGACTAGATTAATCAAAGATACGCATGAAGCGTTATCTTCTGGACACCCAGGACGATTAAAAACATTGGCGCTTCTAAAACGCGACTACTGGTGGCCAGGAATGTACAGACATGTCAAAGAATGGGTAGAGGGATGTGCATTATGCCAACAGATGAAAGTTAACACTCACCCAAATGCGCCAGCATTAATCCCTATTCCATACAAAGCGACACATCTGTTTCAACAAGTAACCCTTGATTTCATTACTGATCTTCCCATCTCAGACGGATATGACTCAATATTGGTCACAGTGGACCATGGCCTTACAAAGGGGGTAATTTTTACCCCTTGCAACAAGACAATTGATGCTTTAGGGACAGCCGATCTCTACATCTCTGAAATCTTCAAGCGCTTTGGACTCCCTGACATCTTAATCTCTGATAGAGGACCACAGTTCTCTGCCAAAGTATTCCAAGAAATACGAAAGGCATTAGGAATCAACCACAGAATGAGCACTGCCTATCATCCTCAAACAGATGGGGAAACTGAATGCATCAATCAAGAACTCGAGATCTACCTTCGGATGTTTTGCACTAATGAACCCCACAAATGGAAACTGTTAAGATCGATGCTCCCAACGCAGTTCGTTCTAAGTCAACAATGGCAAGCAGAGTCTCGGTCTGCTCCCAGCCTACTGGACAAGTTCTGGATGCTAAGTCAAATGATGACGAAGGTCTTTAAGTTGACGACGAGCTCAAGAAAAGAGAGTGAGGAGTTTGAGTCAAAATTGGGAGTATGATTCAATTAAGTTGGAACTGGGAATGTACAAGGTATTCTAGGGTTTATATACGTTTTGAGAACAAGGAGAACTATAAAGGGGATGTGCAGTAAGCACAGCTAACTACCTATGAAAGGAAATATGAAAGCGTTAGCAAAAGGAGATAAACGTCCACTAAGTCGTATAGTAATGATGATGTAATAGTAAAGCGTCCGTCATAGAAGAGGAAAAAGAAACTGTAACATTACCCCCTTCGTATGTGAGAAGTCACCGACTTCTACCACTGTGCATCTGTGGTCCAGCCATGGTCCTTCCTGGATTCGATCCATTTGATGATGGAATCCAGGTCTTTGTTGGCGGCCTCGATTCGCCATTGGAGGGTTTTTGTGACGTGCTCCAGTTGTTTGGCGTGCTCCCAGAGGTTGTCCCATTCTTCATATGTGAGACATTGCAGGTCGGTAGAGAGCATAAGCAGTGATCAGAAGGGCAAGGACGAAAGCGACAAGGTAGGCGAGGGTTATGGCAAAGGCGAACATTGTTATCAAGTGTAATGGGAAGAATGGGCAACTGGTGGGTTGTCTTTTATCCTAACTCGTCAAACATAAAGGTCTTCCATAGAATCTTCTGTTTCGTTACCATCTGATTCTGTGGAGTGAGCAAGAATGGCATGATACAGCGCATCATCTGATGGTGATTCAGGAGTGTTTGGTCGAGTGAATTCGTCTTCTCTAATGAATGCTGCTTGAGCTGTGACCCTGCTGGTAATCTTTGGGTATCCTGGTTCAAAGTCATAAGTAGGATAATGTGGAGGTTTTGGTGGGTAAGGAGGGGGAATGCGCTCCCATGTTAACAAGTTGTATGGTGGTGGAATGATTGCATCAAGATTTTCCACAGGGAATTCAATTTTCTGTGGGAAGAGATGATAAAATTGCATGAAACAGTCGCACCCATGTTCTTGTAGATCTCATCGTCGATCTAATACCCATATATTCATTTTGTGGAGGGTCCATTGCTGTTGGTTTTGGAATTCTTGTTCCTGTTCTCTTGTTCTTGGTGCAGTAAAGTTCGGTTGAATAGCTTTTGATGATGACAGTGGTTGCCTTGGTGAAATGAAAAGTATGTGTCTACTGGTGACTGGGTAGCATCGTGCATGTGGGAGTCGTACTAGGTGTTTCTTGTTGTGATGGTGTGGTAATAAACGAGTCCGAGGGGGAAGGAATCGTCCTTTGAGCACATAAAGGGTTTTCCAGAATTTCTTTGATCAGTTGTAGGCCATAGATGAAGTTCTATAGGTGTCTTCTGTTTTTATATTCTATCAGAATGTCCGCAGCATTTCCCAGGTGGCGCTCAGGTTCCCAGGTATTGTCATTCAATCCATAGCCTTTCCATTTAACCAAATATTGATAGCCTGCTCCGCGTTTTCGATGTCCAAGGATAGCTTTGATCTCAAACTCCTCCTGCCCATTTACTATATCGGGAGGTGGTGTGGTAAAGTTTGGTCCATGCATTGACGTTTCCTTATATAGAGTGAGAAGCGATGCATGAAATACAGGGTGAATGCGCCATTGTTTTGGTAATTTCGTCTTGTATGTGACTGGTCCCATGACTTGTTCAACCTGAAAGGGTCCTTCTTGTTTTGGCGCAAGTTTTCTTGATTGATATGGGATGTGTAAGTTCTTGTTCTCAAGCCAGACCTTGTCACCTTTCTTGAACGTAATCGACTTGTCTCTGAATCTTTGAGCGACTGTTTGCCTGGCAAGTTCATGTGCTGCTAAAGCTTCTTCTCTTGCTTTTCGAAGCATCTGAAGATGCTCTTCTGCTGCTGGGGCAGTCATCTTGAGCGCTGCTGTGGGAATAGCAATCGGATCTGTTCCATACATGAGTTGGAATGGGGATGTTCTTATTGTATCATGATAACGGTTATTGTGTGCGAATTCGGCAATAGGTAGGAGTGGTTTCCATTTGTGGGGTTCATTAGTACAAAACATCCGAAGGTAGATCTCGAGTTCTTGATTGACGTGTTCAGTTTCCCCATCTGTTTGAGGGTGATAGGCAGTGCTCATCCTATGGTCGATTCCTAATGTGTTTCGTATTTCTTGGAATACTTTGGCAGAGAACTGTGGTCCTCTATCAGAGATTAAGACGTCAGGGAGTCCAAAGCGCTTGAAGATTTCAGAGATGTAGAGATCGGCTGTCCCTAAAGCATCGATTGTCTTTTTGCAAGGGGTGAAAATTACCCCCTTCGTAAGGCCATGGTCCACTGTGACCAATATTGAGTCATATCCATCCAAGATGGGAAGATCGGTAATGAAATCAAGGGTTACTTGTTGAAATGGATGTGTTGCTTTGAATGGAATAGGGATTAATGCTGGCACATTTGGGTGAGTGTTAACCTTCATCTGTTGGCATAATGCACATCCCTCTACCCATTCTTTGACATGTTTGTACATTCCTGGCCACCAGTAGTCGCGTTTTAGAAGCGCCAATGTTTTTAATTGTCCAGGGTGTCCAGAAGATAAAGCTTCATGTGTATCTTTGATTAATCTAGTCCTCAATTCGATCTGATCAGGGATATAGATCTTTCCAAGATAGTAGACGATGCCATGGGTATATGTCCAGTCTTGTAGCTTTGATTTGATTGGTGGCGCTTTTTGTCATTTAATAACGTCAATTAGGATCCGTCCGAAATTGTCATTCGCCATATACTTCTTTAGTTCATTGGCTAAATCATCATTGATAAGGCAAATTAAATGATTGTTTGGTAGCATGGTGACTGTGGTCTGCTCTTCGTCATTTCCCATATGATCTGGTCTTCTAGATAGAGCATCTGCTTCGAACATCTTCGTTCCTGGTACATGCTCAATCCAGAGATCAAATTCAGATAATAAGGACGACCATCGGGCTTGTCTAGGTGTCAATTGTTGAGCAGTTCTGTAATAGGACAGGTTCTTGTGATTGCAATGAACAATGATTGTATGAGGTGATCCATGTAGAAGGTGACACCAAACTGCCAACCCTTTGATGATGGCAAGTAATTCTCTATCATAAATCTGGTAATTCTGTTCCATTGGTGTTAGGGTGTGGGAAACGCAAGGATGTAATGCACCAGAGTCATCTGCTTGTTTTAATACTGCTCCTATTGCCTTATTAGAGGCGTCGGTTTGGAGGATAAACGGTTTTGCTGGGTTTGGCATTAAGAGAACTGGCATGGAGGTGAATCTTTGTTTCAGGGTATCAAAAGTGGCTTGATGCTCAGTATTCCAATCAAATATCTCAATCTTTTTTGTTAAATCGGTGAGCGGTTTTGCTATAGCTGCAAAATTTCCAATGAATCGTTGATAGAAATTTCCAAAGCCTAACAATGATCGAACTTGTTTAACTGTTGTTGGTACTGGCCAATCGGCTATCCCTGCTAGTTTGATCAGATCCATGTGTATTTTTCCAGGTGATATGATCATTCCTAGAAACTCGACCTCTTGTACAGCAAATTTACACTTTTCCAGTTTCAGGAACAAGTCATTCTCCTCTAATTGATCAAGAACTCGTTTTGTTCATTCTTCCAATTCTGTCTTGCTTTGGGAACAAATCAAAATGTTGTCCATGTAAATGATGAGCCATCCCTCGTTAATCATATCTCTGAAATATTCATTCATCATGGTTTGAAAGGTAGATGGCGAATTACACAGTCCAAAGAACATGATGGTTGGTTTGTATAATCCTCTGTTTGTGATAAAAGCTGCTTTCCATTCATCGCCTTTCTTGATTCAAACGTTATTGTATCCCCAGTGGAGATCTAATTTGGGGAAGTACTGCGCTCCAGCAAGTTTAGTAAGGAGGTCGGATACTAGGGGTAATGGATATGTGTTCTTGATTGTCCAATCATTCAGGTATCTATAATCTTGACATGGCCTTAAGGCTCTGCTTTCCTTTTTTGAAACAAAGAAGAATGGCAATGCCTGGGGTGATTTCGACGGTCTGCTGTATCCTTTAGTAAGTTGTTCTTCAATCCATTTGCCTAAGGATGACTGCTCCTTAATTGATAATGGGTAGATCTTGCTAACTTTAGGGGTGAAACCGTTTTTTAGTTCGATTGCATGATCCCAAGTTCTGGAGGTAGGAAATTGTTCTGAAGCTTTCTTCTCAAAGACTGATTGCCACTTCTCGTACTCCATAGGTAGTTCTGTCTTTGGTTTGTCTCTTCTCAGATGATGTTCTAATGCCTGCAATGCTGATGTTTTGACCCTAATCCAATAGTCGTCTTCTCCCCATTGATTATCCAATGCCAGTTGCCAGATTGCTCCATCTCATCGTTGATCATCAATGAGGTGAATCATTTTGTCTCTCCAATCAATAGTAGGGTTATTTTCTTCTAACCAAGGAATTCCCAAGATTAATCGTTGGTCTCCTAACTTGGTGATTAAGAACCAGTTACTGTGACGCTTTCCTCCAATTGAATATTGAATTAATACTCAATGGATGATCATTCCATTTGTGTTGATTGTTCCATCTGCGTTCCTGACTTGAATCGGTTTCCTTAGTTTTTCTTTTGGTAGTTTTGTTGTTATTTCTTTGTCAATAAAGTTCCCTTCTGCTCCACAGTCGATGAGGGCAGAGGTTTCAGCGGGTAAATCAATTGTTTCAACAGTGATTGAAAGGCGCTTGTCATTATTCGATCGTACTATTACAGAATCAAGTGCTAACTGTGAAAGTCCTTTTGCTGTGGAAGTGCCAACCACTGTGTGACGCTTCCTGATCAAAAACCCTCATTCTCGAGTTCATTAAGAAGACCTTCTTGTTCATCGGCCTTCATTCCAGCAAGGATCGCTCTGATACTTGCAACTGGGTTTCTTGTTTGTCCTTGGGTGCATCTTCAGGGATGGATCTGATCCCTTTATTCTGAAACAATGAGGAGGACCTGAAGGAGGCGTTTGCAGTAGTATTTCGTTTCGGACAATTTTTTGAAACATGTCCCTGGTTTCCACATCTGAAACACTTCCCAGTTTTCATGTACTCCTCTTTTTGTTCATCTGTCAGACGTCCAGTGGCCATAGCATTAACTGATCGAGTTGGTCCACTCCTAATGTTGGTGTTTTGGTTAAAATTAGAGTGGTTCCCTTGTCCTGGTTTGCGTCCAAGCGCTCGCATCATTTCCCAAGCACCATGAAGCTGTTCTGCTTTTTCATATGCTTCCTTCATCAATAGAATGTTAGCCTCGAGGATTTTGGTGGCGATACTTTCAGGGAGTCCTTTAACAAATGCCTGAAGCTGTGCGGTTGTCCCTTTCAATCCTGAAGTTCCAATTTCCATGCGGAATTTTCTGATATATTCAGGGACTGAAATGTCGCCCCCTACTCTAAGATTGGCCAAATTGTTCAGGGCCCTGAGTGCGCTGTTAACTTCGCCCCAATCTGCTAAAAAGTGCTTCTTGAATTCGGCCCAACTTGTCCAGGTAAGGGTCGTTTCTTCGTCATTGTCTAGTTCCTCTTTGATTAGAACCTTCCAATCGTCGAGTTCCTGTCCTAGGCAGGCAAGAGTAAATCGAATCTGTTTCTGGCCTTTGTTTTTATAATTGTCATCATTCAAAATGAAATAGTCTTCTAGGTTTCTGATGAAAGCCTTTGCTTGAGTTCGTTTCCCTGTAAAAATGCGCATGGGCTGCGGCTTAATATCTCCTTTAGAAGCAGCAGCAGCTGTGTCAGATGCCATCTTTTCTGTTTCTTCCTTTGGGTCTGTAGGTTCTCCTGTTTCGTCTTTCTTCTTTCCCAATTCTGGATCTCCAAATAGATTTGCTTCAATCTGTTTCTGTTCTTGGAATTCTATCCAAGGCTGTAGTTCTCCTTCTCTAAGTGGGTATCGCTCTTGTCCTGCAATAACAGCAAGGTTGAGAAATTCGTTCCACCAGGAGAGTTCTGGTTCATCTGTAGGTGGTTTGAATAGAGAATGAAGTTCTTCTTCGTGTTGCTCATTTATCCAATCAATCCAAATGTCATCTGGGAAGGCGTCCTCTTGTCCTTCAATGTAATCACCTTCGAAGAGGGATTCTGGTACTGGTTTGTTCTTCTTCTTGGTTCCTGAGTGGAAAAACCACCCTGTTCCTGTAGTCGATGGAAAGACTTCCCTTTGATCTAGATAATACTTTTGTCTGAAACGGACAGAGCCATTTGGGGGTGTGAGGGTCGAGGTTCTGGTATCAATGGTGTCTGGCTAGTGTAGAAGCACTGAGCGGTCTGAGAGTTCCAACTTGTGTTAAGATCGATGCTCCCAACGCAGTTTGTTCTAAGTCAACAGTGGCAAGCAGAGTCTTGGTCTGCTCCCAGCCTACTGGACAAGTTCTGGATGCTAAGTCAAACAATGACGAAGGTCTTTAAGTCAACGACGAGCTCAAGAAAAGAGAGTGAGGAGTTTGAGTCAAAATTGGGAGTATGATTCAATTAAGTTGGAACTGGGAATGTACAAGGTATTCTAGGGTTTATATACGTTTTGAGAACAAGGAGAACTATAAAGGGGATGTGCAGTAAGCACAGCTAACTACCTATGAAAGGAAATATGAAAGCGTTAGCAAAAGGAGATAAACGTCCACTAAGTCGTATAGTAATGATGATGTAATAGTAAAGCGTCCGTCATAGAAGAGGAAAAAGAAACTGTAACAGAAACCACTCCTACCCATCACCGAATTCGCACACAATAATCGTTATCATGATACAATAAGAACATCCCCATTCCTACTCATGTATGGAACAGATCCGATCGCCATTCCCACAGCAGCGCTCAAGATGACCGCCCCAGCAGCAGAAGAATGCCCTCAGATGCTTCGAAGAGTGAGAGAAGAGGCATTAGCAGCACATGAACTTGCCAGGCAAACAGTTGCTCAAAGATTCAAAGACAAGTCAATTAAATTCGAAAAAGGTGACAAGGTCTGGCTCGAGAACAAGAACCTACACATCCCATATCAATCGAGAAAGCTTGCACTGGAACGAGAAGGACCCTTTCAGATCGAACAAGTAATGGGACCAGTTACATACAAGTTGAAATTACTGAAACAATGGCGCATTCACCCTGTATTTCATGCATCGCTTCTTACTCCATATAAGGAAACATGAGCACTTTACACTCCCCCCCCCCTTATTCCGAGATTCCGAGCTCAGTCCAAGCTCAGAGCTCGGATTCCGAGTGGTTTTTTAAATGGCTGACAGCTCACCCAAAATGAACTTTTACTCCGAGTCCAGTCCGAGCAGAATCCGAGCCAAATCCGAGCAGAAGCTCGGACTAGGCCATCAGTCCTAGGACTGATGGAGCTCGGATTGAGCTAGGACTCCGACTGGAGTACGAGCTGGGTGAGCTGGGGCAGTATCATGCCTGCCACCTCCTATATAGGCAGTTGTGACATGTGACACGTGATATCAGACGCGCACCTCGCGTCTTTGTTTATTGTCACGTGGGTACCGTCACACCACACACCGCCGCACGTCGCCCCTCCGCCATCATCTCCACTGTCGCTCTGCGCATCACCACTGTCGTCGCTACCACGCCTCCACACCGCTTCATCATCACACCTCACCATCACCATCGTCCCGCACCACTGCAAGTGCCGCCATCATCACTACCGCCGCCTCACCACCGTCGTCACCATCGTCATCACCTCACCATTCTCACCACCGCTTTATCGCCACGACCACGACCACCACTGCCACGTCACGCGTCACCGCCTCCCAACTACCCCGAACCCGCGCCCATTCGCACACCGTCACTGCCTCATCACCACCTCCACCACAGACTCCTCCAATGGGGGCCGGACGCAGCGTCCGGCCCCGTCGTACGTTTTTTTTTATCGTTTCTTTCTCGCTAACCCTTTATTTCGACCGCCAGGATCGTCACATGCGCCCCCGCCATATGCCCTCGCCCTGACGCCTTCGCCTGACGCCCATGCCTACGCCCTCACCTCACCCCTCACCCATAGCCACCCA
Source organism: Amanita fuliginea (assembly GCA_023014435.1). Lineage (NCBI taxonomy): Eukaryota > Fungi > Basidiomycota > Agaricomycetes > Agaricales > Amanitaceae > Amanita > Amanita fuliginea. The sequence continues at coordinate 667,526 of JAEBUQ010000017.1, read as the reverse complement.
ACTCGTACCCAGGCCATCCCTTCACCTGTCCCAACGCCCAACCCCATGCCTTTGCCCTCGCCTTTCCCCAGCCATCACCCAGCCCATATCCACGCCCTCACCCATTACACTCGCCCTCACCCACACCCTGACCTCACCCATGCCCTCGCCCTCGCCCATGCCCTCTCCCATGCCCATGCCCTCTCTCATGCCCATGCCCAGCGCCCTCGCCCATTACCCTCGCCCACGCCCTCGCCCTCGCCCTCGCCCATGCCCTCTCCCATGCCCATGCCCTCTCTCATGCCCACGCCCAGCGCCCTCACCCATTACCCTCGCCCACGCCCACGCCCTCGCCCATCCCCATGCCCACGCCCATGCCCTCTCTCATGCCCTCGCCCATTACCCTCGCCCACGCCTTCGCCCATCCCCTCGCCCATGCCTTCGCCCATCCCCTCGCCCATGCCCTCTCCCATGCCCACGCCCATGCCCATTACCCTCGCCCACACCTTCGCCCATCCCCTCGCCCACGCCCTCTCCCATGCCCACGCCCATGCCCTCTCTCATGCCCACATCCAGCGCCCTCGTCCATTACCCTCGCCCTCGCCCACGCCTATCCCCTCGCCTATCCCCTCTCCCATGCCCTCGCCTACGCCCACACCCACGCTCACACCCTCGCCTCACCTCACCTGTACACCATGATCCCACGCCCACACTCATACCCACCCTCTACCCATGCCCACCCACTAACTACCCACTTCTACCCACCAACATGACCAGCCACTGACCAACCACTGATTAATCATATATAATTATTTCAATATAAATTTTTGTATTAAACATAATGAAAAAAATTTTGATCTAGTTTTGTGAGAGCTTATTCCCACTAAATGAACAGTGTAGTTAAGCCTAGTGGATGGGCAGATGGTTTTGACTTAATTTTGAGTGCTCTGTCATGACACCATATATTTTTCTGTAATTTTCTGTAATTTATTCAGTAAAGTACCATGCAGGTCTGTAGCTAAAAATAGAATGAAACTAGAATATGGATGTGTAATCACTTCACCAATCATCCAATTCTAATTCTGGCCAACTCCTTGTTAGGATGATTCATAGGTGAGATAGTTATAGCATCCACTTAGCCTGAGAAGTGCTTTACCCACCCAGCCCACTCCTCCCCTCCTTGTCTCAGACCATACTCTTGAGATAATGCGAAAATATGACATTTTAAAAAGTCCTCCAAGTCATTGACACCTGATGTATTGCTTGTGGGAATATGTATATATGAGAAATGTGAGAAATGGACTGGATGTAAAGTTCAACTGTAAATATCATTTTGTCAATAGTAATATTTCCAAGTGATTTTGACTCAATCTTGAATGTTCTGCTATGACAGAGTAACTAGTCATGAGTCAATATGAATTGCATCATATTCTAATTCTGGCCAACTCCTCATTAGAATGATTATGGGTGACACAGTCATGGCATCCACTTTGTTAAGATCGATGCTCTCAATGCAGTTTGTTCTAAGTCAACAGTGGCAAGCAGAGTCTCAGTCCACTCCCAGCCTACTGGACAAGTTCTGGGCACTGAGTCAAATGATGACAAAGGCCCAAGTTAAACAACAAGCTCAAGAGGTAGAGAGCAAGGAGTTCATTCAAGAGTTGAGAGTAAGATTCAATTAAGTTGGAACTGAAGAACTACTGTACATGAGAGGGTTTATATATTTTGAGAGAACAAGGACAACTATAAAAGGAATGCACAGTATGCACAGCTAGCTACCTATGAAAGGAAATATGAAGGTGTTAGCTAAAGGAGATAAGTGTCCAATAAACACTGTAATCAATGATGATGTAATAATAAAGAGTCTGTCATAGAAGGAAAAAAGAACTGTAACACACTTGGCTTGAGATGTACTTCCCTCCTTGTCTTGATACAATGGGAAATTATCACATTTCAAAAAGTACTCAAAGTATTGACACCTGATGTGTTACACTGTGGGAATATGCCCATGTGAGAAATGGACTGGATGTATAGTTGAACTCCAAACATCAGTCAATAGTAATATTTCCAAAGTTCAATTGATCTGGGAAAGCAATTTCTTCATGTCAGAATGTGTTTCTTGCTAATTGTCAGTCTCAGACCAGTGGAAGAGGTGACAACATCAGTAACATGAGAGAAAATCAGTTTGTGCCAGTGCTATTGATGTGCAAGCACCCTCAAATAAATAACTTGTTGGAAACTTTGACGACATGAAAAATGTGGTCTGAGCCAAGTCAATATTATGGGAAATATGACACTTTGGTGACATGCGAGAAAAATAGTTAGATAAATCATGATTCTGTTATAGGCAATAAATGGATGGTGCAAGAAATTTATCCTATGCAACAAGTGGATAGTAGGAAAAAGAGATTTCAGCTGAATGCTTCCAGAAAGCTATGAGGAATATGTCAAGAAGGGTATGCTTAGGCAGATAGATGAGCTTGTGAGAAAACATGACAAGTGCTTCTAGAAAGCTGTCACACTGTGAGAATATGTGACATTGATCTATGGCATAGTTGAATATATTTGGCTTAGTTTACTGTTATTTGTGTGACTTTGGAGTCCTTAGACTGAGCTTGGATTCCACTAGGATAGGTGGGGAGCATTAATTGCTGGAACATGGCTGGACATGTGGGAACATTATGAGACTATTTGGATGTGTAGGAACATGGTGGGAATGTAGTTTGTTGTTATTGGCATGTATTTATAGTGTAGGAGTTGTTGTATTGACAAATGTATTCCCTGGCTACCATAACCAGGACTTGGCCAGGACTATGCCAGGAATCCTGGCCAAGTCCTGGTTGCATAGTCCCAGCATAGTCCAATCTGCTCAGTGCCACAATGCCAGGACTGAGCCAGGAGTCTAGGAAGTCCTGGGAATTCCTGGGAGTCCACTGGAACATGTGGGGCAGTGTAAAGTACTGTGATAATGCACCTTTGACAAGACTCAGAATAGGCTCGGATTCTGCTCGGAGTCCGAGCTCAGTCCAAGTTCAGCTCAGATTGAGTGTTGAAAATTCCCAACTCGGATTGAGCTCGGACTGGACTCGGAGTCTACTCGGATTCCTAGTACTTTTTTACACTGCTCGGATTGGACTCGGATTGGACTCGGATTCTACTCGGAATCTCGGACTGAGCTCGGATTCTGCTCGTAAGGGAGGGGGAGTGTAAAGTGCTGGGAAACATCAATGCATGGACCAAACTTTACCACACCACCTCCCGATATAGTAAATGGGCAGGAGGAGTTTGAGATTGAAGCTATCCTTGGACATCGAAAATGCGGAGCAGGATATCAATATTTGGTTAAATGGAAAGGCTATGGATTGAATGACAACACCTGGGAACCTGAACGACATCTGGGAAATGCTGCGGACATTCTGATAGAATATAAGAACAGAAGATGTCTATAGAATGTCACCTATGGCCTATAACCGATCAAAGAAATTCTGGAAAACCCTTTATGCGCTCAAAGGACAATTCCTTCCTTCTTGAACTCATTTATTACAACATCGTCATAATAAGAAGCACCTGATACGACTTCCACATGCACGACGCTATCCAATCACAAGTAGACATATATTTTTCATTTCACCAAGGCGACCACTATCATCATCAAAAGCTATTCAACCAAACCTTACTGCACCAAGAACAAGAGAACAGGAACAAGAATTCCAAAACCAACAGCAATGGATCCTCCACAAAATGAACATATGGGTATTAGATCGATGACGAGATCTACAAGAACATGGGTGCAACCGTTTCATGCAATTTTGCCATCTCTTCCCACAGAAAATTGAATTCCCTGTGGAAAACCTTGATGCAATCATTCCACTACCATACAATTCAATAACATGGGAACACATTCCCCCTCCTTACCCGCCAAAACCTCCACATTATCCTACTTATGACTTTGAACCAGGATACCCAAAGATTACTAGCAGGGTCACAGCTCAAGGAGCGTTCATCAGAGAACACGAATTCACTTGACCAAGCACTCCTGAATCACCATCAGATGATGCGCTATATCACGCCATTCTTGCTCACTCCACAGAATCAGATGGTAACAAAACAGAAGGTTCTATGGAAGACCTTTACGTTTGATGCTCTAGGATAAAAGACGACTCACTAGCCATCCATTCTCCCCATTCCACTTGAATATACAATGTTCGCCTTTGCCATTACCCTCGCCTACCTCATTGCTTTCATCCTCGCCCTCCTGATCACTGCTTGTGGTCACTGTTACATCGAACCTGTCGCCGCCGCCTCCCCATTCCTCTCCACAGCCCACGACCTCCCTCTCGAGGTCTTTGTCACCACCACCACCACCATTGACAGCTTTATCTGGGCAGATCTCCCAGAACTTCACCAGCACCCAGAAGAACTCGAACCCATGACCTTCACCACCCCCATCGTCCAAGATCCGGTCACCCACATCCCCTATGCCCACCGCCCTCGTCAATCTGTCCTCTCCCCCATCTCTGAAGCCCTCAGCACCATCGTTGTTGACTTTAATCAGCTCTCTGCGCCCCTCGACGCCATCACCCACCTCATGCTCTCCACTGACCCGCAATGTCTCACCTATGAAGAACGAGACAACCTATGGGAGCATGCCAAGCAACTGGAGCATGTCACGAAAACCCTCCAATGGCGCATTGAGGCCGCCAATAAAGACCTGGACTCCATCATCAATCCAGGAAGGACCATGGCTGGACTACAGACACACAATGGTAGAAGTCGGTGACTTCTCACATATGAAGGGGGTAATGTTACAGTTTCTTTCTTTTCCTCTTCTATGATGGACACTCTACTATTACATCATCATTATTATACGATTTAGTGGACATTTATCCCGTTTAGCTAATGCTTTCATATTTCCTTTCATAGGTAGTTAGCTGCACTTACTGCGCATTTCCTTTATAGTTTCCCTTGTTCTCAAAACGTATATAAACCCTAGAATATCTTGTATATTCTCTAGTTCCAACTTAATCGAATCTTACTCCCAATTTTGACTCGAACTCCTCGCTCTTCTCCTCTTGAGCTCGTTGTCCACTTAAAAGACCTTTGTCATCGTTTGACTTAGCGTCCAGAACCTGTCCAGTAGGCTGGGAGCAGACCGAAACTCTGCTTGCCACTGTTGACTCAGAACAAATCGCATTGGGAGCATCGATCTTAACAAGCGCTTGATTCTGTAATAGTACAATTGAATAATGACAAGTGCCTTTCAATCACTGTTGAAACGATCGATTTACCCACTGAAACCTCTGCCCTCATTTACTGTGGAGCAGAAGGGAACTTTATTGACAAAGAAATAACAACAAAACTACCAAAAGAAAAGCTAAGAAAACCGATTCGAGTCAGGAACGCAGATGGAACAATCAACACAAATGGAATGATCACCCATCGAGTATTAATTCAATATTCAATTGGAGGAAAGTGTCACAGTAACTGGTTCTTAATCACCAAGTTAGGGGACCAATGATTAATCTTGGGAATTCCCTGGTTAGAAGAAAATAACCCGACTATTGATTGGAGAGACAAAACAATTCACCTCGTTGATGATCAACGACGAGATGGAACGATCTGGCAACTGGCATTGGATAATCAATGGGGAGAAGATGACCATTGGATTAGGGTCAAAACATCAGCGTTGCAGGCATTAGAACATCATCTGAAAAGGGACGAACCAAAGACAGAACTACCTATGGAGTACAAGAAATGGTGATCAGTCTTTGAGAAGAAAGCTTCAGAGCGATTTCCTACCTCTAGAACTTGGGATCATGTGATCGAACTGAAAAACGGTTTCACCCCTAAAGTTAGCAAGATCTACCCATTATCAATTAAGGAGCAGTCATCCTTAGACAAATGGATTGAAGAACAACTTACTAAAGGATACATCAGACCGTCGAAATCACCCCAGGCATCGCCATTCTTCTTTGTTTTAAAAAAAGGACAGCGGAGCCTTAAGGCCATGTCAAGATTACAGATACCTGAATGATTGGACAATCAAAAATGCATATCCATTACCCCTAGTATCCAACCTCCTTACCAAACAACTGGAGCGCGTCACAAAAACCTTCCAATGGTGCATCAAGGCCACCAACAAAGACCTGGACTCCATCATCAAGTGGATCAAATCCAGGAAGGACCATGGCTGGACCACAGATGCACAGTGGTAGAAGTCGGTGACTTCTCGCATACGAAGGGGGTAATGTTACAGTTTCTTTTTCCTGTTCTATGAGACGGACACTTTACTATTACATCATCATTACTATACAATTTAGTGGACGTTTATCTCCTTTTGCTAACGCTTTCATATTTCCTTTTATAGGAAGCTAGCTGCGCTTACTGTGCATTCCCTTTATAGTTTTCCTTGTTCTCAAAATATATATAAACCCTAGAATACCTTGTACATTCCCCAGTTCCAACTTAATCAAATCTTACTCTCAATCTTGACTCGAACTCCTCACTCTTTTCCTCTTGAGCTCGTCATCAACTCAAAGACCTCTGTCATCATTTGACTCAGTATCCAGAACCCGTCCAGTAGGCTGGGAGCAGACCGAGACTCTGCTTGCCACTGTTGACTTAGAACGAACCACATTGAGAGCATCGATCTTAACAATACCTATTCACTGGTTTCTGTGCCACCTTATGAATTCACCACCGGATACATCAAGAAAAGTCTTTCTCACCCACATCCAGGTGACAAGGATAAGCGGTATTAGGACGGATCCCACCACAACCACAAGCCTCATGAAAAGGTGATAGAATAAAAGAGATAATGAAAATGCAGTAGACTAGTGACCTGGTAAGAGGAAACTATCTAGAGTCTTAGAGACTCGTACCTACAAGACACCCTCCTTATATACCCCAATGCCTGGTCTGTGCGCACAGACTGCACAGCCACTAGGCTGTGCACGTGCAGCTACAAGACCTAGGCCTACCATCTAGAACCACCCGGACTCGCCCAGAGTCTTTGCCCCTATAACCCCATATGCCGCGGTACAGCCACTGCTGATCTAAGCCCTTGGAGTATCCTGTTAGGGGTGGGCGTTGTTGCCTATATCCAGAGAAGTGTCAATAGAGCCCCAAGGAAAATAGATAAAAATATAGAAAAATCCAGAGAAAATCGTAAGGTCGTAACATAGCCCTTTCCTCAAGACTTCACGTCCCGGGAAGTTGACGCTATGGGTTGTGTCGTAGGGGAATGAAGCGCAGGTTTAACCGGCCTGCCACGCTCAAGATCTCTCGAGAACGCCCCTTCCGTGTCCTTTTCCACGTATATGTCCCGCCTGTTCCCCTTCCAACGCTGCCAGTTCCATTCAAGCTTCTCGAGGTATTCCCACTCAAACTTGCTGTCTTCCCATCCAAATAACTGCTTGGGTGCGTGTGCTTCCATGTGATTCTGCCACTTGTGGTAGTGCAAGTCCCAGGTGTTAACAAGTTGTTGTGGCGCAGCGGGGTTGGCCTTATGGAATCTTTGAACCTCTTTCTTAGCGTTTTCGAGATTCTCTGCAGGTTCCCAAGTGGAATCTTCTACTGGATAATTTTTCCACTTGACTAAATATTCCAACCTCCCGCCACCAAGTCTGCTTACCCAGCTATCCATAACTTCCTCAACTTCGTATTCGTCGTTGGAAGACTCCTCAACCATTTGTGCTTCTTGTCGTTGCGCAACTTTTTCCTTTTTGGTTAGGAAATCCTGGTTCTTTGTATGGTTTAAGGAGAACCTCATTGAACACGTTGTAGACTTTCCAGGAAGCTGGAACTTTCAACCGGTATGCTGACTCGCCAACCTTCTCAACCACCTCCAAAGGGCCCACAAATTTGCCGTCCAATTTCTTTGTGGCGCGAATGACCGGTAGGTTTTCCGTGCTGAGGTAAACCTTGTTGCCTGGCTTATATTGCCGAGCCTGAGACTTTCCTGCATCATACCACGTTTTCATCATGGTGGCTGTTTTTTCTAGTGCCGCTCACACCTGTGAATGAACATCTTTTAACTCATCCACCAGCATCTCAACTGCTACCACTTTTGGTTTGTATGTTGGACTAAGACCCTTGTGCAGATGGTGCCCGTAATTCATAAAGAACAGTGAAAACCCCGTGGATGCATGTACTCAGTCGTTGTGACAAAATTGCGCTACTGATAACCAATCGCTCCAGTTGTCCTGCCTATGATTGACAAACATTGTCAGGAATTCCTTAACCTCCTGATTGATGCGCTCCGTCTGTCCATCAGTTTGCGGATGATAGGTGGTCGATCGGTTAGGTTTGATCCCCAGCATGCCATACAGATCGTCCATGAATCTTGATGCAAACTGAGGTCCTCGATCACTGATGACCTTGCGCGGTAATCCATGGTCCCTGAACACGTTGTCCCTCATTAAAACGGCTACCCCTTGTGATGTGATGGATGATGTGGTCGGCAAGAAATAAGCTTTCTTGGTAAAGCGATCTACCACTACCATTATCATATCGTTGCCCTTGGATTCTGGGAGCAGTCCCATTAAGTCCACTGATATGACCTCCCATGGTTCCTGTGGTACCTCATTTGGCACTAATGGCACGGCTCTCGGTTGCCGATCTGGTTTAGCGCGTTGACAGGTTTCACAACCAGCGATATATTCCTCAACGTCTCAGCGCATATTTGGCCACCAATAATTGTGGGTAAGCTGCTCCCCAGTTTTGGCAATCCCTGAATGTCCCCATGAATGGTGAATCTGGATTATTTCTCCTTGGATGCGTTTGACGGCTGGTACATATACATGGCCCTTCCATTCTACCAATCCTTTATCGACCTTGAAATCCCCGTCACCTTCTTCTAGTCCCTTCAAGACCTGTTTTTCCCACTAGCGCTTTGGGATTTTCTGGATACGATCTATAATTTCCTCCAATGCTCTGTCATCGTCAAAGATCCTGACAAACAAATGTTCCTTTAACAGGATGACACCTTCGTTGTCATTTTGACCTTGCTCATGACCTGCCCGTCGTGACAGCAAATCAGCCTTGGAGTTAGATTTGCCTGATCGATGCTTAATGACAAAGTTGTACTCCTGCAAGTCCGTCACCCAGCGTGCCTGTCTGTCGCCTATTCAGATTTTGTGGTTTTCGGAAGTATGTAAGGTTTTGGTGATCCATTAGAACCTCCACAATCTCTTTGGCGCCTTTAAGGTAATGAGACCATTCATAGAAAGCGTGCATAACAGCCAGCATTTCCTTATCATAGATCTCATAGTTCCTTTCTGCATCATTGAGCGACTTTGAAATGAAAGCCACTGGCCACCATAGATTATCCTTCCCTTGTTGAGACAAAATTCCTCCAATTGCAAAATCCGAAGTGTCCACTTCAACTCGAAATTGTCCTTTGTCATCGGGAATTTTCAAAGTCACCTCCCTCGCCACAAGGTCTTTCAGTCCCTGAAAGGCAGCAGTCTCGAGCTCCGTCCACAACCAATCGGTTTTGCCACGTGCACAAAACCCTCCACAAATTGACGATAAATATTAATAAAGCCCAAAAATTGCTGAAGCTCCCTTTTAGACATCGGAGTAGGCCAGTCCACCAGCACTTTGACCTTACCCTGTTCCATCTTGATCGAATCCTGACTAATGACGAGTCCCAAAAAGTCAATTTGTGGTTGATCAAACCAACATTTCTCCAGCTTTAATGACAACTTGTGTTCTTCCAGTTTGGCTAGGATACAGTTAACATGACGAATGTGGTCCTGTTGATTATCTGAAAAGACCAGGATATCGTCCATGTAAATGACCACCCATCCCTCGGCAATTTCTACTTGGAAGATGTCATTCATCATTGTCTGGAATGTGGCCAGCACGTTGGTAAGACCAAAGAACATGACCAAGGGTTCAAACAATCCTCTATTCATGCGGAATGCTGCTTTCCATTCATCCCCTTCCTTGATTCGGACATTATTGTATCCCCATCGGATATCCATTTTGGAGAATATCCGCGCTTTGGATAACTTATCCACTAACTCGCCAATGAGAGGAAGCAGATACCGATTTTTTATTGTCATCTCGTTCAACCAATGGTAATCCTGTACTGGGCATAGTTTTCCATCCTTTTTCTTGACAAAGAAGAAAGGCGATGCCATTGGGGATTTACTGGGTCGAATCCATCCTGACTCCAAATTTTCTTTAAGAAATTCATCCAATTGCGCCTGTTCTTCGCGATTAAGAGGGTAGATTTTACAATCCACTGCCTTGGACCCTGGAATTAATTTGATGGCATGGTCCCAAGGGCACCTTGGTGGTAATTCATCAAAGGTTTCCTTTTCAAACACCCTTTGATGACCTAAGTAGTGCTTAGGAACAACTTCCTCCAATGTGTGCTTTGCTGCCACACCAGCTTCCCTCACCACAATGTCTGTTGCCACTGATCGGATACAGAGTTCCAGATTTCCAATATGAACGGCTAATAATCGCTCTCCTGATTCCAGGGGTTGCATTGGGTCCACCTCTCCCTCTGGCTCTGCTACTTTGGATTGATCCCAACAAGTACCTGGACATCGACTGAAACGTACTTCCAGTTTCTTCCAGTCCATCACCAGATTACGATGCTGAAGCCATTCATGTCCTAGGAACAGGTCCATTTTTCCCAATCAAGCCACTCCGCACTCCACAACTTCTTCATGATCACCAATATGCAACTTAAATTGCACCATGTACTTCAGGCTGCCCATCATGTTATGTGTACCATCAGCATTGTAAACTGCCATCGGCCTCAGCATCTTTCGTTTATTCAGTTTGTGTCATTCCACAAACTCGTCATTGATGCAGGACCCTGTACAGCTGGAATCTACTAATGCTGTAACTGTAATAGTGTGACCTGTGTCCATGGTAGTGATCGTGCCCTTCAAGTTCATTTCCTGCTTTCCTGAAGCTTTTACTAACTGCCCCCGCAGTTGTACTAGATTCCATAACGCATCGTCTTCAGGCAACTTATTTAAGTCTGCAACAAGTGTTTTGTCTACCTGCTGAACCCGTTTATTATGAACCCATTCTTTCAAACACCGCATTGCGGTTTCATTGTCCTGCTGCCATATACGTCTTAAGACCCACGCCGGAGTCCAAGTCTTTATCTGGGGTTTTGCGCTCACACTCAGATTCCGAATACGATGAACAAGGGATGAACATTCATATAACAGATCCAGAATACTAATACATGAGTCCGTGTGTACTACTGAGTCCTTTTTTGTCAATAGTGCTGAGCGCTCGCCTATTGACCTTCACCAAAACCCTTCTCCTTCCCATACTCCTTCCACATCTCCTCAGTGAGATCTTCGACCCTCAGCTCCCTAATCTGCCCCTTGCCCTTGTCCTGTGCTTTAGCCTTTTTGGGCTCTGGACAATCCTTTGCCCAGTGGCCCGTGTTTCCACAATTGAAACAGGCTCCCTTGGCTCGTTTGGTTTTATCAACATCCATGGCATTCAGATCACATGTTTATTTAGATCCCGAGGGCGCACTGTACTGGAACTGGTTTGGTTTGGAGTCTTTAGCAACCGGTTTCTCCTTGTAACCATCATTGCTTTGACCTGTTCCATAAGCTTTGTTCGCCTTTCTATATGCGCGTGCTAATTCAATTGCCCTCTTTTGGGTTTGATCCAGGGTAGCGTCCTCGGGTAGGTTCCCATATCGAATGAGATCTCTTCCTAGTGCAGGGTGGATATGTCCTAAGAAGTGCGCCAAAGCGCCCGATTGTCCCAGTTGACTAGCGGTTTTAGGGCGTTGAATTTGATGATGTAATCTTCTACCGGTTGTGTTCCCTGTTTCAATACCAAGATCGCATCCGTTGCTTTTTCCCTAGTTTCCGTTGACATGAAGAAATGATGCATTTTCTCCTTGAACCCTGTCCACGTCATGAAGGGGTACTGGTTCCTGAGTGGTCATTGCAATAGGGTAGGCGGTTCCATCAAATGATTGTATCGTCCTGTATTTAGTTCCTCCCAGGTAAGCCCTGGCGTCCAAAACGGCGATGCATTATCCATTTTATCTTGATATTCCTGATCCACCTCCAATGCTTGTTTGAGCTGTACTCCTGCCCAATCTCCTGCTCTATTGTCCTTGCCCTTCCGGATCCGGTATAGACACAGCAAGATCTTCCTATCAGCTCACATTTCCCGAGCTAATCGGAAATAGATCTCCATTTGTCTCAGCCATCCATTGACCATGCGGGGATCTTCTTCATAATGATCCGGCATCTCGGCTTTTGTGAGAGGCTGTGGCTCAGGCCTTGGGTTGGCACGGTTGTATTCATTAATTAAATCCGCAATTGCTCCACCAATGGCTGCTGCTGCATCCAATCGTTGCTCATTTTGCAGAATGACCGCATTCTCATGTGCGTTCAAAGCGGCCTGATCTGCATTAGCAGTGGGCAGAGGAATATCTGGACTATTTTGCAGGTTGTGCCATCCCCATACACCATGTAACAGACAAGTGACCATGTTGGCTGTGTATTGAAATGCTCCCACACGCATGTGACCCACTCCTCATGTGACCAAGATAGCCATGCAATCCCAACCTGTTTCTCCCCATGGAGTAGCAATAACATGAAGGCAACCCTGCCTTCCATATGTGGACCTTAGGATAATTCAAACTTCCATATTCCGGAGTTCCAAATCCCATTCCATTATCTCCTGTATCTGGGGATATTGTGGCCATGTGTACTCAGTCCAATATTGTTGTCGGATCAGATGCAGGTAGCAATAACCAGGCATGGATGGATTAATGGTCCCTATGACACTAGCTGGTCTAGGATATGGATATGGGACATCTATTTCCCTTCCCACTGTCCTTCTCCATTGGTCAATTTCCATCCGCTTGTGATCCAGTTCCCCATTTGTGAGGGCTCTGTGTCGTTCCTCTGGGGAGCCCTTGTCTTGTTATTGGACTGTTCGTTTAGTGCGTTTATAGAACGCATTTTATCTTTTTTTATATATACATAGTGATGCGCGTGACCTTATGTTGCGCGCCCAAATAATTAGATAAGCAGTTTTACTTTTTGTTCTTGCCACCGCGTTGCACACCCAATATAAATTGGTTCAGTGTACGATGCACTGCGAGAATTAAGTAAGAAACCAAAAATCATTACACTTTTTTACACTTCCAAAGTGGTGTAAACGCACTTTAAGCCGGAAAGACATCTGAACAATGTCTTTCGGTCCACCGAGGAAACCCACGTATAAATGACGGGAAGACCTCTCGAGCTCCCCATCAAAGACACGGGAGAGTTCCCTGGTAATAGTACCATGCTCTGTAAGTATGAGTGTGGCGGGAGACCTAAAGCCTCCCGATGACCAAAATGTAACCAAGAGAAGTGCTAGCACTTCTCAACCTAGGGCACGACTGTCGCCCTCACCTAACAGTCGAAAAACGACAGAGGTATCCAGTGGAACCTCACCAGCGAGACCGTCACCAAAAATGACGAGATCGCCACCAAGAATACCGTACTCAGTTGCGGTAAAATCCAATAAACCAGAGATTGATTTGAATCGATCTCCTACGGAAAGGGCGGCGCCTTGAGCTCATCATCATGTGGACTGCCAGAAACTTCCTATAGACAGGACTGGACAACCTCCAGGCACCTCTCAAATTAGAGGAGCCAAACCGGCTCCTGCCCCTACTGAGGTAGTAACTACCTCTATCACTGATAAAATCTTCAATGATTCCTTGAGCAAACGCCTTGGAATCGCAGTTAAACTTGACCAAAGGGCAGTCAAGTTTCAGAACGTCAGAGAGGAATCTACTGACAAAAGAGAGGTTGAATATTCAATCTCTCCATTAGACTTTGAGTCCGAACGAATAGATGAGGACTCCATCAGAGAGGATCTGGCGAATTTGACCAGAAACTCTCAATCGACCAAATCAGTTGGACAGGGCACATTCAATGTAAAGATGACACCGCCCGAAACTGCCAATGTCCTAGGACAATTAATCCAAGGACAACGAAACCTAGAGATGCTCATGATAGGAAATCATGCGAGCATCAGCAATAGCTTCCATCGTTTGGAAGAAAAGACTGAGAGGACTAATAGTCATCTCGAATGTATCACCTCACTCCTAGAAGGACAAAGGGACTCTTCTCGTTCATATCGAGGGCGTACAGACTCACGCGAGCGAGTAATGTCTAGACGTAACCAAGGGCTTGGTTACAGATCCGCCAGTCAAGATTCAGCTCTTGACTACATCAGCGAGAACGAATACACTGAGGAGACCGTCCCAGAAATGAGACAGTCTCATAATAACAGGCAGACTGAGAGTCTGCCCATTAGTGAAGCTCAACTTGAGGTTCTGATTGGACTCAAGAAGCAAGAGATGATGATTGCATCATCTGATATAATGAATAGACGAGGACATAATGAAACCTCGTCTAATTATGAAATGAGAATGACCACTAGTGCACAAAATGCGGTCATCGCAGAAGTCAGAAATGGAGTCCCTCCAGAAACTCTATTTCTTCGAATGAACCCATTTTGGGGATCTGCCCAAACCCAAGGGGCATCACTAGAGGTTTCGGAGAGACCTCGATTTTTAACAGGATCTAACTCAATTCCTGTCTATAGGACTAGTAACGAGGATTGTTCTAGTCCTGAAATAACCATACCTTCCCGAAGGACAAGGTTCAGAGAAGGGGATAGAGATGTTAGAGAGGAGAGAACTGCACCTCCTAACAACACACACGAAAGCTGGAGAGGCCCTAGACCAAGCTTCTCCATAAGCAACTTGGGCAGAGGATCACTAACCGCAAATCCTCTTACCCATTCTGACAAAACGTCGGAAAGGATGGACGAAATGGTCCAAAAGGAAATCAAGGAAGCAGAATCGGTGTACGATTCTATGGTCGAACCCATTAACCTCGGGAAACTTGGGGTTAAATTATCCCCTCCTGAGTATGAAGGAGGAGAGACTATCGACGAGTTCCTCAAATTTACGAGGGAACTTCTCAATTTTCTTAGCATCTATTCGTTGCTAAAACCTGAAGCTGATCTATTCAGAGTCAGATTCCTAGGGCAAATTCTGAAAGGGAAAGCCCTAAAGTGGTACCAACACACGATCAACTCAAATGCTGATTGCAGTTGGAATTTCGAGGACTCTATGGTAGCCCTCAAAAGATACTTCGTTAGGGACGCCTCGTCATGAGACGCCGCTATGAAATTTGACTGTCTTTCTCAGAAAGGATGGTCTGTGACCGAACTTAAGAAGGACCTGGAGCGTTTAAGCCAACAAATGATCCAGAACCCTTCTGAATACGACATGGCGAGGAGATTCCTCGCTGTGCTTAAGCCGGAAATATCGACCAAGGTCGTTAGACACGGCTACAACCCGGAAAATAGCAACCTCAATGCTATTTTCGAAGCGGCTAAGTTCATAGAGGAAGCTCAATTCTATGAGACTTGGGAAGAGCGCGAACGCCAAAGGCGCTCTAACGTGAAGATGTCAGGAAATAAACCCCTCACATCTAAAGGTTCGTCTAAGAAACAGACGAACTTTAAGGCTCCGGAGAAAGGCGCCTTCCAAAGGCAAAATAATAATGACTTGAAACAGATCGAGTGTTTTATTTGTAATCAAAAGGGACATATAAGCTCAAATTGTCTGAAGAACAGCAGACCCAGGAAATCTGCTAACATTGAAACTTCCGAGCATGAGGGATGCAACGAAGGTGCTGCAAATGCTGCGGACGCTGAAGGAACTTCGGAAGAGGAAGGACAATATGCTTCCATGGAAGAAGCACATGAGATGCAGCAAGAAGGCATCTCTGGAGATGACGGAGACAATGATGAGTTGTCCCTAGAAGACTGGTGCGCTTGCATCAGAATAGATGAATCGATAGACTCGGATGACGAGTCTAGAGACGATGGATTAGAAATTGCAGCAATGCGACTTCTAGAAGAAGATTTGGAGGAATATCCAACCTCCTCAAAAATAACTGAGACCGGCGATCAAGTCGCTTACCGACTCAGATCAACGAAGAACATGGTCCAGAACCATGTCAAAGACAGTCCAAAGCGTGATTTCAAGCGCTTAGGAGTAATTGAGGGATACATGCGCATCAATGGACAGAAAGCGCATGTACTCCTTGACGGTGGAAGTACGCTGGATATGATTTCAGCAAATTTCGCTACCGTCAATAAGTTGGATATGTTCCAACTTAAGAAACCGATCAAGTTGCAAATGGCAACTTCTGGCTCATGATCCGCTATTAATTACGGAGCGAGAGCTGAACTAAAAGTAGGCGATTTAAAACAAAATCGCTACTTTGACATAGTAAACCTGGATAGGTACCAGGTCATATTAGGAACGCCGTTCCTAAAAGAACATAATGTGTTGCTGAACTACGCGGGTAGCGGCTCCTTCAAACTGGGAGACAAATGGTTCCCAGTACGTGAAGGGGAATTTTCGATTCCTCTCAACAAAGAAGGGGAAGGATCAGGCAGCACGATACCGCCTTCGAAAGGGTTCTCTAGAGAACCCATCAAACCCAAAGAGAACGTTAAGGGCAAATTTAAGCCTGATAAATGCTCTCATTGACTAGAAAACGACAACCCTCTATCTCTAGCTGGCGCACGAGTGGGAGGTACCACCTCCATTAACATGGAGGAGCGTTTAAAATTGCACCAAGAATGGATTGATAAAATCCAAGACTTATTCATTCCTGAAAAACCAGAGTTACCACCTTTAAGGGAAATAAATCATGAGATTCCGTTAATAAACCCAAATCTCAAGATAAATCATAGGGCACCCAAATGCCCTGAACCGCTCAGAGATGAGCTCAAAGCGAAGGTTGATCGCTATCTAGAGGCTGGATGGTGGGAAAGGACCAGCCTTCCTTCATTGGCGCCTCTATTAATCATAATCAAACGGGACGGGAAAATAAGAACCGTCATCGACGCAAGGCAGCGAAATGACAACACCCTAGCGGATGTCACACCAATGCCAGATCAAGAGACAATTAGGAATGATCTAGCCAGAGCTCAATTTAGAACAAAAATCGAGGGCTTTACACTCCCCCCCCCCCATCCCGGTGGACTCCTGGTCAGTCCCGGACTCAACCAGGACTGTACCGGGAATTCCCGGGACTGGGGGGAGAGCAGACAACCCAGCCAATTTTTACGAGGAGTGAACCAGGACTCCCGCAGAGTCCTGGTTCACTCCTCGTAAATCCACCGGACCCTGGTGGACTGTCCCGACCAGGAATCCCGAGGAATCCCACTGGACTGGGGCAGCAGATTATATATGTGCTGTGCCTCCATGTCACGTGACCATCAACGACGCGCGGCCGCGACTTTGTTGATTGCCACGTGACACACCGTCCAGTCACGGGTCTCGTCCGTCATCGATCATCTGACCATCGATATGCCGCGTCCATCGAAACAAGCCGCAAGCCGTTCACCACCCTCTCGCACTACCCGCTCGACTCGAAAGCGGGCCAAATCGACAAGCAGCGTTGAAGGATCGAAAAAGAAGGCGAAGCGGTCAGGTGAGGATGAAGCTGGGTCGAGTAGAATGACTCGGTGCGTCCCATTTCCCTCCTTTTTTCCACCTGCTGATTTCTTTGTGCAGGTGAGTCGCCACTAGCTACGCGCGACCATTTGCTGACTGCCACGCCCGTTTTTTCCTCTCGCGCCCGGTATACTTCACCCGAACGGGTTTTTTCTGGATTCCCCGGATTTACACCTCTTCCCAACCCTCCCTCTTGCTCCAACGCCCCAGGTGAGTCACCAACAAGTTGCGCAGGTCGTTTTCTGACCGCCGCGCCCGTTTTTTCTCACTCGCGCCCGTTTTTTTTCACCTGCGCCCGTTTTTTCGCCCGGACGAATGCTCCAAATTTGTACTACCCCCCCCGACCCTCCCTCTCACTCCAATGCCACAGGTGAGTCACCAACAAGTTGCGCAGGTCGTTTTCTGACCGCCGCGCCCGTTTTTTCTCACTCGCGCCCGTTTTTTTTCACCCGCGCTCGTTTTTTCGCCTGGACGAATGCTCCAAATTTGTACTACCCCCCCCGACCTTCCCTCTCACTCCAATGCCCTAGGTGAGTCACCAACAAGCTGCGCAGGCCGTTTTCTGACCGCCGCGCCCGTTTTTTATTTTACTCGTGCTCGTTTTTCGCCCGGCCGTTGTTTTTTGAATGCTGTAAATTTATACTGCCCCCCGACCCTCCCTCCCACTCTGATGCCCCAGGTGAGTCACCAACAAGCTGCGCAGGCCGTTTTCTGACCGCCACGCCCGTTTTTTATTTTACTTGCGCTCATTTTTTCGCCCGGCCGTTTTTTTCTCGAATGCTCTAAATTTATACTGCCCCCCGACCCTCCCTCTCACTCTAACGCCCCAGGTGAGTCACCAACAAGCTGCGCAGGCCGTTTTCTGACCGCCGCGCCCATTTTTTTATTTTACTCGTGCTCGTTTTTCGCCTGGCCGTTGTTTTTTGAATGCTCTAAATTTATACTGCCCCCCGACCCTCCCTCCCACTCTAACGCCCCAGGTGAGTCACCAACAAGCTGCGCAGGCCGTTTTCTGACCGCCGCGCCCATTTTTCTTTCCCTCGCGCTCGTTTTTTCGCCTGGACATTTTTTATTTTCGAATGCTCCCTCTCACTCCAATGCCCTAGGTGAGTCACTAACAAGCTGTGCAGGCTGTTATCTGACTGCTGCACCTGTTTTTTTTATCTGTGCTCGTTTTTTTCGCTTGGACGGTTTTTTTTCCTGAATCCTCTGAATTTATACCTCCCCCTGACCCTCCCTTTCATTCCACAATCACTACTATTTTTTTGTATTTTGTTTATGTTTCCTGTCTCCTAGTGCTGAACAAATATTGGCTAATAGTGGTGCCACTGTTGCACCACCTCCATGTGGGAAGCCATCCACCATCTCATTTGCCCCATCACAAGTGCCCAGACATCAGCTTTCTCGTATTGGTAAGGATGAGGAAGCAGAAAGCAGCAAGGAAGAGACTGTGGAGTCTGTAACAGGTATGTTTATACCTATATGGATTGCATGTATGTATCATGCAAATCAGGGAGTGGTGAAGAAAGTGATAAAAATGGTGGCAGTGAATTGTATGGTGGTGAGTCTGGGGAGGACACAGACAATAAGGAAAAAGAAGCAAAGGAAGCAGAGGCTTTACAGAGGGAGGAGGATGAAGAGGTTAGTCTTGTTGTTATACTTTTCATCATTTGCTGAATGAATTTAGGAACTTCTTGAGACAGGGGTGCTTAAGGATAAAGGCAAAGGAAAGGTGGGTATTCTGGATCAGAATCACAACTTTTCATAATTTATGAACAGAAATCTGGTGGAGATGATGATGTAGATGAAGGAGAGAATCCTGGACTCCATGGAAATATATTTGATGAAGAAGGTAGTTGAAATTTTATTAGATTGCTTCCTGTCTGACAATTTGAAGATGTTTTATTGCAACCACTTCAAGGATCTTCTCGTGTATCTGGTGGGATTGCAAGAGGTAAAGCCATAGGGAATGTTCATAACATGGGTGATGCAGAGGCAGGAATGTCATTGGTTACTGAGCAGGATGGAACAGTCAAGCTATTCAGCAGCTTGGCAGAGGCAGATATGACCAGCATCAAACCCTTGGTTGTGAAAGTTCCAGTCATGCCTACCATAGCTCCAGTCCTGAAGAAGTTGGCTCACTGTGCTTCACCCATTGAAAGTAAGTAATTGGCAATATGCTCTGTATTGGGTATTAAACGATTTCAAGGAGATGATCAACACATCCTGGTGCTACAAAATGAGCAGTGGGTACAGAATGGGCGCTATGCCATTGCTGTTGAAGATGATGACAAGATACAATGGACTAATGAAAATGGAAACCTGTCTTTGACTGTTTGTGTTGTAAGTACCATCCATTTTATTCATAATGATCTCAACTCAAAATATACAGAATGCTACTAACCCTCTGTTAGTCACAAGGGGCAGCAGTATTGCCTCTGCCTCCATTTCTGCATCAGCACACTCAGAGGG
Organism: Amanita fuliginea; assembly: GCA_023014435.1. NCBI lineage: Eukaryota > Fungi > Basidiomycota > Agaricomycetes > Agaricales > Amanitaceae > Amanita > Amanita fuliginea. Next base: position 647,521 of record JAEBUQ010000017.1, on the reverse strand, counting down.
CAAGACCTTGAACTCTGATGATATGTCTAGAGACCAGTTGATTGATTTACTTGAAATATCTGGGAATCTGGTCACAGAATCTAAGAATCTTGGTATTAGGCAACACTATGCTAGGTACAAAGCCTGCTTGGAGGCACAGCAAACTTTGAATGAGAAACTGCAGGAGGGGACTTGGCCTGGCAGAAGGCCAAAGAATGCATCTATTATCCAACTTTTCACTTCAAAAACTACTTGGTTCACATATGTCATACCTGCATTTTGTGATATCAATAATTTTCCTGACATCAAGGACTGGCTAGAGGGAGGAGAAGGATGTCCCACCAACTTGGAGATTTGGGGCAAAGACAAGGGTACATATACCTTCTCTGAACTGAAGGAAGAGAAAAAGAAAAGGGCTAGTGAAAAGGCAGAGAAAGAGAAGAGAAAGAAGGAAACTAGGAGTGAAGCTTCTGGATCCAGAGCAGCAGGTCAGTCAAAAAGAAGCAGAAAATATAAGTAAGCAGTAATATGTGACAACACATATACCATTTTTAAACTAGATGATGAATATACAGCTTTGATATGTCCTATCAATCCAGTTGGGTCCTAATGATTATATTCATCCTTTGTTTTATCCCTGGTACTGTGGCACAAGAAGCAAGCCCATTTCCCAACATTACATTCAAGGAGTTTAACCAATTTGTTGAAGCTCATTTTAGTTCCACTGTCACATTGTCAACAGTCTTGATGACCCTCTTCACAGTTACTCAAAACACTGATCTCCTCAGTTTACACTTTCGTCAGCAGAGTGCTACAGGTGAAAATGAGAGACACATAGCAGTGACTGGTTGGATCAGAGGTCTTGGTAATGCATTGGGTAACAGGCTGAAAGAGACAGAGACTCATTTGTTAAAAAAGTCAGAGTCCAGTCCACAAATGCCACAGGATAAAGTTGATGTTGCACTGGGTGCTAAAATTGAAGCTTTGTCAATCCTCTTGGGTTTAAATCCATGCAGTCCTGCAGGTAGATTCAGAAGAAAGTTAAAACCAATTACACATGAAATATTGCAACCTGTATATGTAATATGTCCTACAGCTGCTGTTTGTCAAATTTCCACTTGCAACAGGGCAGCTCTATATCAAGGGACAAAGTCAAGGGACATCCCACTAGTGACATTGATCAAGGATTTTAAAAACCATGACAAGGTGCCTGTCCTTTCAGGACAATGCAAGAAGTGCAACACAATTTACTACATGGATCATGAGAGAATACCTGGGAACACCAGCCATGAAAGGGTTTATCTGAATGATGCAATGTATATCAAAGTAGGGCAGAACTTATGGGTTGATCGGAAGTTTACCTCAGCAGTGCTCAGTGCAATGTATAATTTCCATGCATCTGCTGCAGCATACAAAGCATTTTGGAATGACACTTTCAATCAAATAAAAATAGTAACACGACGTCATATTTGGCAAGCTTTTGTCCAAGAATCAATGTGCTTTGTTGCATCAGAGTCAAATATAGATGTTGCAATGGATGATAATCTTTCCATAGATGAAGTGACAGCAGAGGCATTTAAAATTCTTGGGGAAAAAGGCATCATTAGGGCTGCTGAATACCACGCTTGTGCTGAATGTACACACAAATATAAGGGAACTGCAGATCTTATAACAGAAAATGATGAATCAGGGACACTAGGGATGGATAATATTAGACTAAACTCAGCAAGTCAAGAAGAAGTAGTTCATGGGTTTGATGATGAAGACAACCCCCCTGTTAGACTAGTTATCATGGATGGGATAGTCATTGGCCACACCCATTGTGCCTATAACAACTGTACCAATGATTTACAAAATGCACGTGGGGGTGTCTACTGTGCCTATCATGAAAATCTCTATGGGGGCCTTTGTCATGTTGCAGGTTGTGCAAATGTCAAAGTACAAAGCACAGAAGCATGTGAGCAGCATCAGGACATCTGGAACAGATATGTTGTTAATCACAGGCATCATACATTGGGAGGCTATAGAAGAGCACTTAGAAGGCCAGATGAAGCCTTGCCTTGGGCATCTGGAACAACTAAAAATGTACAGCCACATGATGTCACTCAACCAATGCACAGGAGAAGAGATAATTTTACACCTCCCCATTTTTACTGTGTTGAAACTATATGTGCCCCCTGTGGTGTTGTTATTGCATGGGCAAAATTTGCAAAGTCAGAATCACCAACAAACATCCTGAACTTTTTGGAGAGTGTCTATCCTATACCAGAGTCTAGGCCAGACTATGTTTGCATTGATAAGGCATGCATGGTTCTCCGTACTTGCTTAATAAATGGCAGCTGGGAGCAGTGGAAGAACACAACAAGATTTATTGTTGACTCTTACCATTATGTCAACCACTGTGTTGATGATGAATTATGCAGGACCTGGTGCAATCCTGCTCCTTTAAATGGCTCTGCACCTAACTTGGTGGTTGCTGCCAGAAATGCACAAGGACAACTATACTATAAACGTGCATTTAATACACAAGCATGTGAACAATTGAATGCATGGCTTGGTGGTTTTGAGCATATCTTAAACAGAATGACTAGTTGTAATTTCAATTGGTTCTTGCATTCTATGCTCTTCTACCACACTAAGCATGTCATTCAGAACCAAAAATTGAAGGAAGTAGAGACTGAGGACATGGAAGAAGAGGAATAGGTAGTCATATCCAAATGCTAATACAAGCTATCATGTTTTCATCAAAGGCTAGACATGGAACAGTAAAGATGTACCAATTATACAAATGGTTTTTTCTGTGCAGGAAATAGATGAGCATGCAAGAAACAATTGATTGATAAAATGAAGAATCTAGATGTGAAACAGTAAAGTAAGTAAATACTCAAGACACCAATAATACAAATATCTTTTTTCCATGCAGGAAATAGGTAAGCATGCAAGAAACAATTGATTGATAAAATGAAGAATCTAGATGTGGGACAGTAAAGTATAGATGTGAAACAGTAAAGTAAATAAATACTCAAGACACCAATAATATAAATATCTTTTTTCCATGCAGGAAATAGGTAAGCATGCAAGAAACAGTTGATTGATAAAATGAAGAATCTAGATGTGAAACAGTAAAGTAAATAAATACTCAGGACACCAATAATATAAATATCTTTTTTCCATGCAGGAAATAGGTAAGCATGCAAGAAACAGTTGATTGATAAAATGAAGAATCTAGATGTGAAACAGTAAAGTAAATAAATACTCAAGACATCAATAATACAAATATCTTTTTTCCATGCAGGAAATAGGTAAGCATGCAAGAAACAATTGATTGATAAAATGAAGAATCTAGATGTGGGACAGTAAAGTATAGATGTGAAACAGTAAAGTAAATAAATACTCAAGACACCAATAATATAAATATCTTTTTTCCATGCAGGAAATAGGTAAGCATGCAAGAAACAATTGATTGATAAAATGAAGAATCTAGATGTGGAACAGTAAAGTAAATAAATATTCAAGACATCAATAACACAAATAAAGAACATATATATGAAATATCATATAGGTCAGCAGCAAGCAGGTGTGGAAAGTAGATAAGAGTGTAAATGAAATGTGCTGAGGAACTGTGGGAATGTAGAATAAATATAAGGATAGGAAACATGGTGAGAACATAGACAGGTGTGTGGGAACATGGGAAAATTAACAGGTAGTGTGAATGTGATGAGAAGGTTGATAGGTGTGTAAAAACAATGGGGAAGTTAACAGGTGTGCATGAACCTGGTGGGGGTGTAGGAAGATGGTGGGAGTATGTGATGGTTGGGAGTGTGAGAAGATGGTGGAGGTGTGGGAAGATGGTGGGGGTGTGAGAAGATGGTGGGGGTGTGGAAAGATGATGGGAGTGTGGGAAGATGATGGGAGTGTGGGAAGATGGTGGGAGTATGTGATGGTTGGGAGTGTGAGAAGATGTGATGGTTGTGAGTGTGAGAAGATGGTGGGAGTGTGGGAAGATGGTGGGAGTGTGGGAATGAACATTGTGGAAAAGTGGATAATACATGCATGGGAAGTGCACAGGTGTGTTATAACAATATGGGGTGGGAAAGTTGGGAGAACCTGTAATGTGACTCAATGATGCTTGGTTTGTTATTGTTTGGAGGTATTTACTGTACAGGAGTCACAGTATGTTCAAATAGTGACTAAGTCCTGGTTGAGTCCTGGAGGGTATCCTTGTTGAGTCCTGGTGAGTCCTGGTGAGTCCTGGCTAGTACTGGTTCATGGATGAATCAGGAATGACCAGGACTGACCAGGAATTCCAGGGAATTCCAGGGAATGACCAGGACTGACCAGGAATTCCAGGGAATTCCAGGGAATGACCAGGACTGACCAGGAGTCCAGTGGAACACGGGGGGGAGTGTTAAGTACTGGGAAATTTGGAAAAATGTAGATCGATTCGAAAGATTCGATCTAAAGAAAGGGATCCTTTGGACCACCAACAGGATCGGACAGAGAGTAGTCTGCGTTCCTAACGGACTACTCGAAGGTAAGAGCATTAAAGGCGTCATAATCGAAGCCTGCCACATTACTTTGGGCCACTTGGGAATGCGTAAAACGCTAGGCTATATCCGGCGTTGGTTCTGGTGGCCCAATATCGCTGTGGACATAGAGGATTTCTGTAAATCCTGTGGAAAATGCCAAACGACGAAGGTCTCGCGACAAAGGACACCGGGATGGCTCCATACTATGCCAATCCCTACGAGACCTTGGGAAAGTATAGGAATGGATTTTGTCAGACCATTCATGGAAGTAGAAGGATCAAACTATGTCCTTTTAGTTATCTGCAGGATGACTGCCATGGTTCACCTACTTCCTACCCGAACGAACGTATCAGCCAAGGGAATAGCGGAACTGTTCGTCAAGGAAATCGTCAGACTCCATGGCGCCGGAGTCTATTGTATCCAACAGGGATACAAAGTTCACTTCTACATTCTGGAGTGAACTCAGCAAAATTTTGGGGCAACGACTATTGATGTCGTCGTCTTACCACCCACAGGAGCCATCCAGACGATGTCTCAGATACTGAGATCATTGGTAAATGACTACCAAGACAATTGGAAGTCGCAACTACCCATGGTCGAGTTCACAATGAACTCAGCAACCAGCGAGTCCACTGGCTACTCCTCGTTCGAATCGGATTACGGATGGATGCCCAAAATGATCCTAGGAATTGACCATGAGGCGTCGCACACGGGAGTAAAACAATTCATTGAGAAGATCGGGGATGTTCTTGATAAAACGTTTGATAAATTAACCGCTCAACGCACGCGTCAAGCGGTAATAGCGAATAAACATCGTCGGGAAGGGCAAATCTTCCAAGAAGGAGATTTAGTATTCCTATCAACGGAAAACATCAACCTTCCCAAGGGACGAGCCCGAAAACTTTGCCCAAAGTACATAGGACCTTACAAGGTCCTGGAAACTTTTCCAGACCAATCCACATACAAGATCGATCTACCGCCGGACCTAAAAGCAAGACGCATCCATGACGTCTTCCACGAAAAGGTCCTTAAACCAGTCATTGAAAACGACTCAAAGAAGTTTCCCAAGAGGGAAACTCGAGTACACTATGATATTGGGAATGACCCGGAACAAGAATGGGTTGTTCAATCGATAGAAGACCATCGATGGTCTCCTAAATTATTATTCAAGGTACGTTGGGAATTAGGAGATTCCACTTGGGAACCTCTGGAAATTGTAAACGAACTTGAAGCTCTAGATCAATATCTAGAGCTTGAGGGTGTGAAAACACCCTCGGATTTATGTTGTGTGTAAAACACGCTTTGTGGCAGTGAAACGGCTCATTGGCCAGTGGAGTTTCCCGGGAAAATTTCCAACCCCAACAACAAAAACGGAAAATTATTTTCTCACGAAACTTAACCGCAAAACATGTCGGCTGAACAACACGACCGTCGAGACTCGAGGAGAGAGGAGCAGAGTGCCTCTCCTCATGAAAGGAAATTGAACCGACAAGGTTCCAAACACTTGAGGAGATCCCCATCTCCTCTCGACGAATATGATGCGGCGTCAATTTTAAATAAACTGGTCCCGGACTGGGAAATACATTGAGAGACACACCTGCCTCTCCATCCGAAACGATGCGCAGACTGCGCAAAATTCTCGAAACACGTCGTTGAAACGACACAAGGTGGCTCATTTGCCATCTTCCTAGAAAAGCAAAAGAAACACTGGCGGAAAGTTCTCCACAACAAGATGCAGGAAGAACTAGACGACGCGTACGATGCTGGTCTCCAGAGGAGCGAGAGACGAATTTTGGAGCTCGAGGAAGAGCTCGATAAATATCAACAGAGAGTCTCTCAACTCTCACAAGAAAAAGAGAACTTCGAAAAGAAAATCGACGAGATGTCTCAAACGTCAAGGAACAAAAAATCCTCAGGGCTGGCTCACTGGCGGGGAAGAGGCTCGCCCAGACGAGCATCGAAATAAATGAAAACGAGAAAGCTCTCCCATCAGAGCTCGCCGCTCCGCTGCACCTCGTCACCAAATCTCTCCCGTGGCTCTGACACCCATTGAGGAAGGTCCTACAACCACCCTCCTCCCATCCACTTCCGTTCCTCCCCTTTCTACGAAAGGGAAAGCAAGGAGGACGATGTATGAGACGGACTCGGACTTCGACAGCGAATGCGAAGTCAATTCGGCTGCCCCTTCCCTGTCGGGCGATGAGGAGGGGCTCAGAACCACGCTCAACAAGTCAAGACGTGAGCATGCCTGTGGAATGCACTGTGTAGAAGGGGAAGACCCATCTTCCTCCTCTAGAATGATGATAGACGAGGCTCCCCTCTCCGCAAGAATCGAGGGTGCCTCATCTCAACCAGGGAAATATGAGCCGCCCACAGGCACCAGGAGGACCAAGAACGGGCAATTCCCTCTGGGACACCGAGACTCCCTCATCGGGGAACCTGCTTCCTTCAGAATGGGAAGCATTAGCCAGTTCTACAGGCTGGGAATATTCGGGCACGTCTGCGTCAAGGCAAGCTCGTATTGGGAAGGAGATGCTATGCATCTCTGGGCGAAACATTCATCCACCGAGAAATGGTACTGGATGAATGGCAAGCCCATGCAAATGGCAAGAGAGGCATCGAAGGTGCCTCTCGACCAGAGATCTGTTGCTCAACGATGGGCAGTCAGAGAAGCCACTGCTTCAGGGTTTCTCCCGTTGGATGATTTGTCGAGGGAACCTGACGTTGAAGGAATGGCCAGGAGAAAGGAATTCCCTCCTTCCGTCCGACGAGAGATCGACGGTCGTCTCAACATCCATGACATTACGGCGTGGATGTTCCTCAAAATGACAGAACCTCACCCAAGTGAGGGAACTGTCAACTGGTTCTGGTGGCTGACGTGCCCCTTGCTTAAGGAACTGGGCCTCTTCAAGAGGACAGTTTCTAGACTTGGACTGCGGGAGGAAGGATTGATAGAGTATGCCCCACACCGACTCGTGCATGAAGGGGAGTTTACTCTCGATGATATAGTCACGCATTTTCACAGGTGTGGACTAACCAGCAGCGACTGCGACTCCCTGTTCAGGGACTTCGCTAGAAACCATCTCGTCGGCATGGAATGGCCAAGCGAACCTGACGGGAGCAGAGTCCACCCAGTCCCGAGGGTCTCGAGACCCTCAATGTCCCAGCGAAAGAAAGGGAAAGGGAAGAGAGGGAAACCTCTAGCAGAACGCCTCGAAAGAGGCTTAAAACTTGACCAGAGGACTGAAACACCAGTCCTCCCTTATTGCGAGGAAGCTCTGGTTGGGGATATTCCCCCAACCTCAACTAGGGTCAGCGCTGACCCTCCTTCAGGACCTGGAAATCCCTCGTCCTCAGCAATGGACATCGAAGGTTCCCCCATGGGACCTACATGAGCCTGGAGGACTTCGTCGTCACAAAAGGGGAATTTTTTCCTTCCAACTGTCAATTCGTAAGATTGTACCTTCGGGACAATCTGGTTGGGAGGGTGTGAGGGCTCTGTGTTGTTCCTCTGGGGAGCCCTTGTCTTGTTATTGGACTGTTCGTTTAGTGCGTTTATAGAACGCATTTTATCTTTTTTTATATATACATAGTGATGCGCGTGACCTTATGTTGCGCGCCCAAATAATTAGATAAGCAGTTTTACTTTTTGTTCTTGCCACCACGTTGCACACCCAATATAAATTGGTTCAGTGTACGACGCACTGCGAGAATTAAGTAAGAAACCAAAAATCATTACACCATTATTTGGTACAGTGGGAACCATTACTATCCAATCTTTTGCTTGTTGCACCAGACCGCCCCACCAGGTCGTATCTGCTCCCTGAGTTCGTGTCTTAGCCTTACTAGGTCCTGCCGCCTTTGCGATAACCTGCGCATACGACTTTTTAGTGGCTGTGACCAATGATGGATTCTTTGAGGGTCCTTGTACAAACGAAGAGATTGTGGGCACTGGTGACCGCTTAAGTTTGGACTTCCCATGTCCTCCGAATTCCGCCTGAAGCCGATGATCTGGGGGATGCTCTAACCGCATCAGCTCTTCCCAGGTATAGATCTCATCGTTGAACTCCCTGATAGCCAATTCCTCGATCACATGGAACTTCCGTGGGTCCCTATTGTCATGTAGCATGAATCAGGCTGATAAGTCCCTGAGTTCAGGGTCCCAACTAAGAATATCCATTACGCGCTGATACGCCGGCTACATATCCACATGGGTACCACACACACACACGAATGGAAGAAGCGAAATAAAAGGCGTTCAAAGCTCTTTGCCCAGGAAAGAAGCGCTAGAAGTGGGTCGCCCTCCATTCGAAGGAGGGGTGAGCATTTCGAAACGGTTTCAGCTGAGTCGGCCACCTCGGCATTTGGAGAAGCGTAAACATCCAGCCCGTCACCACCTCCGTACTGCCAGACAGAACAGTACCTGCATCACTAGGCGTGTGCCTGACAACCAGACAAATTTCATATCTGCCCAGACCGGCCGTCATATGATTCGAAAAACATAAAGAGTCGTCCTGGCTGCTCCCCAACTCCTATCAGAACCTTATCCGACGGTTATCACACACAGCATGCATAGATCCACCTGACAGAACAGAATCACTCCTTCTGGCCAGCGCTTAAGCCTTAGAGAAAGGCTTTCTTCGTCGAATCAGTTGTCGCTCACCACCAGGATCACAGACTGCATGGAATCTCCCACTGTCGACCCAGATTTGTCAATGGCAGATGTACCCCCTAGCCCAGTCAAACCACCCACGCCATCCAGCACCACCAGCGCTACAGTAGACCCAGGAGCCGCACTTCGAATGATACCGTTGTCCAAACAAACGAGCATGGCTATTACGAATTCGATTGGAATGCAGTTTGTGGATTTGAGGCTGGTCCCTGACAATTGTTGGACCCACCTAACGTGCAGCATTGACGCTAGAGGAGGCCGGGAGAATATGTTCCATGACACGAATGAAGCATCCACCTTAATGGCACCAAGGGACCTGCACCTTTGAAACCGGTTTTACCTCGAACTCATCAACAGCTCGGTCTTGGTAGGGGAGTTAGCCTCAGCCAAACAAACACATTTCATGGTTGGACAAGTAGTCTGGCGGACCAATGTGATCGCCAAACACAACGGTTTTCAAAGGACAATATCCCCTGGGGGCCCTTGGATCATAGTAGGTCGAACTCTTGCCAGATATGCGGTCATCAACAGGGAGGGAACATTGCATCTGAGGCTGGTTCCAGCAGACCAGTTAATGCCCTACTATTCAACGTGGCATGTGGTGTGCCTTCCTGCAGACTTGACAAGTCATGGGGACCTAGAGAACCTCCTCTGTCATGATTTCAAAGCCTAGGAAACACTGTTGAGCGGTCACCATCACTGCAGAAGACTTCAACCGAGGAACCCGAATGGCAGTAGAAGCCTATATGGGCGTTGCGAGCATCGGTGATGGCAGATGAGTTCTGCACTCAGTTCATACCTGTTTTGTTTGTTGTTATGGACTTGTTTCCTCCATTCCTTCTCTATGACCTTCGAAAGGATGGTGTCCAGGAGACTCCTATCAGTCGGTGGAGTGGACTTTCTTCTTTGAATTGATTCTTAGCTACCATCATTTACTTTATATACATGTATCTTCACCTTTATGCAAGAGAGAAAATTTGACCTTCTTTCCCTCCCCTCAGAGTTCGGTGCTAGCATTGCCCTCTCTCTGAGTCTTGCCTTAGGTCCTTTGCCCACATCCAGCCTTGTTTTTGACCTTGTCTTTGCCCTGTCTCCTCTCGTCTGCCCCATTCGTCCTCTTCTCCACACCCTTATCCCTCGTCGCCTCCTTTGGACGAGCACTCTGGTTTGACTACTCTAGGTCAGCCCCCACCTACAGTCACTTTCGTACTTTGTTGTATTAGTGAAGACCGAGAAACCCCTTCCGCCCTTGCCATCAGTCTCAGTGCGTGTTCGAATCCCCTTCGTCCAGCCTCTGTGCCACTTCAAACGTCTGTCCACCTGTGCTCCCCTCCAGCCAGTCTGTTGCTACTGAAGGTGTGCCCTAATCCAGATTCGATTTTGTGGTTGGTTTGTGCATTGGGTTTGTTTTGGGTTCCATCCACGACGCTGCGCATCATTTCTGGAGCCCACCGCAAGGAGTCTTTTATTGATAGAAGATCTTTCAAAGGGAATCCTTCGGCTTCATTAACGGCCACTTCTATATCTCTATACAACAACTCCAACCTTCAAAATATCCACACTACGCTCTGGAAGAGATCTTTCTGAGCCCCCTAGCAGACAGCCTCGTACTCAGCGTCAAGGAATCCATACATGAGCTTCTAGCCAAGCCACTCGTCCTACTAGAGCCAGCTGCCCGCCTTTGGTTACACCTAGCCTTTCAACCCATGTTGTATCAAATAGTTTGTCCCCTACGCCCCAGCCTAGGCCATTGCCCCAGTCAGACCTAGAATCGCCAAACGAAGATAAATCACCTTTGACTTCGTCTCCAGGATCCCCAGTTTCGCTTCAGACACAACTCATCGCCGCTCAGCATCATTTAGAGTCCCTTAGCACCACTCGCTGGATCCAAGATAGTTTCGAACACAATCCCTCTCTTGGTCATCGTCTTTTATTTGGAGAAGAAGACTTGCTCACTTCAACTCCGCTTCAGCAGTCCCCAGCACCTACTAGTTATCTCGATTCGCCCCGCTCAGACCAATATCACTCCTTTTCCTCTCGTAGCCAGTCAGACAAAGACGAACCGTCATCTTCTAGTGATAGTGAAAACCCAGCAGACACTACTGTACAACCAGCCATGGAAGCTGCCCCCGGAGTACCACAGGATCCCGCCCCCCAGCCTCAGCCACAGATTATATACATCCAGCCGAATCAGAATGTCGCCAAATCCATGCCTTCGAACAACAGTGCTTCGGCGCCCAAGTTCGACTCCACCAAGCCTTGTAACCTGCCCCACTATTTTTGAGAGGTTGAATTGTTGCTTAACATGGCCCAGATCATTGACGCTCAAGAACGCAAAGAGCATGTCATGCATTATCTCGATTTGCACGACTTCAAAATATGGGATTCCCTGCCTGAAGCCAAGGCCCCACATTCGTACAAAACGTTTAGAGAAGCAGTCATTGATTCGTATCCCGGTGCAGAATCCGCCAGAAAATACAACTTGATAGATGCGGTTCATTTGTGTGACAAATGAAAGCAGCAGGGCATCAGTACCGCCTCGGAGCTAGGAGAATACTACCGAGACTTCCAAGCCATTACGAACTACCTGATCAAACACAGAAAGATATCAGATATGGAGCAGCAGAGAATGTTTGTTCGAGGCTTCCCCACTGAATTCCTTCAACGTGTCGCCCAACAATTGAGCATGAATCACCCTGAAAAAGACCCAGATGATGGTTATGCCATGAATGAGGTCTATAGAGCAGCCATGTTTTTACTTCAAGGATTGTCCTTCTTCCCAGAAGATATGTACGATTCACCACCTACCTATGCCCCAGTCTCAGCGGGTTGGGCGCCTTCGTCTAGTACCTTACAACCATCATCTATCCCAGCCACACATAGTTTGAATCCAGTAAAGCAAGAGTGTTAAGATCGATGCTCTCAATGCAGTTTGTTCTAAGTCAACAGTGGAAAGCAGAGTCTCGGTCTGCTCCCAGCCTACTGGACAAGTTCTGGACACTAAGTCAAACGATGACAAAGGTCAAAATAAACAATGAGCTCAAGAAGATGAGAGCAAGGAGTTTCGTTCAGAGGTTGAGAGAATAATTCGATTAAGTTGGAACTGGAGTCTAGCTACTTTACAGGAAGGCTTATATATGTAAAAGAACAAGAGAAATATAAAAGGAAACGTACAGCTAAATACCTAAGAAAGGAAATGTGAAGGTAAAGTAGCTAAAGGAGATGAGCATCCATGAAATGCATAACAATGATTATATAATAAACAAGTCCGTAAACAAAGAGAAAAGAAAACTGTAACATTACCCTCTTCGTATGCAAGAAGTCACCGACTTCTTAATCTGTTCCCCAACCGTGATTCCCACCATTTGTCCAGCCATGGTCTCGTCGCGATTTCAACCACTCGGCAATGGTATTGATATCATGATTAGCAGTTTTGAACCGCCATTGCAGAGTTCTTGTAATATGACCCAGTTGGATCGTCTGCTCTAGGATGGCATCGCGCTCTTCGTCGGTTATGGTGTGGGGGTCGGTGGTGATGACAATGTTGAGCATAGTGTTGATAGGGCTGGCAAATTGTTGGTAATCGACGATCATGGTGGCTAGAGCCTCCTGGGCTCTGAGGAGAGTGGCGTTGGGGACCCAGGCAAGGAGTGGTGCTGGCGAAGCAGGCAAGGGTGCTTCTTCTTCGATCAGAAGATCAGCGAGCTCGTCCGGATGTTGATGAAGATCGGCGATGGTGGAGGAAGGGGAGGCTGGCCAATCTGGGAAAAGATATTCATCGATGGTGGTGGTGGTGGTGACAAAAACCTCGATGGGAAGGTCGTGGGCGGTGGCGAGAAACGGGGAGGCAATAACGAGATATGGGTCATAGCAGTGGCCACAGGCTGTGACCAGGAGTGCAAAGGCAAAAGCGATGAGGTAGACAATGACAACGATGGTGGACATGCTGTGTCGGTAAGATGAGAAAGACGAGTCCAGCGAGCGTGGTTTAAATATCCCAAATTTCATTGTCAGATTCCAAAGCTAAGATCTCTTCGATCTCTGGTTCCCTGGTCCTGAGAAAATTCTCACGAGAGTGTCTGGCCACTTCCTCCTGTTCTGATCAGGTTCTTGTGTTGTCAGGGTGTGGAAGACGAATTTGTTCAGGGTGTGCATGTTGTGTAACACGTATTTCTGGATTGTTCATGCTAGCCTGTATTGCCTGGTTCAGAAGATCGTAATATCGTTCAGTTGCAAGTGTTATTTCCATTTGCACTCGTGTGTGGTTAAAATTTTCACTTCCCCTTATGTTCATTTGTCGTTCGTATTGCCATTGTTCTGCGGAGATGTCTCTGCTGAGCTGAATAACCCATTGTAGAGCTTCTGATAGTTCAGGGAAGGTTCGTCGTAACCAAACCTTGTGATAGACATTGTCATATTGGAAACAAGGGTGAACTGATGCTGGGAGATAATGTGATTCCGCCTCTTGAAATGTAGGTAATTCTCCTAGATCAAAAGAGAGGTGGTGATACTGAGGAAGGTACTTTGATAAGGCATTATATGGAATCTCTGTGTGTTCTTGTGGATGCGTTCGTTTGTGGGGAGGTAATCATGATACTTTAGGTGGTTTTGACATCATTGGAACGTATTTCAGTTTTTGATATATAGAGAGAGTTTGTTTGGAGGGGTGTTTGAAAGCAGGAACAAACATCTGCATGACGGAGTATCTGGTTTTGACAGTGGGTGTATATCTTCCAGCAGTTCTGCAAAATCTTTTGACATAACGGATATTATGCTTTAGTTGGAGATTGGTGTGGTAGTAAGTCATTTTTCTTTTGAGTTGTTTCAAAGGTTCCTTCTGTTTTTATATTCAACCAAAATATCCGCAGCATTGTTCAAGTGCCACTCTGGTTCCCACGTATTGTCATTTGCTCCATAGCCTTTCCATTTGACTAAGTATTGATAACCAGCTCCGCGTTTTCGGTGTCCAAGAATAGCCTCGATCTCAAACTCTTCTTGTCCATTGACCATATCGGGAGGCGGCATTGTAAAATTCGGTCCATGCATTGAAGTTTCCTTATATGGAGTGAGGAGTGATGCATGAAACACAGGGTGAATACGCCATTGTTTTGGTAACTTCAATGTATATGTAACTGGTGCCATGACTTGTTTGACCTGGAAGGGTCCTTCTCATTTTGGTGCTAGCTTTCTTGATTGATATGGGATATGGAGATTCTTGTTTTCGAGCCAGACTTTGTCACCTTTTTCGAATTTGATTGACTTGTCCCTGTGTCTATGAGCGACCATTTGTCTAGCAAGTTCATGAGTGGCTAAAGCTTCTTCTCTAGCTTTTCGAAGTATCTGAAGACGTTCTTCTGCTGCTGGTGCAGTCATCTTGATTGCTGCTGTAGGGATATTGATTGGATCTGATCCATACATAAGTTGAAATGGGGATGTCTTTATTGTGTCATGATATCAGTTATTGTGTGCAAATTCAGCGATGGATAACAATGATTTCCATTTATGTGGTTCATTTGTGCAAAACATTCGAAGATAGATCTCTAGTTCTTGATTGACACATTCGGTTTCTCCATCAGTTTGAGGATGGTAGGTGGTGCTCATCCTGTGGTCGATTCCTAAGGCCTTTCGTATTTCTTGGAATATTTTAGCAGAGAATTGTGGTCATCTATCAGAGATCAGGACATCTGGAAGTCTGAAACATTTAAAAACTTCAGAGATATACAGGTCTGCTGTTCCTAGAGCATCGATTGTTTTGTTGCAGGGAGTGAAAATTACCCCTTTCATAAGGCCATGGTCCACTGTGACCAATATGGAGTCGCATCCATCAGATATAGGAAGATCTGTGATGAAGTCAAGCGTAACCTGTTGGAAAGGTCATGTAGCTTTTGATGGAATAGGGATTAGCACTGGTGAATTAGGGTGAGTGTTGACTTTCATTTGTTGAGAAAGTGCACATCCTTCAACCCATTCTTTAACATGTCTATACATCCCAGGCCACCAGTAATCACGTTTCAAAAGTGCTAGCGTCTTCAATTGTCCAGGATGTCCGGAAAATAATTCTTCATGTATTTCCTTGATTAACCGAGTTCGTAATTCAATTCGATCAGGAACATAGATCTTGCTGAGGTAATAAATGATGCCATGAGTATATGTCCAGTCTTGCAGTTTCGATTTAATTGGTGGCACCCTTTGTTTAGTAATTACTTCAATAAGGATGCATCCAAAATCATCATTTGCCATATATTTCTTCTTTGTCAAGAAAAAAGATGGCAAATTGCGTCCGGTACAGGACTATCGTCAGTTGAATGAGATGACTATAAAGAATTGATACCCACTCCCTCTCATTGGTGAACTGGTAGACAAGTTGTCCAAGGCACGGATATTCTCCAAGATGGATATTCGATGGGGATATAACAATGTCTGAATCAAAGAAGAAGATGAGTGGAAGGTGGCATTTCAAACGAATAGAGGGTTGTTCAAACCCTTAGTTATGTTCTTTGGCCTCACCAATTTGCTGGCCACATTCCAAACAATGATGAACAATATTTTCCGAGTGGAAATTGCTGAGGGATGGGTAGTTATTTACATGGACAACATCCTGGTCTTTTCAGATAGTCAACAGGATCACATCCACCATATTAACCACATCTTAGCAAAGCTGGAAGAACACAAGTTATCATTGAAACCGGAGAAATGTTGGTTTGATCAATCACAAATTGATTTTTGGCGACTTGTAATCAGTCAGGATTCCATCAAAATGGAACAGGGGAAGGTTCAGGCTTTGGCACAGTGGCCTATCCTGACATTGAAAAGGGAGCTCCAGCAATTCTTGGGGTTCATTAATTTTTACCGCCATTTTGTGGAGGGCTTTGCACACGTGGCAAAACCTTTGACTCGTTTAACTGGTAAAGTTGAGTGGTTGTGGACCGAACTTGAAACTGCGGCCTTTCAGGGACTGAAAGACCTTGTGGCGAGGGAGGTAACCTTGAAAACTCCCAATGACAAAGGGCAATTTTGCATTGAAGTGGATGCTTCAGACTTTGCAATTGGTGGAATTCTGTCTCAACAAGGGAAGGATAATCTGTGGCAACTGGTGGCCTTCATTTCAAAGTCACTTAACGATGCGGAAAGGAATTATGAGATCTATGACAAGGAAATGTTGGCGGTTATGTGCACCTTTTATGAATGGTCTCATTACCTCAAAGGCACCAAGGAGATAGTGGAGGTTTTAACTGATCATCAAAACCTCACATACTTCCAGAAACCACAGAATCTGAACAGGTGACAAGCACATTGGGTGACAGACTTGCAGGAATACAATTTTGTCATCAAACACCAGTCAGGGAAGTCCAACTCCAAGGCAGATTTATTGTCAAGACGAGCAGGGCACAAGCGAGGTCAAAACGACAATGAAGGGGTAATCCTGTTGAAGGAACACTTGTTTGTCAGGATCTTTGATGACAACAGAGCACTGGAGGAAATCGTGGATCGCATCAGGAAGATTCCAAAACGCCAGTGGGAAAAGCAGGTCTTAAAAGGTCTGGAGGAAATAGACAGAGATTTCAAAGTGGATAAGGGACTAGTAGAATGGAAAGGCCGCGTTTATGTTCCAACCATTAAACGTATTAGAGGGGAGATCATCCAGATTCACCATTCCTGGGGACATTCTGGAATTGCCAAGACTGTTGAACAGCTCACCCATGATTATTGGTGGCCAAACATGTGCCAAGACGTCGAGGAGTACATCGCTGGGTGTGAAACCTGTCAGCGCGCTAAACCGGACCAACAGCCAAGGGCAGCACTGCTAGTACTGAACGAGGTGCCTCAGGAACCATGGGAGGTCATTTCAGTGGACTTGATGGGTCCACTTCTGGAATCCAAAGGGAACAACATGACCATGGTAGTGGTGGATTGCTTTACTAAGAAAGCCTACTTTTTACCAACTATGTCATCCATTACATCACAAGGGGTAGCTGTCTTAATGAGGGACAATGTATTCAGGGACCATGGATTGCTGCATAAGGTCATCAGTGATCAAGGACCTCAGTTCGCATCAAAGTTCATGGATGATCTATACGGCATGTTGGGGATCAAACCTAATCGATCCACCGCCTATCACCCACAAACTGATGGACAGACAGAGCGTGTCAACCAGGAGGTTAAGGGATTCTTGACGATGTTTGTCAACCATAGGCAGGATAACTGGAGTGATTGGCTATCGGTAGTGCAATTCTGCCATAACGATCGAGTACATGCCTCCACGGGATTTTCGCCATTCTTTATGAATTATGGATGTCATCCGCACAAAGGTCTTAGTCCCACATACAAACTGAAAGTGGTAGCGGTCGAGATGCTAGTGGATGAGTTGAAGGACATGCATTCACAGGCGCGAGCAGCATTGGAAAAAACGGCCACCATGATGAAGATGCAGTAATAAAAAGCCAAAAGTTCATTATTTTAAAACATTTGGATGTCTTGCATGGGTGTTCATACCTAAAGAAATACGACAAAATATGCTTACACCAAAAGCAGAAGCCGTCATATGGTTGCCCTCTCTCTGAGTCTTGCCTTAGGTCCCTTGCCCACGTCCAGCCTTGTTTTTGACCTTGTCTTTGTCCTGTCTCCTCTTGTCTGCCACATTCATCCTCTTCTCCACACCCTTATCCCTCGTCCCCTCCTTCGGACAAACACACTGGTTCGACTACTCTCAGTCAGCCCCCACTTACAGTCACTTTTGTACTTCGTCGTATTAGTGAAGACTGAGAAACCCCTTCTGCCCTCGCCATCAGTCTCAGTACGTGTTCGAATCCCCTTCATCCAGCCTCCGTGCCACTTCGAACGTCTGTCCACCCGTGCTCCCCTCCAGCCAGCCTGTTGCTACTGAAGGTGTGCCCCAATTCAGATTCGATTTAGTGGTTGGTTTGTGTGTTGGGTTCATTTTGGGTTCCGTCCACGACGCTGCGCATCAACGTAAAGCACTCCAAAATCCATTGTATAGAATGGATGAAGAGCTTGAAATGGATAAACAATCTAGTTCAGAATCTGAACAAGAGTATAAGACTCCGTCTGACTCTGGTTCTGAACACAAAACTAAAAGTAAAAATGAATCTGATAAAGATTCAGAAAAAGATAAAAATAGTGATCCATTTGCTTCAAGTGAAGATGAAATAGATAAAAATCTATTAACTAAATCACCTAGTGATGATTTAATAAGCTTTCTACAAAAAATGCACAAAGAAGGAGGAAATAATTTTGTAAATTACCTTCTTTCAAAAGCCATTAGTTAAAATTATTCCAAAAATGGAGGGCTTTACACTCCCCCCCCCCCATCCCGGTGGACTCCTGGTCAGTCCCGGACTCAACCAGGACTGTACCGGGAATTCCCGGGACTGGGGGGAGAGCAGACAACCCAGCCAATTTTTACGAGGAGTGAACCAGGACTCCCGCAGAGTCCTGGTTCACTCCTCGTAAATCCACCGGACCCTGGTGGACTGTCCCGACCAGGAATCCCGAGGAATCCCACTGGACTGGGGCAGCAGATTATATATGTGCTGTGCCTCCATGTCACGTGACCATCAACGACGCGCGGCCGCGACTTTGTTGATTGCCACGTGACACACCGTCCAGTCACGGGTCTCGTCCGTCATCGATCATCCGACCATCGATATGCCGCGTCCATCGAAACAAGCCGCAAGCCGTTCACCACCCTCTCGCACTACCCGCTCGACTCGAAAGTGGGCCAAATCGACAAGCAGCGTTGAAGGATCGAAAAAGAAGGCGAAGCGGTCGGGTGAGGATGAAGCTGGGTCGAGTAGAATGACTCGGTGCGTCCCATTTCCCTCCTTTTTTCCACCTGCTGATTTCTTTGTGCAGGTGAGTCGCCACTAGCTACGCGCGACCATTTGCTGACTGCCACGCCCGTTTTTTCCTCTCGCGCCCGGTATACTTCACCCGAACGGGTTTTTTCTGGATTCCCCGGATTTACACCTCTTCCCAACCCTCCCTCTTGCTCCAACACCCCAGGTGAGTCACCAACAAGTTGCGCAGGTCGTTTTCTGACCGCCGCGCCCGTTTTTTTCTCACTCGCGCCCGTTTTTTTTCACCTGCGCCCGTTTTTTTCGCCCGGACGAATGCTCCAAATTTGTACTACCCCCCCGACCCTCCCTCTCACTCCAATGCCACAGGTGAGTCACCAACAAGTTGCGCAGGTCGTTTTCTGACCGCCGCGCCCGTTTTTTCTCACTCGCGCCCGTTTTTTTTCACCCGCGCTCGTTTTTTCGCCCGGACGAATGCTCCAAATTTGTACTACCCCCCCCGACCTTCCCTCTCACTCCAATGCCCTAGGTGAGTCACCAACAAGCTGCGCAGGCCGTTTTCTGACCGCCGCGCCCGTTTTTTATTTTACTCGCGCTCGTTTTTCGCCCGGCCGTTGTTTTTTGAATGCTGTAAATTTATACTGCCCCCCGACCCTCCCTCCCACTCTAATGCCCCAGGTGAGTCACCAACAAGCTGCGCAGGCCGTTTTCTGACCGCCACGCCCGTTTTTTATTTTACTTGCGCTCATTTTTTCGCCCGGCCGTTTTTTCTCGAATGCTCTAAATTTATACTGCCCCCCGACCCTCCCTCTCACTCTAACGCCCCAGGTGAGTCACCAACAAGCTGCGCAGGCCGTTTTCTGACCGCCGCGCCCATTTTTTTATTTTACTCGTGCTCGTTTTTCGCCTGGCCGTTGTTTTTTGAATGCTCTAAATTTATACTGCCCCCCGACCCTCCCTCCCACTCTAACGCCCCAGGTGAGTCACCAACAAGCTGCGCAGGCCGTTTTCTGACCGCCGCGCCCATTTTTCTTTCACTCGCGCTCGTTTTTTCGCCTGGACATTTTTTATTTTCGAATGCTCCCTCTCACTCCAATGCCCTAGGTGTCACTAACAAGCTGGGCAGGCTGTTATCTGACTGCTGCACCTGTTTTTTTTACCTGTGCTCGTTTTTTCGCTTGGACGGTTTTTTTCCTGAATCCTCTGAATTTATACCTCCCCCTGACCCTCCCTTTCATTCCACAATCACTACTATTTTTTTGTATTTTGTTTATGTTTCCTGTCTCCTAGTGCTGAACAAATATTGGCTAATAGTGGTGCCACTGTTGCACCACCTCCACATGGGAAGCCATCCACCATCTCATTTGCCCCATCACAAGTGCCCAGACATCAGCTTTCTCGTATTGGTAAGGATGAGGAAGCAGAAAGCAGCAAGGAAGAGACTGTGGAGTCTGTAACAGGTATGTTTATACCTATATGGATTGCATGTATGTATCATGCAAATCAGGGAGTGGTGAAGAAAGTGATAAAAATGGTGGCAGTGAATTGTATGGTGGTGAGTCTGGGGAGGACACAGACAATAAGGAAAAAGAAGCAAAGGAAGCAGAGGCTTTACAGAGGGAGGAGGATGAAGAGGTTAGTCTTGTTGTTATACTTTTCATCATTTGCTGAATGAATTTAGGAACTTGAGACAGGGGTGCTTAAGGATAAAGGCAAAGGAAAGGTGGGTATTCTGGATCAGAATCACAACTTTTCATAATTTATGAACAGAAATCTGGTGGAGATGATGATGTAGATGAAGGAGAGAATCCTGGACTCCATGGAAATATGTCTATCCTATACCAGAGTCTAGGCCAGACTATGTTTGCATTGATAAGGCATGCATGGTTCTCCGTACTTGCTTAATAAATGGCAGCTGGGAGCAGTGGAAGAACACAACAAGATTTATTGTTGACTCTTACCATTATGTCAACCACCGTGTTGATGATGAATTATGCAGGACCTGGTGCAATCCTGCTCCTTTAAATGGCTCTGCACCTAACTTGGTGGTTGCTGCCAGAAATGCACAAGGACAACTATACTATAAACGTGCATTTAATACACAAGCATGTGAACAATTGAATGCATGGCTTGGTGGTTTTGAGCATATCTTAAACAGAATGACTAGTTGTAATTTCAATTGGTTCTTGCATTCTATGCTCTTCTACCACACTAAGCATGTCATTCAGAACCAAAAATTGAAGGAAGTAGAGACTGAGGACATGGAAGAAGAGGAATAGGTAGTCATATCCAAATGCTAATACAACTATCATGTTTTCATCAAAGGCTAGACATGGAACAGTAAAGATGTACCAATTATACAAATGGTTTTTTCTGTGCAGGAAATAGATGAGCATGCAAGAAACAATTGATTGATAAAATGAAGAATCTAGATGTGAAACAGTAAAGTAAGTAAATACTCAAGACACCAATAAGACAAATATCTTTTTTCCATGCAGGAAATAGGTAAGCATGCAAGAAACAATTGATTGATAAAATGAAGAATCTAGATGTGGGACAGTAAAGTATAGATGTGAAACAGTAAAGTAAATAAATACTCAAGACACCAATAATATAAATATCTTTTTTCCATGCAGGAAATAGGTAAGCATGCAAGAAACAGTTGATTGATAAAATGAAGAATCTAGATGTGAAACAGTAAAGTAAATAAATACTCAGGACACCAATAATATAAATATCTTTTTTCCATGCAGGAAATAGGTAAGCATGCAAGAAACAGTTGATTGATAAAATGAAGAATCTAGATGTGAAACAGTAAAGTAAATAAATACTCAAGACATCAATAATACAAATATCTTTTTTCCATGCAGGAAATAGGTAAGCATGCAAGAAACAATTGATTGATAAAATGAAGAATCTAGATGTGGGACAGTAAAGTATAGATGTGAAACAGTAAAGTAAATAAATACTCAAGACACCAATAATATAAATATCTTTTTTCCATGCAGGAAATAGGTAAGCATGCAAGAAACAGTTGATTGATAAAATGAAGAATCTAGATGTGAAACAGTAAAGTAAATAAATACTCAGGACACCAATAATATAAATATCTTTTTTCCATGCAGGAAATAGGTAAGCATGCAAGAAACAGTTGATTGATAAAATGAAGAATCTAGATGTGAAACAGTAAAGTAAATAAATACTCAAGACATCAATAATACAAATATCTTTTTTCCATGCAGGAAATAGGTAAGCATGCAAGAAACAATTGATTGATAAAATGAAGAATCTAGATGTGGGACAGTAAAGTATAGATGTGAAACAGTAAAGTAAATAAATACTCAAGACACCAATAATATAAATATCTTTTTTCCATGCAGGAAATAGGTAAGCATGCAAGAAACAATTGATTGATAAAATGAAGAATCTAGATGTGGAACAGTAAAGTAAATAAATATTCAAGACATCAATAACACAAATAAAGAACATATATATGAAATATCATATAGGTCAGCAGCAAGCAGGTGTGGAAAGTAGATAAGAGTGTAAATGAAATGTGCTGAGGAACTGTGGGAATGTAGAATAAATATAAGGATAGGAAACATGGTGAGAACATAGACAGGTGTGTGGGAACATGGGAAAATTAACAGGTAGTGTGAATGTGATGAGAAGGTTGATAGGTGTGTAAAAACAATGGGGAAGTTAACAGGTGTGCATGAACCTGGTGGGGGTGTAGGAAGATGGTGGGAGTATGTGATGGTTGGGAGTGTGAGAAGATGGTGGAGGTGTGGGAAGATGGTGGGGGTGTGAGAAGATGGTGGGGGTGTGGAAAGATGATGGGAGTGTGGGAAGATGATGGGAGTGTGGGAAGATGGTGGGAGTATGTGATGGTTGGGAGTGTGAGAAGATGTGATGGTTGTGAGTGTGAGAAGATGGTGGGAGTGTGGGAAGATGGTGGGAGTGTGGGAATGAACATTGTGGAAAAGTGGATAATACATGCATGGGAAGTGCACAGGTGTGTTATAACAATATGGGGTGGGAAAGTTGGGAGAACCTGTAATGTGACTCAATGATGCTTGGTTTGTTATTGTTTGGAGGTATTTACTGTACAGGAGTCACAGTATGTTCAAATAGTGACTAAGTCCTGGTTGAGTCCTGGAGGGTATCCTTGTTGAGTCCTGGTGAGTCCTGGTGAGTCCTGGCTAGTACTGGTTCATGGATGAATCAGGAATGACCAGGACTGACCAGGAATTCCAGGGAATTCCAGGGAATGACCAGGACTGACCAGGAGTCCAGTGGAACACGGGGGGGAGTGTTAAGTACTGCAAAAATGTGGAATAATGGACATATAGAGATGCCTATAAATTAAAGGCTTCTGACCCAAAAGAATGGGAACAATGGCATAGTGCAATGAAAGAGGAAATAAAAGCCCTTGAAGATCGTGATGTATGGGAATTAGTACCATGTCCTTAAAACCGCAAACCTGTAAAATGTAGATGGGTTTATGCAGTTAAAAGTGATGGTCGAAAATGTGCTTGACTAGTTGCTAAAGGATTTTCACAAATACCTGGAGTTGATTATGATGATACATTCTCACCAGTTGCTCAATTTGAAACTGTGAGACTCCTTATGGCTACAGCAGTGCTAGAAAATTGGGAAATTGAAGTGCTAGATGTAAAGACAGCTTTCCTGTATGGTGATCTTGAAGAAGACATCTACATGGATCAGCCAGAAGGATTTGTCATCTTAGGACAAGAGCACAAAGTCTATAAACTCAGAAAAGCCTTATATGGACTTAAACAAGCTTCATTAGCTTGGAATAAGAAAGCAAACAAAAGCTTAAATGAATTAGGCTTTGGATGGTGTCTTCCAGACACTGGAGTCTGTTACAATTTTTTTTCCCTTTTGTTGACGGACTTTTACAATTACATAATCATTGCTATGCGTTTCATGGACGCTCATTTCCTTTTAGCTATTGACCTTCACATTTCCTTTCTTAGGCAATTAGCTGTACAATTCCTTTTATATTTTCCTTGTTCTTTTAGTATATAAAGACTCCCATGTACGCTTCTTTTCTTTAGTTCCAACTTAATCAAATTATTCTCTCAACCTCTGAATGAAACTCCTCACTCTCATCTTCTTGAGATCGTCGTTTACTTTGACCTTTGTCATTGTTTGACTTAGTGTCCAGAACTTGTCCAGTAGGCTGGGAGCAGACCGAGATTCTGCTTGCCACTGTTGACTTAGAACGAACTGCGTTGAGAGCATTGATCTTAACACAAGTTGGAACTCCCAGAACCGCTCAGTGTTTCTACACTAGCCAGACACCATTGATACCAGAACCTCAAACCTCAGACCCCTGAATGGCTCTGTCCGTTTCAGACGAAAGTATTATCTAGATCAAAAGGAAGTCTTTCCATCGACTACAGGAACAGGGTGGTTTTTCCACTCAGGAACTAAGAAAAAGAACAAACCAGTACCAGAATCCCTCTTTGAAGGTGATTACACTGAAGGACCAGAGGACGCCTTCCCAGACAACGTTTGGATTGATTGGGTAAACGAAGAACACAAAGAAGGATTTCTCTCGTTATTCAAACCACCCACAGACAAACCAGAACTCTCCTGGTGGAACGAATATCTCAACCTTGCTGATATTGCAGGACGAGAGCAATACGCACTTAAGGAAGGAGAGCTACAACCTTGGATAGAATTCCAAGAACAGAAACAGATTGAAATGAACCTATTTGGAGATCCAGAATTAGGGAAGAAGAAAGATGAAACAGGAGAACCTACAGATCCAAAAGAAGAAATAGAAAAGATGGCATCTGATGCAGCAGCACCTGCCTCTAAAGGAGATATTAAACCGCAGCCTATGCGTGTTTTTACAGGAAAACGAACCAAAGCAAAAGCCTTCATTGGAAGTCTTGAAGATTATTTTGTTCTAAACGATGATAACTACAAAGGCAAAGCACAGAAACAGATTCGATTTACTCTTGCCTGTCTTGGACAGGAACTCGATGATTGGAAAGTCCTGATCAAGGATGAATTAGACGATGAAGAAGAAACAACCCTTACTTGGACAAACTGGGCAGAATTCAAGAAGCGTTTTTTAGCCGATTGGGGTGAAGTTAATAGCGCTCTTAGAGCACTGAACAATCTAGCCAATCTCAGAGTAGGGGGCAATGTTTCAGTCCCTGAATATATCAGAAAATTCCGCATGGAGATTGGGACCTCAGGATTGAAGGGAACAACTGTGCAGCTCCAGGCTTTTGTCAAAGGGCTCCCTGAAAGTATTGCTACAAAGATCTTAGAAGCGAACATTCTATCCATGAAAGAAGCATATGAGAAAGCAGAACAGCTTCATGGCACTTGGGAAATGATGCGAGTGCTTGGGCGAAAACCAGGACAAGGGAATCGCTCCAATTTTAATCAAAACACCAATAATAGGGGCGGATCAACCCGATCAGTAAATGCGATGCCCACCGGACATTTGACAGATGAACAAAAGGAGGAATACATGAAATCTGGAAAATGTTTCAGATGTGGAAACCAGGGGCATGTTTCAAGGAATTGTCCCAAACGAAACACCATGTCAAATGCCTCCTTCAGAGCCTCCTCATCGTTTCAGAATAAGGGGATCAGATCTATCCCTGAAGATGCGCCCAAAGAGAAGAAAGATGATCCAGTTGCAAGTATCAGAGCGATCCTTGCTGGAATGAAGGCCGATGAACGAGAAGGTCTTCTCAATGAACTTGAGAACGAGGGTTTTTAACCCAGAAGCGTCACACAGTGGTTGGCACTTCCATAACAAATGGACATTCACAGTTAGCGCTTGATTCTGTAATAGTAAGATCAAATAATGACAAGCGCCTTTCAATTTCTGTGGAGACGTCCGATTTACCCGCTGAAACTTCAGCTCTAATCGATTGTGGAGCAGAAGGGAATTTTATTGACAAAGAAGTAACCACCAAGTTACCAAAAGAAAAATTGCGAAAACCAATTAGAGTCAGAAACGCAGATGGAACAGTTAACACTAATGGAATGATCACACATCAAGTCCACATTCAATATTCAATTGGAGGAAAACGATACAGCAACTGGTTTCTAATCACTAGATTGGGAGATCAACGATTAATTTTGGGAATCCCTTGGTTAGAAGAAAACAATCCTACTATTGATTGGAGAGATAAAACGATACACCTCATCGATGAACAACGGAATGAAGGAACTATCTGGCAAATGGCATTGGACAATCAACAATGGGGAGAAGATGATTACTGGATCAGAGTCAAGACATCAGCATCTCAAGCGTTAGAACATCAGTTAAAAAAGGATGAACCAAAAACGGAATTACCATCGGAATATGGGAAATGGCACTCAGTCTTTGAGAAAAAGGCATCAGAACAATTCCCAACCTCCAGAACTTGGGATCATGCTATCGATTTGAAAACCGGTTTTAGTCCTAAAGTCAGCAAGATCTATCCGTTATCAATCAAAGAACAGTTGTTGCTGGACGAATGGATTGAAGAACAGCTAGCTAAAGGATACATTAAACCGTCAAAATCTCCTCAAGCATCGCCATTTTTCTTTGTCTCAAAAAAGGAAAGTGGTGCGCTTCGGCTGTGCCAAGATTATAGATATTTAAACGATTGGACAATCAAGAATGCATACCCATTACCCCTAGTATCCGACCTCCTTACAAAACTCGCTGGTGCACAATATTTCACCAAATTAGACCTCCGATGGGGGTATAATAACGTCAGGATCAAGAAGGGGGACAAATGGAAAGCTGCTTTCATTACCAACAGAGGACTATATGAACCAACTGTTATGTTCTTTGGCTTATGCAATTTGCCATCTACATTCCAAACTATGATGAACGAATACTTCAGAGACATGATTAATGAAGGATGGCTCATTATCTACATGGACGACATCCTGATATGTTCTCAGAATTTGAACGAACTAGAAGAACAGACAAAAAGGGTCCTCGATCGATTGGAGGAAAACGATCTGTTCCTGAAATTAGAAAAATGTAAATTCGCTGTTCAAGAAGTTGAATTTCTGGGCATGATCATCTCGCCTGGAAAAATACGAATGGATCCTATCAAACTCGCAGGAATAGCCGATTGGCCAGTACCATCAACGGTTAAACAAGTCCAATCATTCCTAGGTTTTGGGAACTTTTATCGACGTTTTATTGGAAATTTTGCAGCAATTGCAAAACCACTCACAGATCTGACCAAGAAAGCAGAACCATTCGACTGGAATAACGAACATCAACTTGCCTTTGACACCTTAAAGCAATGATTTGCCTCTATGCCAGTTTTGTTGATGCCAAATCCTGCAAAACCATTCATCCTTCAAACTGATGCCTCTAATAAAGCAATTGGAGCAGTACTGAAACAGGCTGATGAATCTGGAGCACTTCATCCATGTGGATTTATATCCCATGCGCTAACACCAACGGAACAGAATTACCAAATCTACGACAGAGAACTGCTTGCAATCATCAAAGGACTTGCAGTTTGGCGCCATCTGTTACATGGTTCTCCTCACACGATCATTGTCCATTGTGATCACAAAAACTTGTCTTACTACCGCACTGCTCAACATTTAACACCTCGACAAGCTCGGTGGTCATCATTGTTATCTGAATTTGATCTTCATATTGAACATGTACCTGGAACAAAAATGTTCAAAGCAGATGCATTATCCAGACGACCAGATCACATGGGAAATGATGAAGAACAGACTACTGTCACTGTTCTGCCAAATGACCGATTTATTCGACTAATCAATGATGATCTTGCCAACGAATTAAAGAAATATATGGCAAATGATGATTTTGGACGCATCCTTATTGAAGTTATCACTAAACAAAGGGTGCCGCTGATTAAATCAAAACTGCAAGACTGGACATATACTCATGGCATCGTTTATTACCTAGGCAAGATCTATGTTCCTGATCAAATTGAATTGCGCACTCAATTAATCAAGGAGATACATGAAGCATTATCTTCCAGACACCCTGGATGATTGAAAACACTAGCACTTTTGAAGCGTGATTATTGGTGGCCTGGAATGTATAGACATGTCAAAGAATGGGTTGAAGGTTGCGCACTTTGCCAACAGATGAAAGTCAATACTCACCCAAATTCACCAGCATTAATCCCTATTCCATCAAAAGCTACACGCCCATTTCAGGAGGTCACACTTGATTTCATCACTGATCTTCCTATTTCCGAGGGCTTTGATTCCATATTGGTCACGGTGGACCATGGCCTTATGAAGGGGGTAATTTTCACCCCTTGCAACAAGACGATCGATGCTCTAGGAACTGCAGATCTTTATATCTCTGAAATATTTAAATGCTTTGGACTCCCCGACATCCTAATCTCTGATAGAGGACCACAATTCTCCACTAAAGTATTTCAAGAAATACGAAAAGCTCTAGGAATTGACCACAGGATGAGCACAGCCTATCATCCTCAGACAGATGGAGAAACTGAACATGTAAATCAAGAACTCGAAATCTACCTCTGGATGTTTTGTACCAATGAACCTCATAGGTGGAAACCACTCTTACCTATCGCCAAATTCGCACACAATAATCGTTATCATGATACAATAAAAACATCTCCATTCCAACTTATGTATGGAACAGATCCGATTGCAATTCCCACAGCAGCACTTAAGATGACTGCTCCAGCAGCAGAAGAATGCCTTCAGATGCTTCGAAGAGCAAGAGAAGAAGCATTAGCAGCACATGAACTCGCCAGGCAAACTGTTGCCCAGAGATTTAGAGACAAGTCAATTAAATTTGAGAAAGGCGACAAGGTCTGGCTCGAGAACAAGAACCTGCACATCCCATATCAATCAAGAAAGCTTGCACCAAAATGAGAAGGACCCTTTCAGATCGAACAAGTAATGGGACCAGTTACATACAAGCTGAAATTACCAAAACAATGGCACATTCACACTGTATTTCATACATTGCTTCTCACTCCATATAAGGAAACGTCAATGCATGGACCAAACTTTACCACACCACCTCCCGATATAGTAAATGGGCAGGAGGAGTTTGAGATAAAAGCTATCCTTGGACATCAGAAACGTGGAACAGGATATCAATATTTGGTTAAATGGAAAGGCTATGGAACAAATGACAACACCTGGGAACCGGAAAGACATCTAGGCAATGCTGCAGATATCTTGGTTGAATATAAAAACAGGAGGAACCTCTGAGACAATTCAGAAGAAAATGACTTACTACCGAACCAACCTCCAACTAAAGCATAATATCCGTTATGTCAAAAGATTTTTCAGAACTGTTGGAAGATATACCCCTACTGTCAAAACTAGATACTCTGTCACACAGATGTTTGTTCCTGCCTTTAAACACCCTTCCAAATGAACGCTCTCTATATATCAGAAACTGAAATACATTCCAATGATGTCAAAACCACCTAAAGTATCACGATTACCTCCTCACAAACGAACACATCCACAAGGCCACACAGAGATTCCATATAATGCTTTATCAAAGTATCTTCCCCAGTATCATCGCCTCTCTTTTGATCTAGGAGAACTACCCACATTCCAAGAGGCCGAATCACATTATCTCCCAGCGTCGGTTCATCCTTGTTTTCAATATGATAACGTTTATCACAGGGTTTGGTTACAACGGACCTTCCCTGAACTATCAGAAGCTTTACAAAGGATCATTCAGCTTGGCAGAGACATCTCCACAGAACAATGGCAATATGAACAGCGAATGAATATAAGGGGAAGTGAAAATTTTAACCGCACACAAGCGCAAATGGAAATAGCACTTGCAACCGAGCAATATTACATTCTTCTGAACCAAGCAATACGGGACAGCATAAACAACCCAGAGATACACGTCACACGACATGAGCGCCCTGACCAAATTCGTATTCCACACCCTGATGATGCAAGAACCCAATCAGAACAAGAAGAAGCGGCTAGGAACTCCCATGAGAACTTTCTCAGAACCAGGGAACCTGAGATCGAAGAGATCTTAGCTTTGGAATCTGATGATGAAATTTGGGATATTTAAACCACACTTAATGGTCTCATTTCCCTCATCCTACTGATACAACATGTTCACCGTCGTCGTTGTCGCCTACCTCGTCGCTTTCGCCTTTGCGCTTCTGGTCACAGCCTGTGGTCATTGTTATGACCCTTCTTTCGCCGCTGCCTCCCCGTTCCTCGCCACCGCCCACGACCTCCCCATTGAGGTCTTCATCACCACCACCACCACCATAGACGAAGACGCCATGCTCAACACTGCCCTCACCACCAACCCTCATACCATCACGGATGAAGAACGCGATGCAATCCTTGAACAAACGGTCCAGCTCGACTATATCACAAGGACGTTGCAATGGCGGTTTGAGACTGCTAACCACGACATCAATACTATCGCCGAATGGTTGAAGTCACGAAGGGATCATGGATGGACTGTTAGGACGGATCCCACCACAACCACAAGCCTCATGAAAAGATGATAAGATAGAAAGAGTAGTGAAAACACAGTAGACTAGTGACCTGGTAAGAGGAAACTATCTAGAGTCTTAGAGACTCGTACCTACAAGACACCCTCCTTATATACCCCAACGCCTGGTCTGTGTGCACAGACTGCGCAGCCGCTAGGCTGTGCACGCGCAGCTACAAGACCCAGGCCTACCATCTAGAACCGCCCGGACTCGCCCAGAGTCTTAGCCCCTATAACCCCATATGCCGCGGTACAGCCACTTGCTGATCTAAGCCCTTGGAGTATCCCGTTAGGGGTGGGAGTCGTTGCCCATATTCAGAGAAGTCGTCGTAGAGCCCCAAGGAAAATAGATAAAAATATAGAAAAATCGCCAGAAAATCGTAAGGTCGTAACATAGCCCTCTCCTCAAGACTTCACGTCCCAGGAAGTCGATGCTATGGGTTGTGCCGTAGGGGAATGAAGCGCAGGTTTAACTGGCCTGCCACGCTCAAGGTCTCTTGAGAACGCCCCTTCCGTGTCTTTTTCCGCGTATATGTCCCGCCAATCCCCTTTCCATCTCTGCCAGTTCCGCTTCAACTTCTCAAGGTATTCCCGCTCGAATTTTCCGTCTTCCCATCCAAATAACCGCTTGGGCGCGCGTGTGTCCGTATGATTCTGCCATTTTCAGTAATGCAAGTCCCGTGCGTTAACAAGGTGTCGCGGTGCAGCAGGATTGGCCTTATGGAATTTCTGCACCTCTCTCTTGGCGTTTTCAAGGTTTTCTGCAGGTTCCCAAGTGGAATCTTCTACAGGATAGTTCTTCCATTTGACCAGATATTCTAACCGCCCGCCTCCACGTCCGCTCACTCGACTGTCCATGACTTCCTCAACTTTGTACTCGTCATCAGAGGACTCCTCAACCATCTGCGCTTCTTGTCTTTGCGCAATTTTTTCTTTTTGGTTAGGAAACCCAGGTTCTTTGTATGGTTTCAGAAGAACCTCGTTGAACACATTATAGACCTTCCACGAAGCTGGGACCTTCAATCGATATGCTGATTCGCCTACTTTTTTGACCACCTCTAGGGGACCCACGAACTTGCCGTCCAATTTCTTTGTGGCGCGAATGACCGGTAGGTTTTCCGTACTGAGGTAGACCTTGTCGCCAGGCTTGTATTGCCGAGCCGGAGACTTGCCCGCATCGTACCGTGTCTTCATCATGGTGGCCGTTTTTTCCAGTGCCGCTCACGCTTGTGAGTGAACGTCCTTTAGCTCATCCACCAACATTTCAACCGCCACCACCTTCGGCTTGTATGTGGGACTGAGACCCTTGTGTGGATGACGTCCATAATTCATGAAGAACGGTGAGAATCCCGTAGAGGCGTGCACTCGGTCGTTATGGCAGAATTGTGCTACCGATAGCCAATCACTCCAATTATCCTGCCTGTGGTTGACGAACATCGTCAGGAACTCCTTAACCTCCTGATTGACGCGCTCCGTCTGTCCATCAGTTTGCGGGTGATAGGCGGTTGATCGGTTAGGTTTGATCCCTAACATGCCATAAAGATCGTCCATAAATTTTGATGCAAACTGAGGCCCTCGATCACTGATGACCTTGCACGGTAACCCATGGTCCCTCATCAAGACGGCTACCCCTTGTGATGTGATGGATGACGTGGTCGGCAAGAAATAAGCTTTCTTGGTGAAGCGGTCTACCACAACCATTATCATGTCGTTGCCCTTGGATTCCGGAAGCGGTCCCATTAAGTCCACTGAAATAACCTCCCATGGTTCTTGAGGTACTTCATTTGGTACAAGCGGTGCGGCTCTCGGCTGGCGATCTGGTTTGGCGCGCTGGCAGGTTTCACAACCCGCGATGTATTCTTCGACGTCCCGGCGCATGTTTGGCCACCAATAATTGCGGGTAAGCTGTTCCACAGTTTTGACGATTCCCGAGTGTCCCCATGAATGATGAATTTGGATGATCTCTCCTCGAATGCGTTTGACAGCGGGTACATACACGCGGCCCTTCCATTCTACTAATCCTTTATCCACCTTGTAATCTCTGTCACCTTCTTCCAACCCTTTTAAGACCTGTTTTTCCCACTGGTGCTTTGGAATCTTCCTAATGCGATCCACAATTTCCTCCAGTGCTCTATCATCGTCGAAAATTCGGACAAACAAGTGTTCCTTTAACAAGATAACACCCTCACTGTCGTTTTGCCCTTGCTCATGACCCGCTCGTCGCAATAATAGATCTGCCTTGGAGTTGGACTTTCCCGACCGATGTTTAATAACGAAGTTATATTCCTGTAGGTCTGTCACCCAACGTGCTTACCGCCGGTTAAGATTTTGTGGTTTCCGGAAATAAGTGAGGTTTTGATGATCCGTTAAAACCTCCACTATCTCCTTAGCGCCCTTAAGGTAGTGGGACCATTCGTAGAATGCATGCATAACCGCCAGCATTTCCTTGTCATAGATCTCATAATTCTGTTCCGCATTGTTAAGCGATTTTGAGATAAACGCTACCGGTCGCCACAGGTCATCTTTTCCTTGCTGTGACAAAATTCCACCTATTGCAAAGTCCGACGCATCTACTTCCACCCAAAATTGTCCCTCATCGTCTGGAATTTTCAAGGTTACCTCCCTCGCCACAAGGTCTTTCAGTCCCTGAAAGGCCGTAGTTTCGAGCTCCATCCACAACCATTCGACCTTGCCCGTCAAACGAGTTAATGGTTTTGCCACACGCGCAAAACCCTCCACAAACCGGCGATAAAAATTAATAAAGCCCAAAAATTGTTGCAACTCCCTTTTTGACGTCGGAGTAGGCCATTCGGCCAGCGCCCTGACTTTACCCTGTTCCATCTTTATGGAATCCTGACTAATGACCAGTCCTAGGAAGTCAATTTGTGGTTGATCAAACCAACATTTCTCCGGCTTTAACGACAACTTATGTTCCTTCAATTTTGCTAAGATGCGGTTGACATGACGAATATGGTCCTGCTGATTATCCGAAAAGACCAATATATCATCCATGTAGATGACCACCCATCCCTCGGCAATTTCGACTCGGAAGATATCATTCATCATGGTCTGGAATGTGGCCGGCGAATTTGTGAGGCCGAAGAACATGACCAAGGGTTCAAACAGCCCCCTATTTGTTCGAAATGCCGCCTTCCACTCGTCACCTTCCTTGATTCTGACATTGTTATAACCCCAACGAATATCCATCTTAGAGAATATTCGCGCCTTGGACAACTTGTCCACCAATTCACCAATGAGTGGGAGCGGGTACTGATTCTTTATGGTCATTTCATTTAATCTCCGATAATCCTGTACCGGTCTCAGCTTTCCATCCTTTTTCTTAACAAAGAAGAAGGGCGACGCCATAGGGGACTTGCTGGGTTGGATTCGTCCTGACTCCAGATTCTCCTTCAGGAACTCGCCCAATTGAGCCTGTTCCTCACGGTTAAGGGGGTAAATTTTACAGTCCACCGCTTTGGATCCCGGGACTAATTCGATGGCATGATCCCATGGACGCCTTGGTGGTAGCTCGTCAAAAGTCTCCTTTTCGAAGACCTTTCGATGTCCTAGATAGTGCTTGGGGACTACCTCCTCTAAAGTGCGCTTCACTGCTACCCCAGCTTCCCTCACCGCAATGTCCATTGCCACTGATCGGATTTGAAGTTCAGGGTCCCGAATATGAACGGCTAACAACCGTTCTCCCGATTCCAAAGGTTGCATTGGGTCCGCTTCCCCTTCCAGTTCCATTACTTCGGATCTATCCCAGCATGTTCCTGGACATCTGCTGAAACATACTTCCTGCTTTTTCCAATCCATCACCGGATTGTGATGCTGGAGCCAATCGTGTCCCAGAAATAGATCCGTCTTCCCTAGTCGGGCCACTCCACATTCCACAATTTCTTCATGGTCGCCAATTCGTAGTTTGAACTGTACCATGTACTCCAAACTACCCATTACGTTGCGCATACCATCAGCGTTGTAAACCGCCATTGGTCTCAGCATCCTCCGCTTATTCAGTTTGTGTCGTTCCACAAATTCGTCATTGATGCAAGACCCTGTACAGCCAGAATCCACTAGCGCCATTACATTAACCGTTCGACCTGTGTCCATGGTGGTGATTGTGCCTTTTAAGTTCATTTCCTGCTTCCCTGAAGCTTTTACTAACTGCCCCCACAGTTGTACTAAATTCCATAACGCCTCTTCTTCCGGTAAAGCGTTCAAGTCTCTTACAAGGTCCTCATCAGCTTGATGAATCCTTTTGTTGTGAACCCACTCCTTCAAACACCGCACTGCAGTTGTTTTTTCCTGTTGCCATATCCGTCTCAGGACCCATGCTGGAGTCCAAGTCTTTATCCGGGGTTTTGCGCTCACACTCAGATTCCGAATTCGATGAACAAAAGATGAACATTCATATAATAAATCCAGAATACTAATACACGAGTCTGTGTGTACCACTGAGTCCTCTTTTGTCAATAGCGCTGAGCACTCGCCTATTGACCCTCGCCAAAACCCTTCTCCTTCCCGTATTCTTTCCACATCTCCTCTGTGAGATCCTCGACCTTCAGCTCCCTAATCCGTCCCTTGCCCTTATCCTGTGCCTTGGCCCTCTTTGGCTCTGGACAGTCCTTAGCCCAATGCCCGGTGTTGCCACAATTAAAACAAGCGCCTTTTGCCCGCTTTGTTTTATCAATGTCCATGGCATTTGGATCTCGCGTAGACTTAGATCCTGAAGGGGCGCTATACTGGAATTGGTTCGGCTTCGAGTCCTTAGCAACCGGTTTTTCCTTGTATCCATCATTGCTTCGCCCTGTTCCATACGCTTCATTGGCCTTTCGATATGCGCGCGCCAATTCAATTGCCCTCTTCTGCGTTTGATCAAGGGTTGCATCCTCCGGCAAATTTCCATATCGAATTAGGTCTCGTCCTAGTGCAGGGTGAATGTGTCCCAAAAAGTGCGCCAATAACGCCCGATCATCCCAATTAACCAATGGCTTTAGAGCGTTGAACTTAATGATGTAATCTTCGACTGGTTGGGTTCCTTGTTTAAGTACCAGGATTGCATCAGTTGCCTTCTCCCTAGTTTCCATTGACATGAAGAAATGATGCATTTCCTCCTTGAACCCTGTCCACGTCGTAAAGGGATACTGATTTCTCAAGGGTCGTCGTAATAAGGTGGGCGGTTCCGTTAGATGACTGTATCGCCCAGTATTCAGCTCTTCCCATGTGAGACCAGGTGTCCAAAATGGTGATGCGTTATCCATTTTGTCCTGATATTCTTGATCTGCCTCTAATGCCTGCTTTAGCTGCACTCCTGCCCAGTCTCCCGCTCAGTTGTCTTTTCCTTTCCTAATCCGGTATAGGCACAGCAAAATTTTCCGATCTGCACGTGTTTCTCTTGCCAGACGGAAATAGATTTCCATCTGTCTCTCAGCCACCCATCCACCATTCGGGGATCTCCTTCGTAATGGTCTGGCATCTCGGCTTTCGTGAGAGGTTGTGGTTCGGGCCGTGGGTTTGCACGATTGTATTCATTGATCAAATCCGCAATGGCGCCACCGATAGCCAATGCTGCATCAAGCCGTTGCTCGTTCTGCAGGATAACCGCATTTTCATGTGCATGTAAAGCGGCCTGATCTGCATTCGCAGCTGGCGGAGGGATATCTGGACTGTTTTGCAGGTTGTTCCATCCCCAGATACCATGCAACAAGCGGGTGACCATATTTGCTGTGTATTGAAACGCTCCCACGTGCATGTATCCCCTTCTTTGGGTTACCAAGATCGCCATTTGATCCCATCCGGTTTCTCCCCATGGAGTAGCAATGATATGAAGGCAATTTCGGCGTCCATACGTGGATCTTATGATGATTCGAACCTCAGTGTTTTGAAGTTCCGCATCCCATTGCATTATTTCCTGGACCTGTGGGTACTGCGGCCAGTCGTACTCGGACCAGTATTGCTGTCAGATCAAGTGCAGGTAGCAGTAACCAGGCATGGATGGATTAACTGTTCCTACAACACTAGCAGGTCTGGGGTATGGGTAAGGAACATCTATTTCCCTTCCGACTGTCCTTCTCCATTGGTCTATTTCCATGCACTTATGATCTTGTTCCCCTTTGTTGGGCATCGCAGGGTCCGTTGTTACCCAATCTTCCACACGTTGCACTGGTCCTCCCCACCACATCAAGTCAGCCCCTTGTGTCCTCGTTTTCGCCTTACTAGGACCAACCACCTGTTCCAAGGTTTGCGCATAGGTTAATTTAGTAACCGCGACCAAGGAGGGGTTTTTTGACTGCCCTTGTATAAACGAGGAGATCGTGGGAGCCGGTGATCGCTTAAGTTTGGACTTCCCATGTCCTCCGAACTCCGCCTGAAGCCGATGATCTGGGAGCCGCTCTAACCATATTAGCTCTTCCCATGTATAGATCTCATCGTCGAACTCCCTGATGGCTGATTCTTCGATCACATGAAACTTTCGAGGATCCCTATTGTCCTGCAATGCAAACCGGGCCGATAAATCCCTGAGCTCAGGGTCCCAGCTGAGGATGTCCATAACGCGCGGCCACCGCGGCCAACAGTACTTGTCATGATATTCTTGTTTGAATAATACCATGTAACACAGCCCGTCCTCGCACCAAGGATACTTCTTCCCTTTGCCCTTTGCGGCTGGTCCAGGCATCACCGCCCGTCCACATGGCACGTTCTCCCTCCATGCGTTTAATCTCTTTGCATGGTCCCTGAGGGTCTCGTCACCACCGCATTCCTCCAATAGTTTTTCCAACTCTACCTCCCCTAGCTCATGGAATACGTCGTTCACGTAGGTCATTCCGTTTGCTAAAGATGGAGTTGGCATTCCCACTCCTGCCTTTCTGGATGTGCGCATGCGCATGTATGGATCATAGCAAAGTCCCTGACGACGCTGTTCGGCCTCCTCTCTTCTTTGTGCTTTCCCTAAGAAGGTGCCTTTGATATTTCCATTAAGAGCGTGCATCAAGGCATTCCAGTCTTGATGCGACATCTGCATTCCCTCGTTGAAATACAGCGTCTGCGCCCCTGCTTCATAATCTATTGTGGCCACATCGATGTGGTATTTTTTGAGTGCCTTCGCCGCATCTTCCACCACGAGGAGATACCGGTTGTATGGAACTGCCAGTATTGCTTTGACGACCGCATTGTCGGCCCGTCCTCCGTATGCCTTTTCGATGAGACCCACCAGGGTCCCCTTATCTCTGCGCGCTCGGAGTAATGCTTTATCCAAGCACCGTTGCTCCAGAAGGGCTTGCCAAGCCTCTTCCTGTTTGCGGATCTGTTCCGCCTCCTTGAGCTTGAGCTTGTTCACAATTCTCTGTCGTTGACGAGCCGCTACTGCCTTTAAGTGTTTGCGCCACAACCTGACGTGGTTGTCGTGACGCCTGATGACCGAGTCACCGATGTATGCTGCCGGCCTCAACTGCACCGGCTCGAGCGCTGCTGCCCAGTCCGCTTCAAAGATCTGTCCGATCTCTTCTAGTGTCGCCTGGGCATAGGGTAAAACGTAACTGAACAATTGCACCATTGTTCCTAAAAATAATCTTCAACTGAACCAAACACTCCTGGTTTGCACTTCGGTCTGTTCCTGCGGCCTTTGTCACCTAAGATCCCTGTCAGATGACAAGGACTGTTGTCTTTTCGTCGCGGACTACCCTTCCCGGCGTAGTCAGAGTACAATGCGGTCAATAACGCACCCGCACTTGTATGTTCGATTTAATTCCGTCACTAGACCAAATGGGGTGGTGCCCGGCTCTTCACTCAGATGTCCTCGTGCTCAGGTAACAAGACCCGATACGTAATTGGTGTTCTGAGACTGTGTGCCTTGATACATGACACGCCACCTGATTGTCTTCGACAGTTCCACCGCCTATTCCGCAAACACTAGTGTTGGTGCCAGTAAGACCCTGCCTGGTCGACTACTGCGCGCCCCAACTCTTGTCTAGCGTCTGTTGTATCGCCTAGTGTGGTCCCTACGTCAGTCGTGACGCAGTGTCGCCTAGTCGATGTCGAGAGTGATGATAAAAATGAAGCGATCCGTTCGACGCTGTGAGCGACAGCAAGCAAGGCGTGCCCGGCGCTGTGTGCAACGACGAAGGGTGTGGTTGAAAGACTCTAGATTATGTTAGGACGGATCCCACCACAACCACAAGCCTCGTGAAAAGATGATAAGATAGAAAGAGTAGTGAAAACACAGTAGACTAGTGACCTGGTAAGAGGAAACCATCTAGAGTCTTAGAGACTCGTACGTACCTACAAGACACCCTCCTTATATACCCCAACGCCTGGTCTGTGCGCACAGACTGCGCAGCCGCTAGGCTGTGCACGTGCAGCTACAAGACCCAGGCCTACCATCTAGAACTGCCCGGACTCGCCCAGAGTCTTAGCCCCTATAACCCCATATGCCGCGGTACAGCCACTTGCTGATCTAAGCCCTTGGAGTATCCCGTTAGGGGTGGGAGTCGTTGCCCATATTCAGAGAAGTCGTCGTAGAGCCCCAAGGAAAATAGATAAAAATATAGAAAAATCGCCAGAAAATCGTAAGGTCATAACATGGACAAATGGTGGAAATCACAGCTGGGGGACAGGATAAGAAGTCGGTGACTTCTTGCATACAAAGGGGGTAATGTTACAATTTTCTTTCCCTTTCGTTGATGGACTTTTACAATTACATAATCATTGCTATGCGTTTCATGGACGCTCATTTCCTTTTAGCTATTGACCTTCACATTTCCTTTCTTAGGCAATTAGCTGTACAATTCCTTTTATATTTTCCTTGTTCTTTTAGTATATAAAGACTCCCATGTACGCTTCTTTTCTTTAGTTCCAACTTAATCAAATTATTCTCTCAACCTCTGAACGAAACTTCTCGCTCTCATCTTCTTGAGCTCATCGTTTACTTTGACCTTTGTCATCATTTGACTTAGTGTCCAGAACTTGTCCAGTAGGCTGGGAGCAGACCGAGATTCTGCTTGCCACTGTTGACTTAGAACAAACTGCGTTGAGAGCATCGATCTTAACAGAGTCTATGTTTGCTACAAACAAAAATCAACAATAATAGCAATACTATATGTTGATGATGTGTTATTCATGGGCGATAATAGAAAATTACTCATGGAAATAAAACACAAATTTATGAAAAAATGGGAATGTAGAGATTTAGGACCCATTACTGAATATCTTGGAATGAAAATAGTTCAAGATAGAAAGAAAAAATTGATTACTCTTGATCAAATTAATTATGCAAAAAAGATAGTTAAAAGATTTGGTCAAGAAGATGCAAAACCTGTGTGCACTCTGTTACCAGCAGGATATATACCTGCAGCAAACACAGGTCAAGCGACTTCTCAAGAGAGAAGCTATTATCAATCAATTATTGGATCCTTATTATACCTTACACTTGGCACAAGATATGATATTACTCAGGCAGTAATCATGATGTCACAATTCATGGTTAATCCTTCCAAAGAACACATTGCAAAAGCCTTATATATTCTAAAATATGTTAATTCCACAGTAAATGGGAAAATAACATATAATGGCTATAACAAGGAAGGTTAGATGCTTATGCTGATGCTGATTGGGCAGGAGACCAAATCACACGTAAATCAGTAATGGGTAATCTTGTTCTATTAGCAGGTGCTCCAATTAGTTGGATTTCTAGAAAACAGAAAACTGTTGCATTATCCTCCACAGAAGCTGAACATATGAGCTTACCAGATTGCTCATGCCAGACCATGTGGATAAAATCCTTATTCAAAGAATTAGGATTCAATGTTGGAGCTATTGATCTTAATGTGGATAACAGAGGATCAAGATTCTTAGCCAAGAATCCTGCTCAGGAACATAGAACAAAACATATTGATATTCGTTATCACTATGTTAGAGAACGTGTTGAAGATAAAGATATCAACATTCATTATGTTCCCACAAATGATCAACTTGCTGATATCTTAACAAAGAATCTGACTTGGCAAAAGTTCAGAGAGTTAAGAGATAAAATTGGCATTGAGATCCTCAATGAGGGGGAGTGTTGAAACAGGAATTACCATAAAAGGAGATCCCCACTGGTGGTCTTCTCCTTTTATGGAAGGTCATCTAAAGCTGTCTGGCTGACGACTCAAACCTCTCCTGTGAGAACATTTCAGATTACTCTGATCTTAACCGATCTTATGTAATCTGTCCAAGAACATCTATTTGTACTTATGTACATAATTATAGAGTTCAATGCTATTAATATATTTAACAGATATTATAGAGTTAGACAGATATTATAGAGTTTGATGGGAGTCATACTTAGACAATAGTGCACCATATGCATGACTGTGCATAGCTGTGTTCTACACAGCTATCAGCACAGCAATGACTGCACATTATCAAGCACTATACAATTCATCAGTCAGCGCTAGCAATATTGCTGACATGATGCTAGTAGATAGACAGTATATATACCTGTGTAGGTAGACGTCAATCTACATCCTCTCAGTTCTACAAGGTGATCGCCACAAGTGGACCTTAGTGATTATCTACAGCTACAAGTAAGTTTTACTTACTTGGCTCTACTATTCTACTGCGCCCCTGTCATGCTCTGCTTCAACAAACCCAGATCCTCACCCTTATTGGTACGGAAGAATCATTGGAATCTTCCATGCCAACATTGTCCACATGGCACCTCATGCACACTCATCTGATACCCAAGTGATGCAGTTTCTGTGGGTGCACTGGCTTGGATGAGACCCCAACAATGGTTATCGTGAAGGATGGAGAATGCGTCAACTACCAAGAGTAGGGTTTGTACACCATACAGATGATGCAGCTTTTGGTTTTCTTAATCCAAGCCTCATTATCCGAGCTGTCCACCTCATTCCCGCCTTCTCCCTTGGCCATACCAAGACTCTTCTTCCCCAACCATCAGTTTGTCATTTCCCTGCAGAAAAAGACGAGGATTGGGACATGTTCTATGTAAATATGTGAGTATTGTGTTGTTCCTTACTAAGGTCACATAGCACTCATTGGTACTACCTTAGATTTGTTGACCATGATATGTTCATGCAATTCCGAGGTGGTGGCATTGGCCACAAGTCAATTCAAAATGCGATCCAGAAATTCCGCAGTGATAGGTGGCCCAATGAACTTAGAGACGCAGACACATCTACTATGCAGACAGAGGCTGACTCAGAGGTTATGCCCATCAATACTACTACTGAAGAAGACATGCCCAAAATTGCAGCAGTGCAGGACATTGACCCAAACAATGACTATGATCAAATTGAAGGCGAATCAGATTCAGAATCGGAATATGAAGGTCAGTCTGATGATGGTATAAAATAATGACTATGATAAAATTGCAGGTGAATTGGATTCAGAATTGGAACATGAAGGTCAGTCTGATGATGGTATATTGCAGGATATCGATGGACCAGACGATGAGGAAGTCGACTTGGACTACTATGCTGATAATATAGTTGAGGAATCAGATGATGAACTAGAATACGCAGATTATTGAATTGACTGTGAGCTTATAGTAGTTTGAACTTTGCATCTAGTAGTTATGTTGTGCACCTCATTGCATGACCTTGCAGGCTGTTACAATGAATTATGATCGTCTACAACAAATCTCAACTTGCTCGTGTGCCTGCAACCACTCATATAACATTGCAACTTGTTGCAGTGAGTTGCCAGAATCCTGCCTTTTTGTTGATGATGTCAAATTAATAATGATCTGGAGCTAAGGGGATTGAACCCACAGCTTCATGTATTACAATATCATTATTAATGAGACGCTAAATAATCCCTTATTATAATCATTGACAGAAATTATAGAGTTTGACAGAAATTATAGAGTTCATACTCAGAGTAGAGACACCAGCAAAGCGCCACCTGGCGCTACCCATAGTGCCACCTGGCGCTACACCCAGTTGCCACCTGGCGCTACCCTCAGTAGCGCTCTGCTGGCATTACCTTAAGTAGTTTTAATGTACTCTGGCCCACATGTATATAAGGAGGGTCTTATGCCCTCGTTTCAATAACATTGTATCGCCTCTGTTTGACAGAAATTATAGAGTTCATACTCAGAGTAGAGACGCCAGCAAAGCGCCACCTGGCGCTAACCATAGTGCCACCTGGTGCTAACCATAGTGCCACCTGGCGCTACACCCAGTTGCCACCTGGCGCTACCCTCAGTAGCGCTCTGCTGGCATTACCTTAGGTAGTTTTAATGTACTCTGGCCCACATGTATATAAGGAGGGTCTTATGCCCTCGTTTCAATAACATTGTATCGCCTCTGTTATCTGTTAGTTGAGCCTCTAGGGCTGCGGTGGGCAGCATTGCTATATATGACTTGTCACAAGTGGCAGGATGGCAGTGACAAAAGCCTTGTTTCATTCATATGGGACAAGGGAGACTGAATTGGGCTAGTCACTATTATACAAAAGTGTCTGGTAGCATAACAGCTCCATACTTGATTAATAGACCATGTGGCCCATGGCAGATAACGAGTTATGACATCATAGTCTAGACTTGGAAAGGTTTTGCACCCCCCTATTGGCCGTGAATAATTAAGTGCTTATATCATTATACGAGTTTTCGTCTCGTTCTTCACATCTATTTATAAAAACTATTCTGTATAAGGGTCGTGCTGCTTGGACCTTGTTCCATGGTACACGCAGACCATCAATGGGCACTGATTAGCATCCCAT
Organism: Amanita fuliginea; assembly: GCA_023014435.1. Taxonomy (NCBI): domain Eukaryota; kingdom Fungi; phylum Basidiomycota; class Agaricomycetes; order Agaricales; family Amanitaceae; genus Amanita; species Amanita fuliginea. The sequence continues at coordinate 604,282 of JAEBUQ010000017.1, read as the reverse complement.
TTAGAGTAGGAACGCTTCTTAGCGTCATAAATAGCTTAGTATCTAAATATAGCTGGTGGATATTTTTAACTGGCTGTGGGGAACTTGATGGAGCCCCCAAGTCAATAGAAGTGTGGAAACGCTTCTGACGATGAATTATAAAGCGCATTTATGACAAAGAGCAAACTGAAATGTCTATGAAGCACTTGGAATTCTACCCAGATGGAGGAAAAATCGTTCTATCCTTAGAGCGATCCCAAACCTAGTTTGGCTATTTATAGCGTTGATCGATTTGCAAGGATCGTTGCTTACCCAATCTATTTTAGACTCGCTCCAACTCAATCAATCTATTTTTACAAATGTCTTCAATCACCAACTCCGCATCTTCGACTGCCACTTCTGGCAATACCACCCCTGGAACCCTCAGTTCCAAAAATAATTCTAGCTCTGATCTTCAGGGCAAAATCGCCAGGGCTGGATTTTCCAGCACTATCTTCATCAACTCGCTCAAAAGCGCGACTGCTCGTCGCGCTACCATTCCCACTGCTCCCATTGGGGAGATTATCAAGACCAATTCTGCGGAAGCGCAGAAGGTTCGCCGCTGCCTGGAGGAACGTCGCGCTCGCATTGCAGGAGCGCAACAGCGCATGGAGGAGCGCCGCCTTGCACTGGAAAAAGAGAAGGCGCTATTAGACCAAGAAGGTCAGGAGATTCTCGATATTCTCGAGGATGTTCGTCGATGGGAGGCTGACCGCCTTTCAAAAGTTCGAGGGGCTTATTCCGTCGAAATTGGGACTGGGAGAAAGATTCCCAATCCACCCATATCAGTGTCGTACACTGATAAAGCAAAAGCGGGCCTGTCCGCTGCCCAGGCAGGCAAAACTATTTCACCCTTTAATCCTCGACTCACCTACTGTCCCACCTCTGCAGACATCCAACGATGGGGTGGGAAACTTGGAGGGGAGGCGAAGGACTGGGAGGAGAAGGCAGTTCCGGTACCGCCCGTATCGACATCCAATTTCGCGTCGAGAACTGGTGGATCTAGAACTGAACCCTGGTATTCGGTTAAGGAGTGGGAAAAAGTTGGACAAACTAAAATAGTACCAGCTAGAAAGCGGGGGAATCGTACCCCTGCTACATTATCTAATAAACCTCCGTCCGTCTCTGCATATCCACAGTCTGATAAGACACCGATAGAGAAGATGAGAGAAGATATTCAGGTTATGATGAAGAACCTGAATATTGAAGCGGCTAAGGAGAAAGCTGCTAAAAAGGCTAACAAGAAGTTGCGCCAAAAACAGAAACGCCAAGAAGCCTGGAAGGCATTTGAGGATTCGAATCGTCCTCCTACACACAGAAAAAACGTCATTAATCATGACATTTTTGAATTGGACAACTCACACACAGAGTTGGACAATGATAACTATAGCACACTTTTGCGTGCTAATGACGATTCAGAACTTGAACCAGGCGAAATCATGTATGTCAGGCTTGACACCATGATAGATCCCTTTGTACATTCCAGAAATACCCCAGTATGGGAAGTACGCGGATACTGTTATTTGGCAGCAATCAAAACAAGGGCACTTCCTTGTTATCAATGGCAGCCTTTTATTAAAATCAAAGTGTTGGCATCCTACTCCAAGTTGATTAGGAAGAATGTGGCCTTTGATCTTATGAAAACTGAGATTCGCGACAACTATCATCTCCAATTAAATCCACAATCTACTTCTGGATGGAAGGAAATTGATAGCATTGCTAGCGGTAGCAATGCTCGCCTATCACTTGGTGGAGATGAGGATGTCGGCAAAATTCCAACTTTAACAGGATTAAATTGGAATGAGTGGTCTGTAGCCATGATCGCCTATCTTCGTTATAAAGGTCTTTGGCTATATGTCAAAGGATCTAAAGCAGCGATTACAAATCTGACCGATTCGGAGAAAGTACTTTACAATGCGGCAGATACTAAAAAGGAAGAAAGGGATAAGCTACAAACCAAGCTAGAACTTTGGGAAGAATTTCTCGAATATGACGACAAAGCACTTGGGTTAATTACACTCAAATTGGCACCATCATTGCATCACTATGTTGACTCTACTGCATTAAGAACATGGGACGCATTAGAAAAAGCTTTTGGGCAACCAGGAGCTGCAGGAATCTTCGTTGATTTTTCAAAAGCAATTCATTGGAAAGTCAATGTCAACAAAGTCACTGACTCAGTTAACGAATTATTGACTACTACTCAACGACTTCATACCAATGGATTCACATTTCCTGATAATATGGTTGCCATGTTAGTGCTGGCATCACTTCCACAAGGATGGGATGGTGTCTCGTCCAGCATTCTTCTCACTACGAAAGCAAGTGATTTAAAACTTGCTGATGTCCTTCCTAAGATAGAGGAAGAACAGCAAAGACGTAGAACATCTTCATCATCAGGGGGGGCTGTTAATACAGCTCGCATTACTAGAGGCCCTATGAGACCTCAATGGCAAAACTCTGGTTCGGCCGGTCCTAGCAATAGGACCAATTTTCAACGACAATCTGGAAATTTCCAAAATAATAAAGGAAAATCCAGAGATCAGAATCAACCGCCTGCGGGACCATCTAGGCAGTTTAGTTCTAATCAGGAACGCAACCGCTTCAATCGCGCAAATAAGAAGAAGAAGCGTGCTTTCTTGTTGCAACAAGAACAATCTGCTGGGTCCAGTAGATCTAAAGGAAAAGCAAAGGCACCTACCTTTGCTAGTGCAGCGTTGATTGATAGGCTCGGATCTCAACCCCTGATCGACAGGGTTGAACCAGCCTTATTACCTGATAATCTCAAAATGTTACAAGAGCAAGGCTTTTGTGTGGCAGATGAGATTGAATGGCCGGTTAAAACTGGAGGGAATGCAGAAAATCGCTTTATTCCAAAGAGCGATGACATGGATGTGGATAAAGATGATGCATTGGATACAGTCTCTCTAGGAGAATTTGAAGATGCAGAATCTTGGTATCAGTGCGTATATTTCACTAATTTAAAGTCTGATACTGATAATAAATCAGTGAGGACTATGCTACAGAAGACTTCGGAGAATTCGAAGCTTCTTAATCTTAAAGGTAATAATAGTAGTAATCAATGTACTGCTGTAGATAGCGATAATGTAATCGCTGAAATTACCTGCTATAATAGTGAAATTAAGGCGTGCTATTGTAATAATTGCCTTCAAATGGCACTCAAAGGAAAGTCATGGATGATAGACTCTGGAGCGTCTGTTCATGTAACACATGACTTAGAAGACTTTGCTAATTATCAACCGTTTGATAATCCAAAACCTATTTATACTGCTGATAAAAAATCAAAAGTTTCTTTATTAGGTGAAGGAACTGTGTTCCTTCAAATAGAAAATTCCAAAGCGCTTAGACATTTCATTAAACTTGAGAAAGTTTGCTACATGCCTGAAGCTAGTCATAGACTTATTTTGTCTGGACAATTAAAGCTTCAAGGCTGGCAGGAACAATCAGATAAACATGGGACAATTTTTTCGCTAAAATCTGGTCAACATGTTCTACGAGCATATCCTAGACATGATAATGAACCTATTCATTGGGTTTTGACTCAGATAGTCAAGCCAGATAAACAAATAATGGACCATACTGTGTATGTTGTCAATTATGACACTTGGCATAGACGATTGGGACATCCTTCAAAGAATGTTCTTAAACATACTTTTGAACATACTAAAGGATTCGATGAGAAAATCACATTCCCATCCACAAATCCTATATGTCCTGGTTGTGCTCAAGGAAAAATGCACAATAAATCTTTCCCTATTTCTAATAAGCGTGCTTTTAAACCGCTTGAATTAATTCATGCTGATTTACTTGAATTACCAATGGAATCATATCATCGTAAAAAGTGGTGTTTAATGCTACTGGATGATTACTCTTCATTTACTCATATGGCACTTCTTCGATCAAAATCAGAAACATTTACTGCTGTCCAAAGTTACATAGAACTTATGGAAAATCAGCATAATATTAAAGTAAAATGTTTCAGATCGGATCGAGGGGGGGAATTTAAGTCACATGAATTCGACAAATATCTTGCATCTAAAGGGATATTTAGGGAACAGAGTGCACCTCACATACATCAGCAAAATGGTCGTGCAGAACGTCTTAATGACACTATACTTGAGAAAGCAGAAAGCATGAGACTTGAGTCTTCCTGTCCAAAATCATGGTGGGAATTTGCTTTTGAAACTGCTATTCATGTATACAATTGCACTCCATTAAGAAGAACAAACTGGAAAACACCTTA